>JARQOC010000003.1:850994405-851308266 GCA_033576535.1 Allobates femoralis | reverse complement strand
GCACCTACAGCTCTGGTAGAGTGAGCCTTCAATCCCACCGGGAGAGGCAAACCAGAAGACCGGTAAGCCTCTTGAATGGAAGCCTTAATCCATCTGGCCAATGTCGACTTAGATGCCGCGGACCCCTTACAGCGACCTGACGTAAGAACAAATAAGGAATCCGAACTCCGAAAGGAGGCGGTCCTGGACACATAAATGCGTACAGCTCTCACGAGATCCAGAGTATGGAGGTCACGCTCAACCTGATGAACGGGAGCAGGGCAAAATGATGGGAGAACAATCTCCTGGTTCAGGTGAAAAGTTGAAACCACCTTCGGCAAGAATTCTGGCCGAGGACGCAACACCACCTTGTCTTGGTGAATCACCAGAAAAGGCGATTTGCACGAAAGTGCAGCCAATTCTGAGACCCTTCTCAGAGACGTAATTGCCACCAGAAAGGCCACTTTCTGGGACAGACGAGATAGAGAAACATCTCTCAGCGGCTCAAACGGTGGTCTCTGTAATGCCGCCAGGACCATGTTAAGGTCCCAAGGGTCCAGAGGTCTCTTGTAGGGCGGAACCATCCGTGACACCCCCTGCAGAAATTGACGGACCTTCGGGAGGAGCGCCAATCGCCTGTCAAACAGCACTGAAAGTGCTGACACTTGACCTTTCAAGGAGCCAAGGGATAATCCCAATTCCAAACCCGACTGTAGGAAAGCCAACAACGTCGGGATGGACAAGGGCCACGGAGACCGTCCACCAGAGGCACACCAAGTAAAAAAGATTTTCCACGTCCTGTGGTACATCTTCCTTGAGACTGGCTTCCTAGCCCGATTCATAGTGGCAACCACCGTAGGGGAGAAACCCCTGGATGTCAGCAGCCAGGCCTCAAGAGCCATGCAGTCAACCTGAGGGCCTTGGAATTGAGGTGGAAGAATGGGCCTTGCGCGAGTAAATCTGCGCGGTCTGGAAGAGCCCACCTGTGTCCGCCTGACAGTTGCCACAGGTCCGGATACCAGGACCTCCTGGGCCAATCTGGAGCCACTAGAATGGCTACCCTGCACTCCGACCTGATTTTCCACAGCACCCTGGGAATCAGAGCCAGAGGCGGGAACACATACGGCAGACTGAATCTGGACCAAGTCAAGACCAGAGCGTCCGCTCCCAGAGATTGGGGATCCCATGACCTCGCCATGTATTGTGGCACCTGATGATTCAGCCGTGAGGCCATCAGATCCACGTCCGGAGAGCCCCATATGCTGCAGAGTTCTCTGAAGACCTCCGGATGAAGAGACCACTCTCCGGCGTCCATCCCCTGCCTGCTCAGATAGTCGGCCTCCCAGTTTTCGACCCCTGGGATGTGAACTGCGGATATCAGGCAGTTGTTGTCCTCCGCCCAGGATAGGATGCGGTGGACTTCGGCCAGAGCCTCTGCGCTCCTGGTTCCTCCTTGATGATTTATATAAGCGACGGCCGTCGCATTGTCGGACTGAACCCGAATGGGTTGTCCTGAGAGGAATCTCTGAAACGCCAGGAGTGCCAGATAGACCGCCTTGATCTCCAGCACGTTGATCTGCAACGCCGACTCCGACTGAGTCCAGAGGCCTTGGGCCCTGTGGTGTAAGAACACCGCTCCCCAGCCCTTCAGACTGGCGTCGGTGGTCACCACTAACCATGACGGTTTGATGAAGGACCGGCCCCGAGACAAGTGATGTGGTTGTAGCCACCACTGCAGGGAATCTCTGGTCGGCTGGGAAAGGGTCACCAGCCGATTCAGAGAAATCGACCTTTTGTCCCACCTGCGGAGAATCTCCAGCTGGAGAGGACGGAGGCGGAATTGTGCGAAAGGCACCGCCTCTATTGCTGCCACCATGCGCCCCACCAGCATCATCAACACCCGTAGGGATGATTGTGGTGACAGGAGGACTGCTTGCACTCCTGATTGGATCGCCATCTGTTTGACTCGTGGCAGAGACACTAGGGCTGAGGCTGTGTTGAAGTCCATGCCCAAATATGTCAAAGACTGGGTCGGAACTAGCGTTGACTTCTGAATATTGAGGAGCCAACCGAACTGTTCCAGAGACCGCATGGTCACATCCAGGCTCTCCTGACAAAGGTGTTCTGATGGCGCCCTGACCAGTAGGTCGTCTAAATAGGGAATGACGGCATGTCCCTGCACGTGCAGGAGAGCCATCATGGAGGCCATCACTTTTGTGAACACCCGCGGTGCCGAGGCCAACCCGAACGGCAGCGCCACAAATTGGAAGTGTTCTTCCCCCACTGCGAATCTCAACCAGCGCTGATGAGCCGGTGCAATGGGCACGTGAAGGTAAGCGTCTCTGATATCTATGGACGCTAGGAAGTCCCCCTGTGACACAGCTGCGATCACGGAGCGCAGCGATTCCATACGGAACTTCCGAACCAACACGTGATGGTTGAACAACTTCAGGTCCAGCACCGGGCGGAAGGATCCGTCCTTCTTCGGGACGATAAAGAGGTTGGAGTAAAAACCCCTGAACCTCTCCCCGGACGGCACCGGTATGACCACTCCGTCTCTGCGGAGACCCTCCAACACCACGTAAAAAGCCTGAGCCTTTTCTGGGGATGGGACCGACCGATGGAATCGGGATATAGGTTTTGACGTCAGCTCTATCCTGTAACCTCGCGAGATCACGTCTCGAACCCACTGATCTTGAACGTGAAGTAGCCACTTGTCCTGAAAACGAGACAAGCGGCCCCCCACCTGTGGGGAGGTAGGAAGGGCGAGCGAGTCATGTAGAGGCGGGTTTGGGGGTGGCAGCTGCCGCCCCCGCCGTCTTCTTTGGACGACTCTTAGAGCGCCACTGAAAAGCGGGCTTTCCCCCTCGGTCCGTGCGAGCGGACGGGGCTGATGACTGCGAGCTGGAACGAAAGGACCACTGTTTTGGGTTCCTTTTAACGGTGTACCGTGGCTTAGGCTTATTCTGCGGTATCTTAGACTCAGCAGAATCCTTTATTAGCTTGTCCAGTTCGGTGCCAAAAAGCCTGTCACCAGCGAACGGAAGATTCTGCAAAATCTTCTTGGATGTGGTATCTGAGTCCCAAAGACGCAGCCACAACAATCTGCGGATCGCTATAGCATTGGCCGAAGCCACAGCTGAGCGAGTGGCAGTTTCCAGAGTCGCCGTCCTGGCGTAGTCCGCATAGGCCCTTGCCCTCTCAGTAAGGGCCAGGACCTCTGGACTGGATCTTGCCAGGTCAGAGATACCATCCAAGCAGGCAGTAATCGCTTGCAAGGTCCAGACCGTGGCAAAATTAGGGCAAAGGAGGACCCCACAGCCTCATAGGAAGACTTGGCGAGTTGCTCAACCTGTCTATCCGTGGCATCCTTCAGCGAGGAGCTATCAGAGGCAGAGAATAGGGAGCGTGCAGCAATCCTGGTCATGGAAGCGTCCACCTTCGGTGACTGCGACCACTCCTGAAGCACCTCCTGGGGAAAGGGGAAGCGATTGTCCTTGGGTTTACGGACATAACGCCGCCCAGGATGTAACCTGGGAGCTCTAATCACCCTTCCAAAGTTAGTGTGGTCCATGAAGGAGCCACTTGGTCTAGCCTCTGGCCGCAGCCATTGATAGACCTCCTTCGGGTGCACCGTCACCTCCTCAGGGGGTGTCACGAGACGTAAAGTCTCGTTGATAGAGGACACCAGATCCTCCACCCCGTCTGGTGGTTCAGATACAGACACAGACCCGAAATTTGAACCCCCATCATCGTCCTCACCATCAGAGGAACGCTCCTCCTCAGAGAGAGCCTGGAGCTCGGGTGACTCCTCACGACGAGCCCGCTTAAGGGGTCTCACAGCAGAAGAGGGAGACACCCGGGGGTAACTGGACGGAGTAGCTGGGCTATCCAGTCTCCTATTAAGTGCCTCCAGGGATTGCGACATGGAGGACAGCTGGGACAACAGAGATTCATTGATCTTATTCTGAGTCTCCCATGGCCCTGAGATCACCTGAACCTCAGGGTATAGCACCGGAGCTGCTGACTCAGCAGTATCAGTCCGGGCCTCTGGGCGTCCGCAGTTATTGCAGGACCCCTCCACCAGTGTCCCATTGCATGTAGCGCAGGTAATGGTGGTCTCTGCCGCCCTAGCAGCACGCTTCCTAGCTGAGGACATCGCCACAGTAGGGGAAAATAAGCCAAATGCAGACAAAAAGCCGGGAATCCCGGTGGCTTACCGACCGCAGCAAGGCGGTAGGAGGAAGCGGTGTGTGTGTGTGACCTCCGCGACGGTTTCCGGTCTCCCCTGGAGTGCAGGCGCACGCTGCATACAGATCCCAGCCGGGAAGTGAGGGAAAGATGGCCGCCAACAGTAAAACTATGGGCGGCGCTGAAAACACGCGGGAAACACACACACACGCCCATCGATGACGTCATCGCACGGGCTGCTTCCCATCCTCCAAGCAGCCTCAGCATGAAGGTGCCGGAGCCCGCAGCGCGGGAAAAAGTGTACAATACTATACACAGACTGCATGCACAAACAAACATCCGCAGCCCACGGCCTCAGCCCCTGTGACACACAGGGCGGTCAGCCAGGGTGACCCCAGCACAGGGTACACCCGCAGATCCGCGGACCCGAGGGTAACGCGCGGTCTGAGTGTCAGGACACATGAAGTGACAGACACTACCCCCAGGCACACAGGAGACACCGAGTGCCTCAGTGCCGGTCCGGTCTGTAAGCACCATTTAGGAAGGCCTCGAACGGGGGTTCAGCACCAGTCCGGAGTGTAAGCACCATTTAGGGAGGCCTCGGACTGGGCTGGCTCCAGTCCGGTCTGTAAGCACCATTTAGGGAGGCCTCGGACGGAGCGGAGCTGTGCAAGGCTCCCATCTCCCACTCTCCAGAGCCCCCCAGAGAGGGATGGAAAGGAGCGCAACAGCGTACCGGGAGAACACAAAGTGTCCAGGCTCAAGGCCCTCCGGTACCTCCACCTGCGTGTTCCACAAGGGTGAGCGGGGAGGCTGTCGCCGGTCCCGACCGGGACCATTTTACCTTGTCTTCAGACGCCATCACGTAAGCTGTGAGAATGCAGTGAAGTGCAAGCAAAGCGTGATCCTCCGAGCACCCTAAGTTTAAAACTGAGGATGTTCCCTGCGGTAGGGGTTCATAAGCGGAGGAGGCGGTGTCTACAAACTTGTAGTACCTAGTGTGACCTCCGGAGGGCAGTGCCCTAAACCCCATTGTCTGGGTCTCCCATTATGATGACCAGAAAATATATATATATATATATATATATATATATATATATATATATATATATATATATGCTGCTCAAAAAAAAATGTATATATACCGTATTTTTCGCTTTATAAGACGCACCTGATTATAAGAAGCACCCCAAAATTTGGTGAAGGAAAAGAGAAAAAAAATAATTTTTAATGTTAAATGTGGTCCATCTTATAATGTCAGTGTCCGTCTAACAAATCATATAGAGTATATGTCCCCTACTGCATGGCACAAGTCCCCCATGCATGGCACAAGTCCCCTATGCATAACACAAGACACCTATGCATGGCACAAGTCCCCCATGCATGGCACACGTCCCCCATGCATGGCACACGTCCCATATGCATGGCACACGTCCCATATGCATGGCACATGTCCGCTATGCATGGCACAAGTCCCCTATGCATGGCACAAGTCCCCTATGCATGGCACAAGTCCCCTATGCATGGCACAAGTCCCCTATGCATGGCACACGTCACCTATGCATGGCACATGTCTCCTATGCATGGCACAAGTCCCCTATGCATAACACAAGACACCTATGCATGGCACAAGTCCCCCATGCATGGCACACGTCCCCCATGCATGGTACACGTCCCCTATGCATGGCACACGTCCCCTATGCATGGAACACGTCCCCTATGCATGGCACAAGTCACCTATGCATGGCACAAGCCCCTATGCATGGCACACATTCCCTATGCATGGCACACATCCCCTATGCGTGACAGACATCCCCTATGCATGGCACACATCCCCTATGTGTGGCACATGCCCCCTGTGTTAGATGTGGCCCCCATGCTGCTCTATTCTTCCCTCCTGCAGCGCTGATCTCCCGGTCTCCCTCATGCTGCTGTGATCGGGCAGAGATGATGCTGCAGAGCTCCTCCACTTCATGGTTCTGTGTGGTCATGTGATCGGCAGAGTGACACCATCTGTGCATGCGATCACAGCAGCAGCCGGGAGGCCGTAGAGACACCGGGAGATCAGCGCTGGAGGAGGAGCCAGGAGGTAAGTATAGAGTTTATTATTTTACTATGGCAGCAGCATGGGGGCCATATCTAACATAGGGGGGGCCATGTGCCATCACAGGGGGGCGCAGGACCATATAATATGCGCCGCTCCCCCAGCCCATCACCACGGTGCGGTTTCAGCACCATGGTGATGGAGAGCGGCTATGCATATTATATGAGCGGGAGCAGGAGATCTCCCGCCCCCTCCACCAGCCTCCACCAGCACAACCCAGCCCCTAGAACCGCTCCAGAGCTGCCCCCACCTCCCCGAGCCCTGCAGTACATAATCTGTATATTCACATTATAAGACGCACCCCCAACTTTCCCCCAGAACAAAAGTGTGTCTTATAATGCGAAAAATGCGGTATGTATGTATATATATATATATATATATATATATATATATATATATATATATACATACAATGTAGTTTATATCTTTAACATATATTGCACTGCTTTGCCCTTTATGTACCTATTAACTGTAGAGTCCAGAGTTGCCCATGCATAGTGGCCACACTATATACTGTATATACTCGTGTATAAGCCGACCCGTGTATAAGCCGACCCCCCTACTTTTGCCCCCAAAAACTGGGAAAACTTATTGACTCGCGTATAAGCCGAGGGTGGACTCCAGCACAGGTATACAACCCCCAGCAGTAAGGTATACAGGCCCCCCCAGTGGTATACAGCAGGCCCCCAGGCATATAAGCAGGCCCCCAGGGGTATAAGCAGGCCCCCAGGGGTATTCAGCAGGCCCCAGGGGTATCAGCAGGCCCCAGGGGTATCAACAGGCCCCCAGGGGTATACAGCAGGCCCCATGGGTATCAGCAGGCCCCCAGGGGTATCAGCAGGCCCCCAGGGGTATACAGCAGGCCCCCGGGGGTATCAGCAGGCCCCCGGGGGTATCAGCAGGCCCCCAGGCGTATAAGCAGGCCCCCAGGGGTATTCAGCAGGCCCCAGGGGTATACAGCAGACCCCCATGGGTATACAGCAGGCCCCATGGGTATCAGCAGGCCCCCAGGGGTATCAGCAGGCCCCCAGGGGTATACAGCAGGCCCCCAGGGGTATAAGCAGGCCCCCAGGGGTATTCAGCAGGCCCCAGGGGTATCAGCAGGCCCCAGGGGTATCAACAGGCCCCCAGGGGTATCAACAGGCCCCCAGGGGTATCAACAGGCCCCCAGGGGTATACAGCAGGCCCCCAGGGGTATCAGCAGGCCCCCAGGGGTATACAGCAGGCCCCCAGGGGTATTCAGCAGGCCCCAGGGGTATCAACAGGCCCCAGGGGTATCAACAGGCCCCCAGGGGGTATCAACAGGCCCCCAGGGGGTATCAACAGGCCCCCATGGGTATACAGCAGGCCCCCAGGGGTATCAGCAGGCCCCCAGGGGTATACAGCAGGCCCCCAGGGGTATTCAGCAGGCCCCAGGGGTATCAGCAGGCCCCCGGGGGTATCAGCAGGCCCCCGGGGGTTTATACAGCAGGCCCCCGGGGGTTTATACAGCAGGCCCCCGGGGGTTTATACAGCAGGCCCCCGGGGTTTATACAGCAGGCCCCCGGGGGTTTATACAGCAGGCCCCCGGGGGTTTATACAGCGCCCCCGGCAGTGGTATACAGCCCCCCCGCCTAGTACCGGGCCCCCATGCTGCGGCACAGCATACAGTAGTTCATACATTACCATCTCCTGCAGCGCGCGGCTCCTCCATCTCCCGCCCGGCTTGTTGCTGTAGTGTCATGTGACGCGCCAGTCACATGACACTACAGGAAGATGCCGGCTGGGACTGGAGGAGCCGCGCGCTGCAGGGAGAGATGGTAATGTATGAACTACTGTATCCGCAGCATGGGGGCCCGGTACTAGGCGGGGGGGGCTGTATACCACTGCCGGGGGCCGCCAGGGGCTGTGTGGGGCAATATGCACTGCATCCCCTTGCCGGGGATGGACAGGGGGATGCGTGCATATTAATGAGCCGGGCCCACGTGACCGCGCGGTGTCACTGTAGCCCCCTCCTGCCTCCTCCTGCCCCCAGTCAGAGCCCCCGTCCCCGTCACACACATGTATATACTCGCGTATAAGCCGAGGGGGGACTTTTCAGCCCAATTTTTGGGCTGAAAAAGTCGGCTTATACACGAGTATATACGGTATATATATATATATATATATATATACACTGCTCAAAAAGATGAAGGGAACATTTAACAACATAATGTAATGTTGAAGTTTTCCCTTTATCTAATATATAAAGCTGAATGTGTGTATGTATGTATGTATATCCGGGATTGGTATCTGCACCGTCGCAACTACAGCCACAAAAGTTTGCACAGTCACACGTCTGGACCCCAAAAGCGTCATAGGCTATGTTGTGAGGCGAAATTTTAACCCCGCACGTTCCAATTCACCAAACAATTTTGGCCCTATCTACATAATGGAGAGAAAGTGAGAGTTACCAGTTGACAGTTGTGAATGAGAGGGGCTTAATGACAGCACCAAAGACTAACAGCACATACCAGCATATAGTCACTAAGGTGGGGCCCTGACATGGAATATTCACCACGCACGGGGACATGTATACACACCACATGCACACAAAGAGTAACAGCTAAGGTGGAGCCCCAACATTGGATACTCACCACGCACCCGAACACAAACATACACACCACAAAGAGACACACACCACACAGACACGTACGCACCCTATAGGGACGCATGCACTCACCCCACAGGGACATACACACCCCACAGGGACACAGAGACACACACACACACACCCCACAGGAACACACAGACCCCATACGGATGGACACACACCACAGGGACACCCCTCCCCCCACAAGGACACACACCACAGGGACACACACGTACACACCCCAGGGACACACACACCACACAGACACAGATGTGCACAAATCACCTCACACAACTCGCCTCATACGTCTGGTATCTTTAATTTCCAAAAATAAATACATAATGGCCACACTATATATATATATATATATATATATATATATATATATATACACACTTCTCAAAAAGATAAAGGGAACATTTAACAACACAATGTAATGTTGAAGTGCTCCCTTTATGTATGTATATATATATATATGCTGCTCAAAAAAAAATTATATATAATGTAGTTTATACCTTTGACATATATAGCACTGCTTTGCCCTTTATGTACTTATTAGCTGTAGAGCCCTGCGTTGCCCATGCATAGTGGCCACACTCATATATATATATATATATATATATATATATATATATATATATATATGCCCTACATGTCATGGCACACCACCACATCATTCAAATATCTATTTAGTTGGAGTATGAATTTTAGGTGTGGTATTATTTGATCATATTTTTGGGCCCAACATTTACCTTATCTTTTGGTTAAATCTCTTTTTATCAATTCAAACAAGACATTACAAGTTATACAAATAAGTAAAAGTCCGAACGTACAGCTAAGAAATTCACATTAAAAACCTCAATACAAAGTATTATTCGGTATACATTCCCAGATTTATGTATCTTCTCTAGATGTAAGGTGATCTGTTCCCGTGTTCATATACCACAGATAGGGGTTAATGGACCTCTGTTTTAGACAAGGGGATTACCGTATAGAAGGGGATTAATTGTCCCTTTAGGTATATTATAGTAGCAAACTCCCCTATGTCAGTTTGGTCAAGAACAACATAAGAGTAATACTTATTAAATCTGTACTGCTTTTAGTATACCAGTGAGAATTAGGCCTCGTAGGACCGACATAAAATCCAGTTCATCTGGAGTAGGTTCTCCTTTAGCGAGGTTTTCCAAGAAAACAGGTTCATTGCTCCCGTCAGTTGTACTGGGTTTGCTTAAAAGAACAAACTGGAAAAAACTAATACTCAAAACTGAGACTATTGAATAACAGAGTAAACATAAAGAAAAGGAAGGAAAATTAGATAGAGATATTAGAGGGGAAAGTAAGGACAGAATTAAGTTATTCGTGGTTAAAGTAAGAAGAGAGTAGGTCTAAAAAGTGGAGGGGACTATGGGATAGGGCATACCTCGACCCCGTGCCGACCATTTATCGCACCACTGACTCTACCTCAGTGAAAGTTCTCCCAAATTCACTTGAGTCTTGGAAGAGGATCCATTCAGTCCAGATCACCGAAAATTTGTCACGAGAACCTGAAGCGTCAGCCGCCAGCTCCTCCATCCGGAACAGATCCATCATCTCTTTGAACCAGTCAAGCAGGGTAGGTACCTGAGGAGTTCTCCAGAATCTCGGAATTAGAGCGCGGGCGGCTGAGACACAGAAACGAAGGATATCCCTCTTATTAAGCCTAATAGGACCTGGAGTAATGGACAGTAAAGCTACTTCAGGACAACATTTAATCCTTTTACCTGTAATTTGTGTGTACATGCTGAACACCCCAGACCAGAACCGCTGGATCTCGCCGCAAGTCCACCAAATGTGGAGCATCGTCCCTGGCGCCTTCCCACAACGCCAACAACAGTCTGAAGTTTCAAGGAACATGCGGTGTACGGCAACAGGACATAAATACCATCTGGTGAGCAGTTTATAGCTCCTTTCTTGTGCAACACAAGCGCTGGCCAATTTGTGTGTAAATAAAAAGCTTTTCTGCCAATCACTGTCTGTAATGGTCCTGTTTAATTCCCTCTCCCAGGCCCGCTGGAAGTGTAAGGTGTCCTGATCTCGAAGGGATCCTATGGCCAGGTATAAGGCCGAGATTTTGCGTCTCGGGGGGGCATCTTGTTGAAACAATCTCTCTAGTATGTTTGGTATCAATCTCACCCTGCACAAACGGCCGGACGGAAATAGAAATGATTTATATTGGAGGTATTCCAACCATCCAAGAGGACTAGTAGGATCAGTAGATTGAATCTCTCTCATCGAGGGCAAATCCCCATTGGATAGGGTCTGTCCCAATCGAGTATCGTTCACACTCTGCCAGCGCAGAAATCTTTGCCTTCCAAACCCAGGTGGAAAAGCAAGGCTAGAAAAGAGGGGGGTGAGTGGACTGAATTTGCCAGCTGCACAAAGTGGTTTTGTTACTGAGTGCCATACTTGTAGAGTGGTCCTGGACATGTCGGAGAGGGGGGGTAGTTCTTTTATACTTCCAGGAGGAATCCAAAGTAGATGTCTTAATGGGACCCCCAGACCATCCTGCTCCACCTCCACCCATCTCTTTGAGGACGCGCAGTAGTGGCAATCTAGGGCTCTAACGAGAGAAGAAGCTAAAAAGTATCTATGAATGTTAGGTAACCCGATCCCTCCTCTAGATCTAGATAGCGAAAGGATTTTAGTCCCCGACCTAGGTTTCTTCCCGTTCCATGTAAATTTAATAATAAGAGATTGTAATTTAGCGAAAAACCTTCTGTCTGGGGGAATAGGAACTGTATGAAACATATACAGGAGTCGGGGTAGAATATCCATTTTAATAACATTAATTCTCCAACATTTACCTTATCTTGGTACCTTTTGAGTGTATTTATTATACACATTACATCCATATGCTGTATGTGTAGTCAAGTATTTTCTCCAGTATTGTACCATCTTTGCTTTTAATTCACCTATTTCTCCTATTTTTTTGTGTTTATTTGTTCTATTTTGAATATGAATAAAATTCTTTTAATTTTCCTATATGTTTGTACGCTTCCAAACCTAGGTACCGCATAGATTGCATTTCATAGTAACATAGTTTTTAAGATTGAAGGAAGACTTTACGTCCATCAGTTCAACCCATAGCCTAACATGTTGATCCAGAGGAAGCAAAAAAAAACCCATGTGGCAACACTAAGCTCCACATTGGGGGAAAAAATTCCTTCCTGACTCCAGATACGGCAATCAGACTAGTTCCCTCGATCAACGCCCTATCAAAGAATCTAGTATGTATAACTGATAATATTATAATTTTCAAGAAAGGCATCACACACTATTATGTATTTGTTTCAACTGTTTTATAGTATTTTTATTAAACTAAGTCTGAAACCTGAAGCTCTTGTTGTTTTCATTGCTGGTTCAGCTGAAGATGAGATGGAATGTTCGTGTCTGTTGTTGTGATGACATCACAGGTGGATGACATCAGCCGACCACAGCCCAGAACAGAAGTGAAAAAAGTTTGAGACGTAGAATGTAAAGTTCAGCCGATGACTAAATAAAGGAGCCCCGTCCACTTGACTAGGTCATCGCTTTGTGACGACACAGTGGTCAGCGGGCATAAAACCCCGACCTGGCAGCTGTACAGCCATTTGTTAGGCTGCAAGGAATACACTCCTGAGTCGTCTCAGGAGTGTATTGTGTATGGGACGTTGATCCAGGGAACTAGTCTGATTGCCAATTAACTGGAGTCGGGAAGGAATTTTCCCCCTAAAATGGACCATTTGGGGGCCCATAGGGGGTTTTTGCCTTCCTCTGGATCAACACTTTAGTTTTTAGGTTGAACTTGTTTGACTTGTTTGTGTCTTTCAGCCTTAAAACTGTCCCTGTAATGAGGTTTAAGGTTGTCTGCCAGCGCTTCTCTGGTATCAGCATGTCTGCCCCAGGAAGATTGTTTGAGCCGACAGCCTTAGACTAAATTACAAAGGGGAAAATGCTTTATTTAGTTAAATGGGGAGAAATTAAAAACAAAAGTCACAGCAAAATCTCTTGTCCTTTTTTCTATAAACTTTGGAGGAAATTTAACTCCTTTTTCTGCTGTGACCTTTGCTTTTAATTTTAGGATAGGAAACTCGCAAGACTATGAGGACCCTTGACGCGGGTTGCGAGCTTAGTGTATTTTGGCCAAAACAACTCTTGCATATTTTGGCCAAAATATCGACCAATACCTCATACCTATCATATAAAGTTTTGCATGCTATTCTTGCCTTCGGTCTTTGCCTGACAAGATGCTTTTAACATCCATGTAATTATTTCAATAAAGGAATTTATCTTTTTATACTGGTTTGGTTACTGACTTTCTACATTTTTCATCTATATTAGCCCTGTTATCTAGGGCACCTGTCCCAATGGGGGGGGGGCACTGATAATGCTGGGCAGCATCCTGTATCTAATAGTATGGGTATCATTAATAGGCTGTAAGCCTACATATATGTGACCAGAGATTCCATGTGCAATATTAACACTGAGCCCCTCCATGAATTAGTCAGTGGTGATTCATCATATTTTACACCTGTGTTGCCTCCATTTTATTCAGGGCAGATAAATACTCTTGCTCTCTTTTGCTATATTGAATTTAGATAGGGATAAATCAACCACTCCAGCATCCAGCTCGCTCCTCCCTCCTCCCTACTCTGTAGATACAACCCTGGGCCTGCGGCAAGTCTCTATCCCTGTACAGGGGTATAATGGTGAAGGTGGAGATCCTATAATGGTGAAGGTGGAGATCCCTGGCCCTGCGGCCGGTCTCTATCACTGTACAGGGGTATAATGGTGAAGGTGGAGATCCCTGGTGGCCAGTCTCTATCCCTGTACAGGGGTACAATGGGTATAATGGTGAAGGTAGAGATCCCTGGGCCTGCGGCCAGTCTCTATCCCTGTACAGGGGTATAATGGATATATAATGGTGAAGGTAGAGATCCCTGGGCCTGCGGCCAGTCTCTTCCTGTACAGGGGTATAATGGTGAAGGTACAGATCCCTGGGCATGTGTGTCGCAATAAATCTACAGATTTTAATTTATCCTTTTTTATGGCACAAAAACAAGAGCTAGGTGCAGTGCTAGGTGCAGTGTTAGGTGCAGTGCTAGGTGCAGTGTTAGGTGCAGTGGTAAAGCAGGGTACAGAAAACATCAAAAGAACATGAAGGACATAAAATCATAAACAATCTTCAGAGCACACAAGTTACAACAGATTACAACAAATGCAGTGTCTCATATAAGTAAAATGCATACAATCAATTGGAGGATAATAGGGGTCCAGAATCAGACCTCCATACTACACTAGTACCCACAGTTTTGGAAAGTGCTATCACAAATAGAGATCCAGTCTGCACAGGTTATGCAAAATAGGCTCATTGGATCAGAAAACAGTCACAGTATGTGCAATAAACAGTTACCCATATTGCCACAGGCCATACCACACAGCACCAGGACACAAGAGGGGAGAGCCCCCAGTCTCACCCCAACGTACGTTTCATGACACCGGTAAATTAGCAGTGGTCACGTCATCAGATGAACAGGACATGCTGGGGGCATATTCGTCACTGCGGAGGCTGAGGCTGGGGGCATATACATCACTGGGGAGGCTGAGGCTGGGGGCATATACATCACTGGGGAGGCTGAGGCTGGGGGCATATACATCACTGGGGAGGCTGAGGCTGGGGGCATATACATCACTAGAGAGGTAGAGGCTGGGGGCAAATACTTCACTGGGGAGGCTGAGGCTGGGTGCATATACGTCACTGGGGAGGCTGAGGCTGGGGGCATATACGTCACGTCACTGGGAGGCTGAGGCTGGGGCATATACGACACTGGGGAGGCTGAGGGTGGGGGCAAATACGTCACTGGGGAGGTTGAGGCTGGGGCATATACGTCACGTCACTGGGAGGCTGAGGCTGGGGGCATATACGTCACGTCACTGGGGAGGCTGAGGCTGGGGGCATATATGTCACTGGGGAGGCTAAGGCTGGGGGCATATACGTCACGGAGGAGGCTAAGGCTGGGGGTATATACGTCACTGGGGAGGCTAAGGCTGGGGGCATATACGTCACTGGGTAGGCTGAGGCTGGGGACATATACGTCACTGGGGAGGCTGAGGCTGGGGACATATACGTCACTGGGGAGGCTGAGGCTGGGGACATATACGTCACTGGGGAGGCTAAGGCTGGGGACATATACGTCACTGGGGAGGCTGAGGCTGGGGGCATATACGTCACTGGGGAGGCTGAGGCTGGGGACATATACGTCACTGGGGAGGCTGAGGCTGGGGGCATAGAAATTACTGTGGAGCTGGATTTAAAAGGCAGAAGTTGGCAAAATGTGTCTGCCAGCCCGAGCATGGAGGTCCCCAGGAATCTGCCCAGGGGCTTTGGTTAGTTTCCATTAGGGTAAATTCTACCACTCTAGCACCAATGCTACAATTCCCTTCTTCCTACAAGAACGTTCATCTATCAATTCGCCATGGATCGAGACTGAGCTGAAGGCAAGTAAATAAATAAATGCATTGAAATTAAATGTCATTGTACTGTGCGAGTAATGGTATTATGGATCTCTCTGCCACATGTAATCCTTAATTTGCTAAAAAATATATTATATATATATATATATATCATGGAGGGCCTATGTGCCTTTCTTGAATAATATAATATTGCAGGTTATTAGTTCTAGATTTTGTTATGGGCCTTTGATTCAGGGAAATAAGTCTGATTGCCATAACAGGGGTCAGGAAGGAAGGTTTCCCCTAATATGGGGCAATCATGAGTTTTTTACCTTCCTCTGGATCAACAAATTCGTTTTTTGGTTGAACTTAATGGACTTGTATCTTTTAACCTTAAAACTAACTAACTTAAAAAAAAATACTTCCTTTTCTAAGCTTGGACAACCCCTTAAAAAGTGGACCTATCAGCTATCCAGACATATCTTTTTTTTCAATACACTGTTGTTGAACCTCTGTTATTTCTCCTAAAAATGAATATTTATATAGACAATTGGGGTTTTCTATTCCGGTTGCTAATGATTTTTGCCCCTACACGTCCTGGCCCCGTCTAAGTATGCCGTCTACGATTATATGTGCAGGCATGGTCATTTGACAATTTGTCCTATCAGTTATACAGACATATCTTTTTTTTAATACATTGTTGTTGAACCTTTGTTATTTCTCCTAAAAATTAATGTTTATATTGACAATAGGGTTTTTTGATTGCAGTTGATAATGGATTTTGCCCTTACATATCCTTGCCATGTCTACACACCTGGACAGTGCCATAATAGGTACAGACATGATTTTTTGACACGTGGAGAAATAAAACCTATTTGCATTATTTCCAGGAGTAATAACAGAGGACAGAATAGAGACAAAGGCTCACCCACTTCCTTTACAGACAAAGAGTCACCCACTTCCTGTAGACAAAGACTCACCCGTTGTCCTATAGAGACAATGGCTCACTCACTTCCTTTACAGACAAAGACTCAACCACGTCCTATAGAGATAATGGCTCACCCACTTCCTATAGAGACAATGGCTCACCCACTTCCTATAGAGACAAAGGCTCACCCATTTCTTATAGAGCCAATGGCTCACCCACTTCCTACAGAGACAATGGCTTACCCACTTCCTATAGAGGCAATGGCTCACCCACTTCATATAGAGACAAAGGCTCACCCACTTCCTATAGAGACAATGGCTCACCCATTTCCTATAGAGCCAATGGCTCACCCACTTCCTACAGAGACAATGGCTCACCCACTTCCTACAGAGACAAAGGTTCACCCACTTCATATAGAGACAAAGGCTCACCCACTTCCTATAGAGACAAAGGCTCACCCACTTCCTGTAGAGGGTCGAAGACCCATTCTGCTCCCTGTAGAGACGTAGAGACCTGCCTTTACTTTATGCAAAATAACAAAAACGCAACTCCAATGACTGTAAAGTAATTAAGATCCATTCCTACTTCCTCTAGAGAGGCAAAGTCCTGCTCCCACTTTCTGTAAAGTAACAAGACCCATCTCCACTTCCTATAAACAGGCAAAGACGCATCCTGTTCCTTGTAAAGAGACAAATACCCACACTTATTCCTTTGAAGAAAAACAGATTCTCCCTACTTCTTGTAGAAAGACAAATACCCACCCTCACTTCCTGTAAAGTATCAAAGACCCTCCCTTCCCTCACTTCTTGTAGATAGTCAAATACCCATTCAGTAAGACCTATCAATGCTTCCTATAGAGAGACATAGACCCACTTCCACTTCCTGTAGAGAGACAGAGACCTACTCAATTCAAATACCATTGAGCTTTATTGGCCGGACTAAGTACATGTTGGCATTGCCAATGCAAATGGTAAAAATAGGGGGATGGGGTAGGGAGGTATATAGGATCCCGGATATATCTGGCTCCTACTCACACTTCCTTCAGAGAGATAAAGATCCACTTCCTGTAGAGAGATAAAACCCCACTCCCACCTCCTGAGAAACAAAGACTCACCCACACTTACTTTAGAGAGACAAAGACCCGCTCACACCTCCTGTAGAGACCCACTCCCACAATTACTGTAGTAACACAAAGACCCACCCATATTGCCTATACAGAGGCAAAGGTTCACCCACACTTCCTGTAGAGACAAAGGCCCTCCACCACTTCTTGTAAAGGCACAAAGGCCCTCCACACTTCCTGTAAAGAGACTAAGACCCACTCACACTTCACACTAGGTCCACTCCTACCTCCTGAGTGACAATGACCCACCCCCACTTCCTTTAGAGCAGACATGGGGAACCTTTTTCTGCCGGGGGCCACTTGGATATTTCTACCATGCTTTGGGGGCTGCACAAAATTATTGACTTCATAATTACCAGGCTATATTTGGTTAAACAATCAATTTACCCCTACTGTGGTGGCTGGAGCTGCTTCTCTTTCACGTAGCTGTGATGTTAAGTGATATTGATCATGGGCTTCTAAACTGCATTTTCAGGTTTGCTGGAGCCCTACACATCACAGGACAGCCTGGGGGCATATACGTCACTGGGGAGGCTTAGGCTGGGGGCATAGAAATTACTGTGGAGTTGGATTTAAAGGGCAGGAAGGTGGCAAAACGCGTCTGCCAGCCCGAGCATGGTGGTCCCCAGGAATCTGACCAGGGGCCACATAAAAGGTCATCAAGGGCCACATGCGGCCCTGGGGCCTAAGGTTCCCCACCCCTGCTTTAGAGAGGCAAAGATTTGCTCCCACTTGATGTTGAGAGAAAAAGACCCACTCACACCTCCTGTAGAGACCGCACTCCCACAATTCATGTAGTGACACAAAGACCCACCCACACTTCTTATACAGAGGCAAAGGTTCGCCCACACTTCCTGTAGAGAGGCAAAGACCTTTTCCCACTTCCTGTAGAGACAAAGACCCATCTACATTTCCTGCAGAGAGATAAAGGCCCTGCCTCAATTTTTGTAAAGTGAAAAAGACCCACCTCCACTTCTTGTAGAGAGACAAAGACCCACCCACACTTCCTGTAAAGAGAGTCGAGACAAAGACCCACCACAACTTGTTGTAGAGACAAAGACCTTCCACAACTTCTTGTAAAGAGACAAAGACCTGCCACACTTTCTGTAGAGAGAAAGACCAACCCCCACCTTCTTTTAGAGAGACAAAGATCCACCCACACTTCCTGTAGGTAGGCAAAGACCTCCACTTCCAGTAGAGACTTCCTACTTCCTTGGAGAGATAAAGAGCCACCTTCTCTTCCAGTAGAGAGGCAAAGACCTGCTACTACCTCCCACAGAGACAAAGACCCTCCTCCACTTCCTGTAGGTAGGCAAAGGTTCAGCCACACTTCTGCACAGTGATAAAGTCCTGTGACCACTTACTGTAGACACTCAAAGACCAGTACACACTTATCGTAGAGAAACAAAGACCTACCCCTACTTTCTTCTAGAGAGACAATGACCCATTGCTACTTCCTGTGGAGAGATAAAGACCCGCTCCCACTTCCTGTAGAGAGATAAAGACCCGCTCCCACTTCCTGTAGAGAGATAAAGACCCGCTCCCACTTACTGTAAACATTAATACCCGCCTATACATTCTGCAAAAAGACAGTGACCGGCTCCCACTTCCTGTAGAGATAAGATTTAAGTAAGACCCGCTCCCACTTCCTGTAGAGAGATAAAGACCCGCTCCCACTTCCTGTAGAGAGATAAAGACCCGCTCCCACTTCCTGTAAAGATTAATACCCGCCTACACATTCTGCAAAGAGACAGTCACCGGCTCCCACTTCCTGTAGAGAGGCAAAGACCCATTCTCACTTCCTATAGAGAGGCAATGGTTCGTCCACAGATCCTATGGTGGTCTCGGCCTCACTGCTATTAGAGATGGATTACTCTTTACAACATGCAGAGAAAGGAAAGTTATACTGAAGAATGAAGAAGAACCCATGAGAAATGTGATGAGTGTACGGCACCTCCTGAAGGCTGCTATTAATTAGGGAATTGTTGCAAAACCCTTTATAGTAAAGTCCGTACTATACAGGAATCTTCAGGCAATTGTTGATGGTTCCAGATAAGATTCCGAGCTGAGTTATTATAGTGAATATTCTGTATAAACATTGGAGGCTGATCCTCCCGCTGACTCATGAGAACTGCATCTGGACATGATGAACTGTAGATCAGGGAGGGAAAAAGTCCAATCTCAGAGGAGATATGAAGAATAACTGGGAAAAGTGAAAATGTGATCCCTGTGTATGATACAATGTATGACCTCTGCAGTATAATGTATCCCGCCACATATCATTATACCAACATTCGGAGCTCTGTATAAAAAATAAAATCTCTGATCCTCCATAAAAAATGTTTCCTGCACTAGACCATCAATATTAACGCCTTCATCTAAATCACATAATAACACACCACGTATTCTATCTATTACATACTTATAATAATATATGCAAACCAGTAAAACTCTCTTCTAAGATATTATAATGAGGACTTGGAACTCCAGTGTCACCTATTGGAAGTAGCTGTCCTGTCCGCTTTTGCATCCCCACACCAGCAAGACCAATGTTCTCACTTCTCCCGCATTTGTTCTGGTCTGATCTGTATCGCAGGCCTTCCAGCACCGCACTTAGGATGCGTGCGCCACAGGCCATCTTTTCTTTAAGGGTCAGCATGCCATACCCACAAGTGCTTCTCAGCCCAGAGTATTTAAAGCACCTTTCACCTATGGGAGGTGCCTAAGAAACTTTGTCAATGCCTTGAGACATGTTGCTAGTTGTCAGGTCCCTTTTCAATCTGCTGTTTCTAGAGCCCTGTCCGTTACCTAACCCGAGTCTGTTTCTAAGTATTGCTGTACTCACAAGCACCTGTCTGAACTGGCCCAGCTGTTATACCCACTATATCAGTCTAAACCAGTCCTGCTGCCGTACCAACACACCAGACTGAACCAGCCCTGCTGCCATACCCACTGCACCAGCCTGAACCAGTCCTGCTGCCGTACCAACACACCAGACTGAAGCAGCCCTGCTGCCATACCCACTGCACCAGCCTGAACCAGTCTTGATGCCGTACCAACACACCAGTCTAAACCAGCCATGCTGCTGTACCCACTGCACCAGCCTGAACCAGTCCTGCTGCCGCACCCACTGCACCAGCCTGAACCAGTCCTACTGCCGCACCCACTGCACCAGTCTAAACCATCCATGCTGTTGTACTCACTGAACCAGCCTGAACCAGTCCTGCTGCCGTACCAACATACAAGACTGAACCAGCACTGCTGCCATACCCACTGCAGCAACCTGAACCAGTCTTGATGCCATACCAACACACCAGACTGAACCAGCACTGCTGCCATACCCACTGCAGCAACCTGAACCAGTCTTGATGCCGTACCCACTGTACCAGCCTGAACCAGCCATGCTGTTGTTCCCAATGCACAAGCCTGGTCCACCCCTGCTGCCGTACCCACTGATCCTGCCCTCAGTAGACTGTACTTGTCTACATCTCCAACTCCCTGAGGAGACAATTGTCGTGTGAGCACCTGGCGGCTACCTACCGGCTCAAGCTAGACCTCACCATCAGAGGCTCTAGTGAAGACGAGGTAGTCACTTAGTTACGCTCCTCCTAGTCAACATCGGGGTCTCGGCCGTTAGTCCACACTCCCAGGCTTGCCACTGCGAGTGTTACGGCAGCAATTCTAAAAGTCAATATCGGCCCATTACGAGCCTTGTCACATGACTTAGGATAAAAGCCAAAGCAGATTCTTGATTTGCAGACACAGTGTTTTGTACTGATGAGAGGCAGTATCCTGAAACACTGTGTCTGCAAATTGAGATTCTGGTTTGGCTTTTATCCTAAGTCATGTGACAAGGCTCGTAATGGGCCGATATTAACTCTTAGGATAGCTACTTCCAATAGGTGGCGTTAAGAGTTCAAATCTTTTTTTATCTCTGAAGAGACAATTTGCATATTGCATTTCACAGAGGAGCACTGCAGGCATTTAAGTCTCCTTATACTGGCATGTCACTCTCCAGAAGGAGAAACCTTACCCCTTAGATCCAAGATTTTATAAATAATTCCATCATATATATATATTATAGCCCTTTCATTACCCTAGGCCACTGAATATACTGCGGATTTCTAGACAGTCTTGACCCCATGGATAATACAGGAATATTATCACCATCCACTAACCCTTCTTATGTAAGGGAAGGATGACTTTGAAGTCTTTGATGTGTGCAACTACGGTAGTATCCCTGCTTCCATGAAGGCTGAAAGGACTCTTAAGGGGAACTTTCCACCAACTTTCAACCAGCTTGCGCAGTTGAAGCACAGACTGGCGCAGGTGCACTTTACTCTGCCCCTCTAAGGAGGGCAATGTCCTGTAATGTGCATGAGCCGACTCTGCGGGGGAAGGTTCTGTCTTATATAAAGGTTGTTGGAATGGAGCAGTTGAAGATGGTGGCTTTATTTTATATTGGGAAACACCTTTAAGAACTTTTTGTTGTTTCTTTCCCTTTTATTATTGTGTATTTTTGTTGCAAATCACCTTTCTCTTTTTTCATTTCTTTTTTGGCAACCTCTACCCTTAAATATGTGATCAGAATAAAAACTATCAATTAAATCAGGTTTTTGTGCTAAATATATATTTTTTAATTGTTGACTGTGACGGACTTGCCACCAGACCAGGCGGCTCTCTAGTGCCTTCTCAGGCCAGTCAGGGAACTGACTGATGAATAAAGAGGGTGCGGCATACAGGGTGGATTGATTTAAATCACGCCGATTTAAATCATGATTTAAATCATGATTTAAATCAAAAGTTTTTTTTCTATTTAAATCGGATCGATTTAAATCATGATTTTAATCATGATTTAAATCACTGATTTAAATCAAAAGGTTTTTTTTTAATATAAATCACGATTAAAATGAGAAGTGAGAGCAGTGTGCATGTGCGCCCATAGTTACACGGACGAAACTAGGGGCAACGATCTAACGCCAGGGTGAGGGGGGGACCCCAAAGTAAGTAAAAATCTTTTTTGTTTTACTATATGGCAATAGGTAGGTGTTTAAAAGCAGCATGTCTTAATTGTATAAACTATTAATAGCCTCCACATTTTGTTCATACTGCCCCTTTAATTCCACACTTCTAGCTTGGTTTCAGTTTTGGTTTAGTTTCTTTTTCCCTGCATTCAGTTGACATGCCCAAACGTGTTGGATAGTCAGCAGTGCTTGGCTCAGGCTGTAGTAACAATCAAACTTCATAAGTGATCTGTGTGAGCCATGGCAGCAGGTCGTAAGAGAGACCCTATTTGGGTTCATTTTGTTGAGATGCCAGCAGCAGATCTTGGAAAGAAAGGTTTTGTGCACACAACAGTCCGAAACCGCTTAGGAACTGCTAAAGCAGGACAACTGGTTTTCCTATTAAAAGTCCTAAATAAACAGTAGGCTTAAAGGACTGATGTATTCACTGAAGATGTGTGGCTTACTTCAAACGTTAGAGATAGGCTATTGTTAAAAAGTACTTACTCTCTGTAGTTCAATTCTGAGTGTTTAATAGTGCAAATAAAAATTATTAGGTTTCATAATCAACTGTTTTAATATTTTTATTTGTGTAAAACAATTAGATTTGCAAAAAGACAAAGTTTTGCTTGTGTACAACTTGATTAAAAAATCTGATTTAAATCAAATGATTTAAATCAAAAAAATCTGATTTAAATCAAAAAAATCTGATTTTTTTGATTTTTTTAAAAAAATCAAGATTTTTATCCACCCTGGCGGCATACCACTCCACCACGGTTCAGTTGCCACAGGAACACCTGGAGCAGGGAAGGATTTCCACATCAGGTAAACTTACACACAACACCTTCCACCCCAGACCTGAAGGGGTAGCTCTACTTGCCGACTTCAGGCAAAGACCCCTATGAATTCAGGCTTGGGGGCGGAGTTAGGCAGTTCAGTACAAAGCAGTACTGAGGAAGACACCTGGTGAACGGAGCCGTGCTAGGCCCATGCTAGAGGGGAAGCCTAGCCAGTGTGAGGGACCCGAGAAGTGAGGGTCAGAGGCAAGGCGAGTCAGCCACGGGGAGCAGAGTCGAATCAGTTCGCCCCAGAAGAGCTACGTCGACAGCCGGACACCGGAGTCCGAGACTGCACGGGTCCAGGCAGCCCAGCAGTAAAGACCGGAGTCCAGGGAGGCTTCAAGTCTCCTGGTGCAGCACTTGGGGCACAGCCACCTACCAGAGCCCAGGACCGCAGTGGATATAGCGGTGCCCACAGCAGAGCTCTCACAGCCTGCCATACAGGACACCGGAGAGGGTCAGGGCTTAGATTCAGACAGCCCAGGACCAAAGTACACACGCAGTGTAAAAGAGAGGCCTCATAACTCATCGGATGTGAACTGCTCCCAGACTACCCAGACTGTACCCTGGACTTAACCTTGAACAGCACCATCAGTAAAGGTACGAAACAACCCTGTGTGTGTGACTGTTCTTGCGGCCCCTAATCCTACTCCCTGCATAGACTGTTCCACAACTCCCATCACCCACTACTGCCCCGAGGATCTTGCTCCGTCTACAGGGAGCGAAACCACCTTGTTGCTTCACCATCACCCCGGAGGTCTGTCCCGTAGCACCGGTAACCGTACCGGAGCCGTAGGTGGCGTCACGCAACACTTTTCCTATTAACTGTATCCCTTATCAGCGACCACCAGGGCCACGGAACCAGGCAACAGGCCCGTGACATCCCCAGTAGAACAACGCCCGGAACCGGGTACCCCACGGCCCTGGGGGGGGTCAGCTGACCTGTCAGTGCTGGTTTACTAAGGCAACCAAAATGAGTGTGGTATATGCCTTCAAGTCCCAGGCCAGAGGAACATATAATAACTGCCACCCCGTTACTGACAGAGGCTCTGAATACCACAAGCACCAATTGCTGCCACCAGTTTCTCGTTCAATATAAGACTGGTCCGTAAACAGGCTTATAGCAGGTCAGAAATCAACCCAGGAAGTGTATAATGTTAATTGAGTACACGGATGTGGGGGTTTCGTGATCGAGATAAGAGAGCAACTGAAGATTAAATTTATACATTTAATTGCCATATGGGCACACTAGATAATATTAATTGTAGCAAGAAAATAAAAGTCTCTAGTAAACCTCACAGGTGTATGTATAGGTGCATCTGAATGAATTAGAATATGAACTAAAAGTTAATTTTTTTCAGTAATTTAATACAAATAGTGAAATGCATATATTATATAGTCATTACAGAGTAATCTATGTCAAGTGTTTATTTCTGTTAATGTTGATGATTATGGCTTACAGCCAATAAAAACCTAAATGTCATTATCTTAGAAAATTAAAGTAGGGAAGATGAAGGGTCAAAAACCGTGCTGCCGTATTCCACGAACCATCAACGGTTGAATGTAATATGGCTTTATTAGACAACGTGTTTCAGGACTCCCTGAAACGCCCTGAAATTAAGAGAATTTTGTTTACTTACTGTAAATTCTTTTTCTTCTAGCTCCTAATTGGGAGACCCAAACAATTGGGGTGTATAGATTCCGCCTCCGGAGGACACACAAAGTACTACACTTAAAACAAAAAGTGTAGCTCCTCCCATACTGCCTATACACCCCCTTCAGGAGAAATCCCATCAGTTCGGTGCACAAGCAGGAAGGAGGATAAAACCCACACCAAAACCGGAAGGTCCGGCCAGAACATATCGGCCAATCGATTAACATAAGCGACATGTCTTACACCAGCCACTGAACAGCAAACAAAGCCCAAAAGGCAACAGGGTGGGTGCTGGGTCTCCCAATTAGGAGCTAGAAGAAAAAGAATTTACGGTAAGTAAACAAAATTCTCTTTTTCTTATTCGCTCCATTGGGAGACCCAGACATTGGGATGTCCAAAAGCGATCCCTGGGTGGGAAAAGACCCAAAACGTGGCAGCTCCTATCATAGGTGAGCGACCGCCGCCTGAAGGATCCGTCTGCCCACACTAGCATCAGCCAATGCGTATGCATGAACTTGATGATGATGGTGTGTAGGCTGGACCAAGTTGCCGCCTGACACACCTGTTGTGCTGTCGCCTGGTGACGTAAGGCCCACGAGGCACCCACAGCTCTTGTCGAATGCGCCATAATACCCGAAGGGAGAGGCGTTCCCGAGGAAAGGTAGACCTCCTGGATAGAGGCCTTGATCCAGCGAGCCAAGGAAGACTTGGAGGCCGGTGATGCTTTTTTCTGGCCTGTCGTGAGAACGAACAGGGAATCCGCGTGACGGAAGGAGGCTGTGCGGGAGACATAAATCCTGATAGCCCTGACCAGATCCAAAGTATGCAGTGCCTTCTCATACTGGTGAACAGGGTTAGGGCAAAAAGATGGCAGGACAATGTCTTGATTAAGGTGGAATGGAGAAACCACCTTAGGTAAGAACTCAGCCACGGGTCGGAGCACCACCTTGTCCTGGTGAACCACCAGAAATGGGGACTTGCACGACAGGGCTGCCAGTTCTGAAACTCTCCGAAGAGAGGTAATGGCTACCAGAAAGGCAACTTTCTGGGAAAGTCTAGAGAGGGGCACCTCCCTTAGCGGTTCGAAGGGCGGCTTCTGTAACACCGCAAGGACCAGGATAAGGTCCCAGGGGTCCAGAGGGCGTCTGTAGGGAGGAACGATGTGATTTGCCCCCCTGCAGAAACGTCTTCACCTGAGGAAGGTTAGCCAGGCGTTTGTTGAACAGCACAGAAAGTGCAGAGATTTGCCCTTTGAGGGAGCTGAGTGCCAAACCCTTATCCAATCCTGATTGCAGGAAGGCAAGTAGGGTCGGCAGGGAGAAAGGCCAAGGAGAAACCCCCTTGAGACAGCACCAGGAAAAGAAGATCTTCCAAACCCTGCGGTATATCTTTGCCGACGCAAGTTTCCAGGCTTGTCTCACGGTGGCGGCGACTTCAGGTGAAAACCCGAAGGACGTCAGCAACCAATCTTCAAGGGCCACAAAGTCAGGCTGAGGGCCGCGGAATTGTGGTGGAAGAACGGACCTTGAGACAAGAGGTCTGGACAGTCCGGAAGCTTCCATGGATCCCCCGCCGTGAGCTGTAGCAGGTCCGGATACCAGGCCCTCCCAGGCCAGTCTGGGGCGATGAGCAGGGCTTGTCGACATTCCGCCTTGAGTTTCCGCAGGACCCTGGGCAACAGAGGCAAGGGAGGGAAGACGTAAGGAAGGCGAAACTGGGACCAGTCTTGGACCAGAGCGTCCGCAGCCAAAGCCTGGCGATCCCGGGAGCGAGCCATGAAGGCAGGAACCTTGTGGTTCAACCGAGAGGCCATCAAATCCACATGCGGTGTTCCCCATCGGTAGCAGATGTCTTGAAAGACGTCTGGGTGGAGGGCCCATTCGCCCGCATCCATTCCTTGTCGACTCAGGTAGTCGGCCTCCCAATTGTCCACCCCGGGATGTGGACGGCCGAGATGGAAGAGCCGTTGTCCTCGACCCATTGAAGGATACGTTGGACCTCTAACAATGCCTGAGAGCTTCGAGTTCCTCCCTGGTGGTTGATATAAGCGACCGTGGTCGCGTTGTCGGACTGGATCTGTTTCCCCACCAGGAACCTCTGAAAGGTCAGCAATGCCAAGTAAATGGCCCGTATCTCCAGGACATTGATTTGCAGAGTGGATTCCTGCTCCGTCCAAGTGCCCTGTGCCCTGTGGTGGAGAAACACGGCGCCCCAGCCCAAGAGACTGGCGTCCGTGGTCACTACTAACCATGAGGGGGGCAGAAAGGATCTCCCTCGTGACAGAGACATGGGAAGCAGCCACCAGTGGTGCGAGTCCTTTGTTGATGGCGACAGAGAGATCTGCCTGTCGAGAGACGAGGGAGCCTTGTCCCAACCGCGTAGTATCTGCAATTGTAGGGGACGCAGGTGAAATTGCGCAAATGGTACCGCTTCTATGGCAGCCACCATCGTTCCCAGAGTGTGCATCAGGCGTCTGATGGAGACTGGACCCGACTGAAGAAGTAACTGAACTTCCTCTTGAATCGACACCTGCTTGCTCGAGGGCAGAATGACTAGAGCAGGGCGGTGTGAAACTCCATGCCCAGATATGTTAGCGTCTGTCCAGGCAGGAGGGAGGACTTCTGCACGTTGATCAGCCAACCGAATCGCTGAAGAGTGTCGAGAGTTACTGAGAGACTCTGTTGACACAGTTCCAGAGAGGGAGCCCTGACCAGCAGGTCGTCCAAGTATGGTATTACTGCGTGGCCCTGGGAATGCAGGACGGCCACCATCGCTGCCATCACCTTGGTGAAGACTCTCGGGGCTGAGGCCAGGCCGAAGGGCAGAGCCACAAATTGTAAGTGCTCTTCCCCCACCGCGAATCTCAGCCAACGCTGATGCGCAGGAGCAATGGGGACGTGCAGGTAGGCATCCTTGACATCCACCGAGGCTAGGAAGTCCCCCTGTGATATTGAGGCAATCACGGACCGCAGCAATTCCATCCTGAAAGTCCTGACTCTCACAGTCCTGAGCAGCTTGAGAACCAAAACTGGCCTCACTGATCCGTCCTTCTTGGGGACCGTGAAGAGGTTCGAGTAGAACCCTTGGAAGCGTTCCGCGGGGGGAACCGGTACCACGACCCCGTCCTGTCTCAGGGCGTCCAGCGCCTGAAAAAAAGCCGAAACCTTTGCCGGGGGGGGCGAGGAGAGACAGAAGCGAGTCGGCGGACACGAGGTCAGCTCTATCCTGTAGCCGTGGGATATGACATCCGTCACCCATCGGTCTTGGATGTTGCTGTGCCAGGTGTCTCCAAAGCGGGAGAGCCTGCCACCGACCGATGATGCTGCTGGGGGAGGCGGTGAGTCATGCGGAGGCTGGCTTGGAGGCCGAGGCTCCAGCTGGCTTCTTCTGTTGTGACTTAGCACGCCATGTACGATTTGACTTCTGATCCTTGTCTGAATGGGCGGACGAGGATGAAGAGAACTTTGAAGAGGGACGAAAGGCCCGAAATTTGGCATGCATCTGACGCTGGCCAGACTTCTGCACCTTTGACTGAGGCAAGGAGGTGGTCTTTCCACCTGTAGATTCCTTTATGATGTCATCCAATTATTCCCCAAAAAGCCTGTTCCTCGCGAACGGGAGTCCCTGGAGGAACTTCTTGGAAGTGGCGTCAGCCTTCCAATCCCGCAGCCACAACATTCTGCGGACTGCGAGTGAGTTAGCCGATGCCACTGCGGTACGGCTGGCAGATTCCATGACAGCCGTCCTGACATAGTCTGTGAACGCGGTGGCTTGAGACGTCAAGGTAGTCACCTCAGGAATGTCCTGTGCTACTACGTTGAGCTCCGCCAAGCAGGTAGAGACTGCCTGCATAGCCCACACGGCCGCGAAAACAGGGGCAGACGAGGCTCCAGTAGCTTCGTAAATTGACTTCTGCAGAAGTTCAATTTGGCGGTCGGTGGAGTCCTTTAGAGATGAGCCATCCGCAACCGACATCACAGTATTGGCAGACAGTCTAGAAACAGGTGGGTCCACCCTGGGTGAGACCGACCAACCCTTTACAACGTCTGGAGGGAAAGGATAACGAGAATCCTTCTGTTTCCTAGTGAAGCGCGTGTCAGGCAAGCCCTGGGCATCTGCACAGTTGATCTGAAATTAGAGTGATCAAAAAACGATCCGTGAGACCTGGATGGAGGGAGAAACTGATACAGCTCCTCCGAGAGCTATGCCTCCACAGGTGGTGAGGGTGCAGACAGGTCCAGCACAGTATTAATGGATGATACCAAATCATCCATTAAAAAGTCCTCCTCAGATGCCTCGTCTGGAGGCATCACAGAGCTCCGCCGTTCCTCATCCCCATCAATCTGAGATCCCTCAGCGTGAGACCCAGTGTGATGAGAGGAGGCAGGAGAGATATCTCTGCGTGGCCGTTTGGGAGACCGTGGAAAGGGAGCTGGGTAAGATACCCCAGTATTGTCTCCGGAGTCCATGCCCCTGGAAGGGGATGACTCGCTGGAGTGCCTGCGGCGTGAACCAGAGGGCCTGTGGGCACTTCCCCGCTGACTGGCCTGCAAGGTCTCCTGCAGTGCCCTGGTCAGTGCTGTCATAGACTGGGCGAAGGAGTCCGAGAAGGACTTAGTGAAAGCCGCTGTCCAGGGAGGTGGCATTGCCGAGTCCTCTGGGACGGTGGAAGGCTCCACAGCAGCAGAGCTGGGGGATGCCCTGAGATCAGCCTCAGCCAGTGCCTCATGAGTAGAGCAGGCAGAGCAGTGAGGGAAGACAGATCCAGCAGGCAGCATAATCCTGCAGGCAATGCAAGAAGAATAGAATGTCTGCACCTTAGGGGCTTTGCTCCTGGTGGAAGACATGTCGCCTCATGTGAGGATCCTCCAAGAGGAATCTCACCAGAGGGAAAAACAGGCGAAGAAGTCCACAACCGGGAGTACCGGAGTGGCTTACCGGCCGCTATGAGCGGTTTGTGTGTCCTCCAGATATCGCGCTCTCCCCCTGAAGCAGCAGAATCTCAGGAGCAGTGTTGCTTCATAGACAGTCACCGGCAGAATGGCCAAAAATGGCCGCCGGAGCTGAAGGAGGGACGCTTGTCTATGCAAACGCGGGAAATCTGGAGGACAGAAAACACAGGCCGGGGGGCGGACTTCCTGCAGTGATGGGAGTGCCCAGTGCCTCGTGTCTGCCTGTAATGGCGGACGATCCCGCCGGCCTCACTGCGCAGTCGCAGAGAATATAGTAGGCCGCGGCCAAGCCGGGGACTAAAATTTTAATGGCCGCCCGGAGCGCCGATGCGGTTAATGCAGGGAGCCGGTGTGGGATCGGTATGCCCGCAGCACGGCAGGGACCGGGCTGACTGAGTAGCAGTGTGCCGGTATGCCCCACAATGTAATCACCCCCAGTAGTGTACCCACAATATGTGGATGGATCCGGAGCCCAGGCTGCAGCAGCAGCAGTGCACAGATACAGAGTACCTCATTTGGTTCAGGGCCCGGTCCCTGGGGGCAACGCAACTCCGGCCAGCAGGTCCGCCAGGAGCTGTGGATGGAGTTAGGGCTCAAGAGTGTATGGAAACCCGTCATGACTACAACTTCCCCAGAGCCCCTAAGGGGTGGCGAAGGAGAACGGCATGAGGGCTCCAGCCCGTTGTACCAACAATAGGCACCTCAACCGCCCCTGCCCGAGGGTGGGGAATGAGACACGCCGGGGGTCCACAAGAACCCACTTTTCTTCCATCCGTCACTCTCCAAGGAGAGTGTGTATGACTAAAAGTGAGAGTGGATGAGTGCAGTGTGTTCCTCCTTCAACACAAAGCTAAGGACTGATGGGATTTCTCCTGAAGGGGGTGTATAGGCAGTAGGGGAGGGGCTACACTTTTTGTTTTAAGTGTAGTACTTTGTGTGTCCTCCGGAGGCGGAAGCTATACACCCAATGTCTGGGTCTCCCAATGGAGTGAATAAGAAATGGCTATATGATATTGATTTGCACTGAGGAATGGGCCAGGGAGACCTGAAACACGATGACTAGTGAATAAATATTATATTCACCCTTTGATGCAGCGCCGGACTGGGGTGCCTGGGGCCCACCAGGGAAACTGACTCCAGGGGCCCACCCACCACCAGGGAAACTGACTCCAGGGGCCCACCCACCACCAGGGAAACTGACTCCAGGGGCCCACCCACCACCAGGGAAACTGACTCCAGGGGCCCCACCCACCACCAGAGAAACTGACTCCAGGGGCCCACCCACCACCAGGGAAACTGACTCCAGGGGCCCACCCACCACCAGGGAAACTGACTCCAGGGGCCCACCCACCACCAGGGAAACTGACTCCAGGGGCCCACCCACCACCAGGGAAACTGACTCCAGGGGCCCACCCACCACCAGGGAAACTGACTCCAGGGGCCCACCCACCACCAGGGAAACTGACTCCAGGGGCCCACCCACCACCAGGGAAACTGACTCCAGGGGCCCACCCACCACCAGGGAAACTGACTCCAGGGGCCCACCCACCACCATGGAAACTGACTCCAGGGACCCACCCACCCGGGAAACTGACACCCACCCGGGAAACTGACACCCACCCGTCAGCTATATGTAAATACCTGTTAGCCGTCATACCCATTATAATGGCGGCTCCTGCACATCACTGTGCGCTCACCAGAACTGTGATGTACAATTACTGTAGTTTGCATTATGAGGATTCTTTAGTGAAAACAAGTTATCAGCGATCCACAGGTTCAGTAGGTGATCAAATATTTGTGGAGCTTTTATCCCCATTATAAACTGCAGCGTCCGGTCATGATGTGACCATTCAGTGGTGTGCTCCATTCATCATCATAGGGGTTCCAGAAAAAGCCAAACCCAGCGCTCACAGCCAATGAGCGGATCAGGGTCGAGCTGTACATGAGCTCCAGTCTAATGGGCAGAAAACAAACCAGTGACTAAGGACAGGCTTTAAAGACAATGATTTTAATGTGTTTGCAGTGTGTTTTGTCTTTTTATTTTTTTTTTATAAAATGAATTTTTAATACTGGTATCAGAAAAATCAAACCAACCACAATTCACTATACCAAGACCAATGATACCACATAGTAGGGAGTAATACCACGACACCGTGACCATAGCATATATTACGACCACATAGTGCCTGAATAATGCCATATACAAGGCACAAATACCGCCACACCATGACCAGAGCAATAATACCACCAGATAGTGATCAAATATTACCACGTACTAGGTATAACTACTGCCACACCATGACAAGACCTCATATTACCACCACATAGTGACTGAATGATATCACATACAAGGGACGAAAACTGCCACACCATGACCAGAGCCACATAATGCCCCACCACATATAATAGTACAATAGTGAAAATGTCAAAAAGCTCTGTATATTGGGTCAGTGTACAGGTAATACAGCGATTATAACTGACATTATACACAGGAGCTCTGCATATAGTGTCTAGTGTACAGGTAAGACTGTCATCACTGGTGACATCATACATAGGAGCTCGGTATATAGTGTCGGTGTACTTGTAAAACAGTGATCACCGGTGACATTATACACAAGAGCTCTGTATACAGTGTCAGTGCACAGGTAAGGCTAGATCACCTTTGACTTTATACACAGGAGCTCTGTATACAGTATAGTGTCATTGTACAGGTAATGTAGAGATTACCAGTGACATTATACACAGGAGCTCTGGATATAGTGTCAGTGTGCATGTATAGGTAATACACATACTCACCAGTGGTGTCTCTAGGTGAAGTCCTTCCTCATTAGTTTTCTTCTTTATCTGTCGCAGACTGATATCACGTCTTCTACCCAGGACTCATCCCTGCAGAAAATAACGCAGTTATCTATAACTGATCACTTCCACAGCACAATCCACACTATACCCAAGATATATACAAGAAGGGGCCCATGTATACGAGGCAGGGGGGGACAGCCAGGATGGGGGACATATATATATATAACACAAAAAGGGGCCCAAATATATGACCCTCATCCTGGCTGGGCCCCTGCCCCTATATATACAGGATGGGGCTCATATATATATGAGTCAGGGGCCCAGCTAGGATGGGGGACATATACATACATTGGAAGGGGCCCATATATATGAGTCAGGGGCCCAGCCAGGATGGGGGACATATATATACATAGGAAGGGGCCATTATATGAGTCAGGGGCCCAGCCAGGATGGGGGACATATATATACATAGGAAGAGGCCCATATATTTGAGTCAGGGGCCCAGCCAGGATGGGGGACATATATATACAGGAAAGGGCCCATATATATGAGGCAGGGGCCCAGCCAGGATAGGGGTCATATATATACATAGGAAGGGGCCCATATATATGAGGCAGGGGTCATATATATATACATAGGAAGGGGCCCATATATATGAGGCAGGGGCCCAGCCAGGATAGGGGTCATATATATAAATAGGAAGGGGCCCATATATATGAGGCAGGGGCCCAGCCAGGATGGGGGTCATATATAAATATACATAGGAAGGGGCCCATATATATGAGGCAGGGGCCCAGCCAGGATAGGGGTCATATATATATATATACATAGGAAGGGGCCCATATATATGAGGCAGGGGCCCAGCCAGGATGGGGGACATATATATAAATAGGAAGGGGCCCATATATATGAGGCAGGGGCCCAGCCAGGATAGGGGTCATATATATATATACATAGGAAGGGGCCCATATATATGAGGCAGGGGCCCAGCCAGGATGGGGACATATATATAAATAGGAAGGGGCCATTATATGAGTCAGGGGCCCAGCCAGGATGGGGGACATATATATAAATAGGAAGGGGCCCATATATATGAGGCAGGGGCCCAGCCAGGATAGGGGTCATATATATATATACATAGGAAGGGGCCCATATATATGAGGCAGGGGCCCAGCCAGGATGGGGACATATATATAAATAGGAAGGGGCCATTATATGAGTCAGGGGCCCAGCCAGGATGGGGACATATATATAAATAGGAAGGGGCCCATATATATGAGGCAGGGGCCCAGCCAGGATAGGGGTCATATATATATACATAGGAAGGGGCCCATATATATGAGGCAGGGGTCATATATATATACATAGGAAGGGGCCCATATATATGAGGCAGGGGTCATATATATATACATAGGAAGGGGCCCATATATATGAGGCAGGGGTCATATATATATACATAGGAAGGGGCCCATATATATGAGGCAGGGGTCATATATATATACATAGGAAGGGGCCCATATATATGAGGCAGGGGTCATATATATATACATAGGAAGGGGCCCATATATATAAGGCAGGGGCCCAGCCAGGATGGGGACATATATTTATCTCTATATATACTTGGTCAGTGTCTCCTCCACTTCCGTCTGGATGTCCGCCCAGAGCCCATGTCACTTCCGCCGCATACACCCTAATGGATATGAATCCTAACGCTCCCCCCTCCCAGCAGTCCGCCCGGTCTCCGCCCCCTCCCAGCAGTCCGCCCGGTCTCCGCCCCCTCCCAGCAGTCCGCCCGGTCTCCGCCCCCTCCCAGCAGTCCGCCCGGTCTCCGCCCCCTCCCAGCAGTCCGCCCGGTCTCCGCCCCCTCCCAGCAGTCCGCCAGGTCTCCGCCCCCTCGCACACCTCAGATTCACCTCTCTGTATCTCTGTGCCTACAGGACCTTTGGTGATGTCAGAGTCACGTGATTGATCACATGACCCTGACATCACTACTAGTCTGTGACAGCCACACACTGCACCAGTGCGAAACAGGGTAAGAGGGGGAGGAGACAGCCAGAGGGGACAGACAGACAGACATCCAAAGGGGACAGCCAGCAAGAGGGCACAGACAGACATCCAAAGGGGACAGCCAGACAGACATCCAAAGGGGACAGCCAGCCAGAGGGGACAGCCAGACAACCAAAGGGACAGCCAGCCAGAGGGGACAGACAGGCAGACATCCAAAGGGGACAGCCAGCAAGAGGGGACAGCCAGCCAGAGGGGACACCCCCCCCCCCCCCCCCCCCCCCCCCCCCCCCCCCCCCCCCCCCCCCCCCCCCCCCCCCCCCCCCCCCCCCCCCCCCCCCCCCCCCCCCCCCCCCCCCCCCCCCCCCCCCCCCCCCCCCCCCCCCCCCCCCCCCCCCCCCCCCCCCCCCCCCCCCCCCCCCCCCCCCCCCCCCCCCCCCCCCCCCCCCCCCCCCCCCCCCCCCCCCCCCCCCCCCCCCCCCCCCCCCCCCCCCCCCCCCCCCCCCCCCCCCCCCCCAGGGGACAGCAACAACACGACTAGCCACAAGGGGACAACAGGCATACATCCAATGGGACAGCAAGACCAGACATCCAAGGGACAGACAGCACAGCTCAAGGGGCAGAACAGACACCAAGGGGACAGCCAGCCAGAGGGACAGCAACAGACATCCAAAGGGGACAGACATCCAAATGAGACAGCAGCCAAGGGGACAGCCAGACAGACATCCAAAGGAGACAGCCAGCCAGAGGGGACAGCCAGACAGACATCCAAAGGGGACAGCCAGACAGACATCCAAAGGGGACAGCCAGCCAGAGGGGACAGCCAACAACCAAAGGGGACAGACAGACAGCATCCAAAGGGAGACAGCCAGCCAAGGGGGACAGACAGGCAGACATCCAAAGGGGACAGCCAGCCAGAGGGGACAGCCAGACAACCAAAGGGACAGCCAGCCAGAGGGGACAGACAGCAGAGACATCCAAAGGGACACAGACAGACATCCAAAGGGGACAGACAGCAAACCAAGGGGACAGCCAGACAGACATCCAAAGGGACAGCCAGCCAGAGGGACCGCACAGACATCAAAGGCAGACAGACATCCAAATGGACAGCCAGCCAGAGGGACAGACAGACATCCAAAGGAGACAGCCAGCCAGAGGGGAACGCAGACAGACATCCAAAGGGACAGCCAGCCAGAGGGGACAGCAGACAGACATCCAAAGGGGACAGCCAGACAGACATCCAAAGGGGACAGCCAGCCAGAGGGACAGCACACAAGGGGACAGCCAGAACAGACATCCAAAGAGACAGCCAGCCAGAGGGACAGACAGCAGACACAAAGGGACACCCAAAAAAAAAAAAAAAAAAAAAAACCCCCCCCCCCCCCAGCCAGAGGGGACAGACATCCAAAGGAGACAGCCAGCCAGAGGGACAGACAGACATCCAAAGGGACAGCCAGCCAAGGGACAGACAGACAACACCAAAGGGACAGCCAGCCAGGGACAGACAGGCAGACATCCAAAGGGGACAGCCAGACAGACATCCAAAGGGGACAGCCAGCCAGAGGGGACAGCCAAACAGACATCCAAAGGGGCAGCAGACATCCAAATGAGACAGCCAGCCAGAGGGGACAGACAGACATCCAAAGGGAGACCAGAGAATGGCCAAGGGGACAGACAGACATCCAAAGGAGACAGCCAGCCAGAGGGACAGCACAGACACCAAAGGGACAGACAGACAGACATCAAAGGGAGACAGCCAGCAAGAGGGACAGCCAGCATCCAAAGGGGACAGCCAGCCAGAGGGACAGACAGACAGCCAAAGGAGACAGCCAGCAAGAGGGGACAGACAGACATCAAAGGAACAGCACAGGGACACAGACATCCAAAGGGACAGCCAGCCAAGGGGACAGACAGACATCCAAAGGAGACAGCCAGCCAGAGGGGACAGACAGACATCCAAAGGGGACAGCCAGCCAGAGGGGACAGACAGAACATCCAAAGGAGACAGCCAGCCAGAGGGGACAGACAGACATCAAAGGGGACAGCCACAGACAAGACACCCAAAGGGACAGCCAGCCAAGGGACAAACAGACATCCAAGGGACAGCGCAGAGGGGACAGCAGCAGACACCAAGGGGACAGACATCCAAAGGAGACAGCCAGCCAGAGGGACAGACAGACACCAAAGGAGACAGCCAGCCAGAGGGAGACAGCCAGAGGGACCAGACGATCCAAAGGGGACAGCCAGCAAGGGGACAGCCAGAATCCAAAGGAGACAGCCAGCAGAGGGACAGACAGACATCCAAAGGGACAGCCAGCGAGGGACAGCAACACCAAAGGGACAGCCAGCCAGAGGGGAGACAGCAGACATCCAAAGGGACAGCCAGACAATCCAAAGGGACAGCCAGCCAGAGGGGACAGCCAAACAGACATCCAAAGGGGCAGACAGACATCCAAATGAGACAGCCAGCCAGAGGGACAGACAGACATCCAAAGGAGACAGCACCAAAGAGACAGCCAGAGGGGACAGACAGGCAGACATCCAAAGGGGACAGCAGCAGAGGGACAGCCAGACAACCAAAGGGGACAGACGACAGACATCCAAAGGAGACAGCCAGCCAGAGGGACAGACTCAAAGGGACAGCCAGCCAGAGGGACAGCAGACAACCAAAGGAGACAGCCAGCCAGAGGGACAGACAGGAGACATCCAAAGGGACGCCAGACAGACATCCAAAGGGACAGACAGGGACAGCAGACATCCAAAGGGGACAGCCAGACAGACATCCAAAGGGGACAGCCAGCCAGAGGGGACAGCCAACAGACATCCAAGGGCAGACAGACATCCAAATGGACAGCCAGCCAGAGGGAGAAGACACCAAGGGACAGCATCCAAAGGGACAGCAGCCAGAGGGGACAGGGCAGACATCCAAAGGGACAGCCCAGGGACACAGACATCCAAAGGGGACAGCCAGCCAGAGGGACAGCCAGCAACCAAAGGGGACAGACAGACAGACATCCAAAGGGGACAGCCAGCCAGAGGGACAGCCAGACATCCAAAGGGGACAGCCAGCAGAGGGGACAGCAGACACACCAAAGGGGACAGCCAGCCAGAGGGGACAGAAGCAGACATCCAAAGGGACAGCCAGCCAAAGGGACAGACAGGCAGACATCCAAAGGGGACAGCCAGACAGACATCCAAAGGGGACAGCCAGCCAGAGGGGACAGCCAAACAGACATCCAAAGGGGCAGACAGACATCCAAAGAGACAGCCAGCCAGAGGGGACAGACAGACATCCAAAGGAGACAGCCAGCCAGAGGGTGACAGCCAGGGGACAGACATCCAAAGGGACAGCCAGCAGAGGGGACAGACAGACAGACATCCAAAGGGGACAGCCAGCAGAGACAAAGCAGACAGCCAAGGGGACAGCCAACCAAAGGGGACAGACAGACAGACACCAAAGGAGACAGCCAGCCAGAGGGACAGACAGGCAGACATCAAAGGGACAGCCAGACAGCAAGGACAGCACAGAATCCAAAGGGGCAGACAACATCCAAAGGGAAGCAGCAAGGACAGACATCCAAAGGAGACAGCCAGCCAGAGGGACAGCAGACAGACATCCAAAGGGGACAGCGACAGCCAAAGGGAACAGACAGACAGACATCCAAAGGAGACAGCCAGCCAGAGGGGACAGCAGGCAGACACCAAAGGGGACAGCCAGACAGACATCCAAAGGGGACAGCCAGCCAGAGGGGACAGCCAGACAACTCAAAGGGGCAGGCAGACATCCAAAGAGACAGCCAGCCAGAGGGGACAGACAGACATCCAAAGGGACAGCAGCCAGAGGGGACAGACAGACATCCAAAGGAGACAGCCAGCAGAGGGACAGCCAGACAGACAGCCAAGGGGACAGACATCCAAAGGAGACAGCCAGCCAAGGGGACAGTCAGACAGACATCCAAAGGGGACAGCCAGCCAAGGGACAGCCAGACAACCAAAGGGGACAGACAGCAGACATCAAATGAGACAGCCAGCAGAGGGACAGACAGGCAGACATCCAAAGGGGACAGCCAGACAGACATCCAAAGGGGACAGCCAGCCAGAGGGACAGCAGGCAGACATCCAAAGGGACAGCAGACAGACATCCAAAGGACAGCCAGCAGAGGGGACAGTCAGACAGACATCCAAAGGGACAGCCAGACAGACATCCAAAGGGGACAGCCAGACAACCAAAGGGCAGAAGCAGACATCCAAAGGAGACAGCCAGCCAGAGGGGACAGACGCAGACATCCAAAGGGGACAGCCAGACAGACATCCAAGGGACAGCCAGCAAAGGGGACAGCAGACATCCAAAGGAGACGACAGACAGCCAATGACATAAAGGGGACAGCCAGCCAGAGGGGACAGACAGAGCAAAAGACAACCAAAAGGGGACAGCCAGCAGAGGAACGCAGACAGAATCCAAAGGGGACAGCCAGAAGACCAGAGGGGACAGACATCCAAAGGAGACAGCCAGCAGAGGGACAGCCAGACAGACATCAAAGGGGACAGCCAGCAGAGGGGACAGACAAGGGCATCAAAGGAGACAGCCAGCCAGACACAAAGGGACAGCAGCCAAAGGACAGCAGACAGACATCAAGGGGACATCCAGCCAGAGGGACAGCCAGACAGACAGCCAGAGGGGACAGACAGAATCCAAAGGAGACGCCACTAGAGGGACAGCCAGACAGACATCCAAGGGGACAGCCAGCCAGAGGGACAGACAGACATCCAAAGGAGACAGCCAGCAAGGGGGACAGACAGGCAGACAGCCAAGGGGAAGACAGTCAGACAGCCAAAGGGACAGACAGACAAACAGCCAAAGGGGCCAGCCAGCCAGAGGGGACAGACAGCCAGCTAAAGGGGACAGCCAGCCAGAGGGGTCAGACAGGCAGACAGCCAAAGGGGACAGAGGGGACAGGCAGACAGATAGCCAAAGGGGACAGACAGACAAACAGCCAAAGGGGACAGCCAGTAAAAGGGGACAGACAGCCAGAGGGGACAGACAGCCAGCCAGAGGGGACAGACAGACAGACATCAAAGTGGACAGCCAACCAGAGGGGACAGACAGACATCAAAAGGGACAGCCATCCAGAGGGGACAGACAGACAAACAGCCAAAGTGGACAGCCAGCCAGAGGGGGGGGCCAGCCAGCCAGAGGGGACAGCGAGCCAGAGGGGACAGACAGACAGCCAAAGGGGACAGCCAGCCAGAGTAAACAGACAGCCATACAGCCAAAGGGGACAGACAGCTAGAGGGGACAGACAGACAGCCAGAGGAGACAGACAGCCAAAGGGGACAGACAGACAGCCAACGGGGACAGACAGACAGCCAAAGGGGACAGACAGCCAAAGGGGACAGACAGCCAGATGGGACAGACAAACAGCCAGAGGGGACAGACTGACATACAGCTAAAGGGCTAAAAAAGAGAAGCAAGCGCAGATAGGGTCTTATCTTTTTAACAATCGGCAGCTTAAGAGCCGTAATAATCACTGCTCACCTGGTCTAGTTGTGTGACACACAACTAGTATGAAAAGCATGTAATGGCGGCTGCTGCTGGACCCACACCTCCACGTGCTATGTGGTCAAATTCCAGAATTTTCCAGTGACAATGTGTCGTCGGTCCGCGCTGCCACAAAGAACTCAAATCCAAAGTTCACTCTGTACATTTATTTGATATATCCAACGCGTTTCGGAGCCTCCTATGCTCCTTCATCAGGGTGTGTATGCCTTCATCAGGGAGCCTGCTACGCTCCTTCATCAGGGTGTGTATGCCTTCATCAGGGAGCCTGCTACGCTCCTTCATCAGGGTGTGTATGCCTTCATCAGGGAGCCTGCTACGCTCCTTCATCAGGGTGTGTATGCCTTCATCAGGGAGCCTGCTACGCTCCTTCATCAGGGAGCCTGCTACGCTCCTTCATCAGGGTGTGTATGCCTTCATCAGGGAGCCCGCTACGCTCCTTCATCAGGGTGTGTATGCCTTCATCAGGGAGCCTGCTACGCTCCTTCATCAGGGTGTGTATGCCTTCATCAGGGAGCCTGCTACGCTCCTTCATCAGGGTGTGTATGCCTTCATCAGGGAGCCTGCTACGCTCCTTCATCAGGGTGTGTATGCCTTCATCAGGGAGCCTGCTACGGTCCCTGATGAAGGAGCATAGGCTCCGAAAAGCGTTGGATATATCAAATAAATGTACAGAGTGAACTTTGGATTTGAGTTATTTGTGGCAGCGCGGACCGACGACACATTGTCCCTGGAAAATACAGCGAAAGGGGACAGACAGCCAGATGGCACAGACAGACATACAGCCAAAGGGGACAGACAGACAGCCAGAGGGGACAGACAACTAGAGGGGACAGACAGCCAGAGGGGACAGACACTAAGCAGACAGACATCCACACAGGGGCGAGAGAGCCACAGAGAGGCGGACGCCGTCTCCTCTCCCCCTCCCCGCACATGTTTTTCGCATGTACCACAACTGGATAAGTGAATAAATGAACTTTGATCATCTCTGGTGAGTGCCACATTTTTCTCCTCGGATGACATTATATATATATATATAAAACATCAAAAAACAGGCAGCACTCTATACTTATTCCAAGGGGACCCCTTTATTCGGCCACAGGTGTGATGCAACGTTTCAGTCCACATTTGATTATATTCTAACGCATTGAGATGCACCTGCAGATAGGAGAACAATCTTAAGGCCCCGTTACACGGTACGAGATCGTGAATGATATCTATCAAACGTCATGGGTTTTGAGTCGTTCACACAACATTGTTAGGACGTCGTTGCGTGTAACACCGATATACGACTACGATAAATCATTGGATTGTTGATCGCAGATTTGAGAACATGTTCTCAGATCAGACGATCCTCGATCAGCCAACCTGCTGCATCGTTGTGTGTGACACCGCGATAACGATGTTATTCACGACTTCGCCCATTGACAGCAATGAGCAGGGATCGTTCGCTGGGTTGTGTGAACAATAGCTGCTCGCTACATCATTGGTGCGTCATCCACGATATCTAGACGTGTGACATTTCACCAATGATGTCAAAAAGATTTCCTAATGACCGCGCGCCTCCAAGATCGTTAGTGATGTCTTAACGACATTGAAGCGTTTAACGGTACCTTTAAAGTTACCTTCAGACTAGGAGATGTAGGTACCTTAAAGGTACCTTTACACGCGGCAACTTTTCTAGGAATTTCACTGGCAATTTGCTGGTTGCAGTGAAATCATGGACACATTGTTCCATTTGTACACAGCAACAAGATAGACATTTGGCGCGTACTCCATCCTTCGGACAGGGACTTCACACACTTTTCTGCAGTCCACTCATCCTACAGCCGTATTGACTTCTTCTTATTGAGCCATAACCTGCTGAATTGGTCGCCCTCCGCCTCCATTGGATCCATGACTTGGTCCTACCATGCCCCCTGGAACTGGAAATGAAATCCCAATCTCTTCCTTGACGCGGAGGTAAAGAAGGTGGTGACATCATCTATCGCTGATTTTCTACAGAACCACTCTGCGGATACGACCCCGCTTCCGACCCAATGGGAGGCCTTCAAATGTGTTTTACGAGGAATTTTCATCCGGGAGGGCTCAAGAGTTAAACGGGAGAAGTGGACTGGGCCATGGTACCGAACTCCCCTGGGTGAGCTGATCCTAGTTTACCCAACCCCTATACTGGGATTGTCAGGGGCAAGCCCAGGGGGTCTAAATACCACAGCAGCTAGTACCAGGGGGGCGGCTCGTAAGGTTAGCCTATACTAAGGAATAGAGAAGTATTCCAGGTAACACGGTACAAGTCTAGGAGACCAGGAATGGTGCTACCGGGGAAGAGCACAGCAAGGGTTCCAGGACACAGAGCACAAGGAAGGCCTGACCAACAGTCAGCAAGGCAGAAGCAAACTGACTTAATAATCAGGCATCTCCCATCAGAGGAGGTGGCCTGATATACCATAGGAAGAGCAGCTATTGGTCAAGGGGAGTGTCACGTTAGACCGTGCCGGCCCCTAGAGTCACAGGGAAGGAGTGCACCTAGCGTGCCGCTGATTAGTCACATGAATACGACCATAGTAATGTGCTCATGTGCAAACCCGGCGGTCAGCTGACAGGAAGGGAACATGGCGATGGCTCCGAGACACAGCACGCCTGGATGCCGGACGCCTGGTCGGCAGAGGAGCAGGAGATGCCGAACCGGAAGAAGTGAGCTGGGAAGCGGTGCCAGGGGGCCTAACAGCTCCTTTTTTGACTAAAGTGTGTAATGCCGTCTCTAAAGGACAACCCTTTCCAACACAAACTCTGGAGGCAACCATTACGGTAATCCCCAAGCCGGGAAAGGATCCCCAGCTCTGTTGAAGTTACCGACCAATCTCTTTGATCAATGTAGACGTGAAGTTGTATGCGAAGCTACTGGCTGCCAGACTTGGGCCTTCTCTGCCTCAACTGATCCACAACGACCAGGCCGGCTTTGTACCTGGGAGAGAGGCCAGGGATAATACTATTAAAACCGTCCTTGTAATCTCTCACATTAACAAACTGAACATTCCGGCCCTTGTGCCGTCACGGAGAAGGCCTTTGACAGGGTACCATAAGTTGGTCCTTTCTTGGTGCGGTGCTTCGACGGGCGGGAATGGGTCGAAGATTTTTGGAAAAAGTGATGGCATTGTACACTGTCCCCTCTGCCAAGGTCCGGTGCAATGGGGTCTTCTCTAAACCCTTTGACATCAGAAATGGGACGCGCCAGGGCTGCCCCTTATCCCTCCTATTGTATGCCCTCGTAATGGAGCACTTATCTGTAGCCATTCGACAGAACCCGGATGTGAATGGAATGCAGATTGCCAATGAACCTCACAAGCTGGCCTTATATACGTGTCTGACCTGGAGACATCCCTCCCCTCGGTTCTGAAGGAGTTTGACCGTTACAGCCAGGTTATCAATATTAAAGTCAATCTCTCAAAATCTGAGATAATGAATATCTCCCTCTCGCTAGATCGACAGACCCGATTGAAAGATGCTTTTCCGTTCCACTGGTGTTTAGGCCCGTTAAAATACCTAGGGGTTTACCTAAGCGCAGACCCATCGTTCCTCTATAATCTGAATCATAAACCCATGTTACAACGGATATCTAACAACCTCTCGCAGTATAACGACCCTTTCGTGGTTCGGCAGGATTAACGTCCTGAAAATGGACGTTCTGCCTAAACCCTTATACATCTTTCAGGCAGTCACCATTATCGTTCCCAAATCTTTCTTCTCTCAGTTTAAGACGCTTTCGATGGCTTTTGTTTGGAGGAAGGGGAAGCCCCACCTCGCTTACAAACACCTGACGCGATGTAAAGCCCAGGGTGGGGCGGGTCTACCGGATTTTCATCTATATCACACTGCGGCTATCCTCGCCAGATTGGTGGATTGGTTCTTTGGGGCTGAGACCAAGCGGTGGGTGACCATAGAGGCAGACATCTCAGGCTGGCTTATCGCATCTTTGCCCTAGATAGCGGGCAATAAGCGCCCTAGGTGTATCACAGACTCTCCACTTACGTGCGATCTTCTCCCGGTTTGGGATGGAGGGCGCATCAGGTTCAATCTCTCCACTACGGTGGGCCCTTTGACTCCACTGTTCGGTAATCCCGACTTCCTGCTGGCAGTAGATGCGGACAGATTCATGGTTTGGTCCTGCAAGCAGAAAACCAGGGCTTGTAGGTCTCTCATGGGGGCTCCTACTCTACCCGCTCTCGTGGACTTCCGCAACAGAGTCCCAGGATTTCAACTCCACTGGTTTGCATATTTGCAATTGCACTCATTTTTAACATCTCTAAGCTCATCCTCCGAGCTGACCAGGGAGCAAACCGCCTTTGAAGCCCTCCTACTGCAACCTAGGGCCCCATCTTATGTCATTTCACAGATCTATAATATCCTGACAAACCCTTCTGACCTGGATCCAGTGAGGTATGTGGCGGCCTGGGAGTGGGAGCTGGAACTGGTGCCGCCGGACCTGAACTGGGCTAAAGCCTTCCTGTGCACACTCAAAATGTCTCTACCCTGTAAAGTGCAGGAAACGAACTTTAAATGACTAACGAGATGGTATCAATGCCCACAGGGGCTCCACAGAATCTATATATCGGTTCCTGATGTTTGTTGGCGCTGTGACGCTCCTGGGGTACCTTGCGCCATATTTGGGGGCGCTGTCCAGCTGTTCGCTCCCTATGGCAACACATTTTCCGGATTCACAAGCATGTCTCGGGGATTCATATCCCTTGCTTGCCGCAAATAGGATTACTATCCATGATTTCCTGTGTGTTTAAGGAAATTAAGTCTGGTCTGCTGAGACACTGTTTGACTGCGGCTAGATCAGTGATACCTCGGAAGTGGAAGTCAAGGAAGGCCCCAACCATCATGGACTGGCTACGTGAGATTGATCATATCTGTCGTGTGGTTCCGCTCCGGACACCTTGTAAGCATTCGGTTCTGCTCCGTACACCTCGTACACACTCGGCTCCACTCCATACACCTCGTACACACTCGGCTCCGCTCCGTACACCTCGTACACACTCGGCTCCGCCCCGTACACCTCGTACACACTCGGCTCCGCTCTGTACACATCGTACACACTCGGCTCCGCTCCGTACACTTCATACACACTCGGCTCCGCTTCATACACCTTGTACACACGGCTCCGCTCCGTACACATCGTACACACTCGGCTCCGCTCCGTACACATCGTACACACTCGGCTCCGCTCCGTACACATCGTACACACTCGGCTCCGCTCCGTACACCTCGTACACACACGGCTCCGCTTCGTACACCTAGTACACACGGCTCCGCTCCGTACACCTAGTACACACTCGGCTCCGCTTCATACACCTTGTACACACGGCTCCGCTCCGTACACATCGTACACACTCTGCTCCGCTCCATACACCTCGTACACATGCGGCTCCGGTCTGTACACCCCATACACACTCGGCTCCACTTCATGCACCTCATACACACGCGGTCCGTTCCATACACCTTGTACACAGTCGGCTCTGCTCCGTACACCTCGTACACCTCGGCTCCACTCCATACACCTCGTACACACGCGGTCCGTTCCATACACCTTGTACACAGTCGGCTCTGCTCCGTACACCTCGTACACCCTCGGCTCCGCTCTGTATACCTCGTAAACACTCGGTTCTGCTCAGTACACCTTGTACACACGCTGTTCTGCTCTGTATACCTCGTACACACTCGGCTCTTCTCCGTACACCTTGTACACACTTGACTCTGCTCCGTACACACGCGGTTCCGTTCCATACACCTTGTACACACGTGGCTCCGCTCTGTACACCTCGTACACACTCGGCTCCGAGCTGATCATGTGATCCATGACTCCTCCCCTCCATTGACATCATCACAGGTCCGGTCAATAGAGTGTGCTGCTGTAGTGGAGAAGAAAGCCGGCTCCCACTGCGATGGGGGTGGGGGCGCACAACATGTGGGCGGCGGGGAGAGACCTCGGGCGCTGCAGGAGGAAGCTGAGTGCGCCCTCCCTGCCTGCTGTGCCCAGGGCAGATGACCCGCCAGCCCACCCTGGACACGGCCCTGGCTGTGGGGGCACCGCTCAGGGGCCCCGATGGTGAGCTGTGGGGGCAGTGCTCAGGGGCCCCTGTTAAGGGCAAGTATTTTCCGCAGCTGCATATAGTGTTTAATGCTATGCGCTGGAGCCCATAGAAACCCACTGTTTACCTTGCCAACCACTAGTTTCTATGGGCTCCGTTGTCTGGTAGCGGATAGCATTAAACGCTCTGCGCTGCAACGGAAAATACTTGTGTCAGGCTAGGGTCACAACGCAAGTGTTACCCTAGCCCTCAGGGGCACATTGGGCCCTCTCCAAGCAGTCCGGGGCCCGGCACTTGCCCGGGTGCGCCGGGTGCTGACACCGACCCTGCATGGATGGCTTAGCTCATGTTTCGTGAGTCCCCGGAGTTCACAGGTGTCCTTTCCGCTCAGACATAGCTCAACCGGCTAGGTGGGATACTCACTCTGCACAGGGTACCCAAGTATCATTGATACAATTCAGCTCCCTATCCCCCCTGTCCCTCCCTTCTACTACTATCAGTATCGCTTGTACTACTTCTCTATACACGCCTTTTTTCTTCTCTTCTTCTTACATATAATCTTCCTAGTTTGTTTTCTCTTTGTCCTCTCTTAGAGACCCTTTTTCCTTTTTCTCTTTTTCCTCTGCCTCTTTTGACTTAAATGTTACATGACTGACTTGAATGGGCTGAATCTACTCATTCATTCCGAAGGGTTGTGTAATTATCCCGAACGGACTGCACTATCGTCCTTGTGATAGATGTGTTTCACCCCTTTATTTGGTTTATTGATCTTTCGACTGTCTCTCAGCTTGCATTTATCAAAGCTCTGTATTTGTTGACCCGATTTTACATGTTCAATAAAGAGAATTTTTGAAAAAAAAATAAATAATAATCGAGGTAGCTATTGAGAGCTTATAAAGCCATGAGCTTACGTGAACAAGGCTGGCAGCAATGAAGCAGAGGGAGCAGCAATAGAAACTAGGTGCTGAAGATGAGCTGGCAACAGGTGTAGGAACCTCTGATGTGCAGATGAGTCGGTCGACAGGAGAGGGGGTACTCGGATACCGGGACAGGGGGTTACTTCGGCGGGGGATCATGGCTGGTCAGTTCCCGGTTCCGTGCCCTGGACCCTCAGTGGCAGGGATGGGGGTGATGATGATGGGGGAAATGGTATCGTGACGCCACCTGTGGTACCTGGTAATAGGGTTACCAGCGCTGCGGACGGCCACTGAGGTGATAGGAATGCAGCTTTGGTAGTACAGCTCCCCACAGGTGGAGTTTACCTCAGGGCAGCGGGGCGGATGAGGGGAGTAGTAGTCCTCACCTCTGTGATACTGGAGCCCTCCGGGCGCCGAATGAAAGGAGAACAGACACCACTTCAGCTCAAACGCTTCTTTACTTGCACCAGATAGAAACAGGTACATGGTACATTCTGGGTTAACGGGTATTGTAACCGCGGGTCGTGAAGGTTTTCTCAGAGTCTGAAAGTGATGCCCTCAATATGACGCTCGTGGTCTTGTTACTCTCTTACTCTGTCTCAATTTGCCCCTCTTGAGTCAAGTCTCTAGTCCTCGGGGTCTGTTACCTAAAGTCTTTGACTTGTCGGTGTCGTGAACCCAGCTGCGGGACTGATGTTGAGCTTCTTTAGGGTGCGTCAGCTCCCTGTATGTGTTGGGCCCCCAGCTTGCCAGTCTGTAGTTAGGGTTGAACCTTGCGTCTATCTACCTTGGCTCTGGTATGCCGGTGTCGACCTGGGTCCTCAGTTGGCTCCAACCAGTCCTGGGTAAACCCCCTTCTGAGTCTGGGTCGCCCCTCACTTAAGAAGTGCCCTCCACTGTGGCCGTAGGGTCCCCTGTGTCCTTCCTCGCTCTCTCACACCAACTGTCTGACTGAGCTGTCACTCCCCGTCTCCCGCTCTCTAGGCTCCACCCTCTGGGACCTACTGAATATCAGTACCCTGTATTAAAGTGGCCTGTGTATGGGTGTTGGGGTGCAGACTCTGAAGATTCCCCCACGTCCATGGTTACGGAGGCATCACACCTTTAATTAGGGTGCAGTACCTCCCTGTGGCGCCTTGCCATAGGGGTGCCACACAGACACTGGAGAATCAAACAAGTTTTGAAGGAGAAGGAGGAGAAAGTTCGGATAGAGGCAGAATACTCAAGAAGACGACTGGAAGCTGGACTGAAGTGTATAAAGGTAGGGAGACAAAAGACTCATGGAAAGGAATGAAGGAGAGGACACCATCTTGAGAAAGAATGAGACTGCACCAAAGGTCATCAGAATATCCAGAGTCTTGGCATGGATCTTGTGTTATCAGATGTGTATAAAGGTGTTACCGGTCATTGTTATCCTGGCTCTCATGATAATGAGGCTGCTGGAAATTCTTAAAGGATAGAAGTTAAAAAATGCCCTATGTGCCAGTGTGAAAATTGCAGGATTACTACATTTATTTTTTATTTTAAAGTTTGCGATGAAAAAAAATGGTCAAATTTAAAAAAAAAGAGGTTATGTTTGACAACGTATTCCCTCTAAGGTCCACAAGGATTCATTGGGATATGTGTAAGTAAATGCTTTGCAAGACATGTCCTCAGTCTTTATATTCCCTAACATACTGCCATCTCTTTGGTCAATTTCTGTTATTTCTAATGGCAAAAATGGCCGAGTTGGTTCAGCCCTAAATTGGCCCTAAAAACCCTGTAATAGGTCAAATGAATTATTTTATCCAGGTGCTAATCATACTTGCTACCATTGCGCAGTGGCAGCTTTCAGACGTTTTTTGAATGAATCAATTAATGTCCTCTTTGCTCACATTGTACTCAGTTACATTTTCCATCAGCCCAGGAACATCACAGCACCATCTTGAGAAAGATATAGAAGGAATGACATGTCTCTGCTTCTGTAACATGACAAAACAGGCACCAGGAACCTGCATGGTCTTTTCCTTTAGTCTACAGTCATGGCCAAAAGTTTTGAGAATGACACCAAAATGATATTTTCACATGATCTGCTGCCCTCTGGTTTTTATTTGTGTTTGTCTGATGTTTATATCACATACAGAAATATAATTGCAATCATATTATGAGACCAAAAGGTTATATTGACAGTTAGAATGAGTTAATGCAACAAGTCAATATTTGCAGCGTTGACCCTTCTTCTTCAGGACCTCTGCAATTCTCCCTGGCTGCTCTCAATCACCTGGACCAAATCCTGACTGATAGCCTCCATTCTTGCATAATCAATGCTTGCATTTTGGCAGAATTTGCTTGTCCACCCGTCTCTTGATGATTGACCACAAGTTCTCAATGGGATTAAGATCTGGGGAGTTTCCAGGCCATGGACTCAAAGTCTCTATGTGTTGTTCCCTGAGCCATTTAGTTATCACCTTTGCTTTATGGCAAGGTGCTCCATCATGCTGGAAAAGGCATTGTTGGGCGCCAAACTGCTCTTGGACGGTTGGGAGAAGTTGCTCTTGGAGGACATTCTGGTGCCATTCTTTATTCATGGCTGTGTTTTTAGGCAAGACTGTGAGTGAGCCGATTCCCTTGGCTGAGAAGTAACCCCACACATGAATGGTTTCAGGATGCTTTACAGTTGGCATGAGACAAGACTGGTGGTAGCGCTCACCTCTTCTTCTCCGAATAAGCTGTTTTCCAGATGACCCAAACAATCGAAAAGGGGATTCATCAGAGAAAATGACTTTCCCCCAGTCCTCAGCAGTCCACTCCCTGTACCTTTCCCCCAGTCCTCAGCAGTCCACTCCCTGTACCTTTCCCCCAGTCCTCAGCAGTCCACTCCCTGTACCTTACCCCCAGTCCTCAGCAGTCCACTCCCTGTACCTTTCCCCCAGTCCTCAGCAGTTCACTCCCTGTACCTTTCCCCCAGTCCTCAGCAGTCCACTCCCTGTACCTTTCCCCCAGACCTCAGCAGTCCACTCCCTGTACCTTTCCCCCAGTCCTCAGCAGTCCACTCCCTGTACCTTTCCCCCAGTCCTCAGCAGTCCACTCCCTGTACCTTTCCCCCAGTCCTCAGCAGTCCACTTCCTGTACCTTTACCCCAGTCCTCAGCAGTCCACTCCCTGTACCTTTCCCCAGTCCTCAGCAGTCCACTCCCTGGACCTTTCCCCCAGTCCTCAGCAGTCCACTCCCTGTACCTTTCCCCCAGTCCTCAGCAGTCCACTCCCTGTACCTTTCCCCCAGTCCTCAGCAGTCCACTCCCTGTACCTTTCCCCCAGTCCTCAGCAGTCCACTCCCTGTACCTTACCCCAGTCCTCAGCAGTCCACTCCCTGTACCTTACCCCAGTCCTCAGCAGTCCACTCCCTGTACCTTTCCCCCAGTCCTCAGCAGTCCACTCCCTGTACCTTTCCCCCAGTCCTCAGCAGTCCACTCCCTGTACCTTTCCCCAGTCCTCAGCAGTCCACTCCCTGTACCTTTCCCCCAGTCCTCAGCAGTCCACTCCCTGTACCTTTCCCCCAGTCCTCAGCAGTCCACTCCCTGTACCTTTCCCCCAGTCCTCAGCAGTCCACTCCCTGTACCTTACCCCCAGTCCTCAGCAGTCCACTCCCTGTACCTTTCCCCCAGTCCTCAGCAGTTCACTCCCTGTACCTTTCCCCCAGTCCTCAGCAGTCCACTCCCTGTACCTTTCCCCCAGACCTCAGCAGTCCACTCCCTGTACCTTTCCCCCAGTCCTCAGCAGTCCACTCCCTGTACCTTTCCCCCAGTCCTCAGCAGTCCACTCCCTGTACCTTACCCCCAGTCCTCAGCAGTCCACTCCCTGGACCTTTCCCCAGTCCTCAGCAGTCCACTCCCTGTACCTTTCCCCAGTCCTCAGCAGTCCACTCCCTGTACCTTTCCCCAGTCCTCAGCAGTCCACTCCCTGTACCTTTCCCCCAGTCCTCAGCAGTCCACTCCCTGTACCTTTCCCCCAGTCCTCAGCAGTCCACTCCCTGTACCTTTCCCCAGTCCTCAGCAGTCCACTCCCTGTACCTTTCCCCCAGTCCTCAGCAGTCCACTCCTGTACCTTTCCCCCAGTCCTCAGCAGTCCACTCCCTGTACCTTACCCCAGTCCTCAGCAGTCCACTCCCTGTACCTTACCCCAGTCCTCAGCAGTCCACTCCCTGTACCTTTCCCCCAGTCCTCAGCAGTCCACTCCCTGTACCTTTCCCCCAGTCCTCAGCAGTCCACTCCCTGTACCTTTCCCCAGTCCTCAGCAGTCCACTCCCTGTACCTTTCCCCCAGTCCTCAGCAGTCCACTCCCTGTACCTTTCCCCAGTCCTCAGCAGTCCACTCCCTGTACCTTTCCCCCAGTCCTCAGCAGTCCACTCCCTGTACCTTTCCCCCAGTCCTCAGCAGTCCACTCCCTGTACCTTTCCCCCAGTCCTCAGCAGTCCACTCCCTGTACCTTTCCCCCAGTCATCAGCAGTCCACTCCCTGTACCTTTCCCCCAGTCCTCAGCAGTCCACTCCCTGTACCTTTCCCCCAGTCCTCAGCAGTCCACTCCCTGTACCTTTTGCAGAATATCAGTCGGTCCCTGATGTTTTTTCTGGAGAGAAGTGGCTTCTTTGCTGCCCTCCTTGAAACCAGGCCTTGCTCAAAGAGTCTCCGCAGTCTCACAGTGCGTGCAGAAGCACTCATACCAGCCTGCTGCCATTCCTGAGCAAGCTCGGCACTGCTGGTAGTCCGATCCCGCAGCCGAAACAGTTTTAACCCCTTCACCCCCCGACCTATTTTGACCTTAATGACCAGGCCATTTTTGTCAATTCTGACCAGTGTCCCTTTATGAGGTAATATCTCTGGAACGCTTCAACGGATCCTAGCGATTCTGAGATTGTTTTTTCGTGACATATTGGGCTTCATGTTAGTATTAAATTTAGGTTGATAATTTTTGCGATTATTTGTGAAAAAATTAAAAATTTGGCAAAATTTTTGAAAATTTAGCAATTTTCAAATTATGAATTTTTATTCTGCTAAACCAGAGAGGTATGTGACACAAAATAGTTAATAAATAACATTTCCCACATGTCTACTTCACATCAGCACAATTTTGGAAAAAAAAAAAAATTTTGTTCGGACGTTATAAGGATCATCAAGGTTCATCAGCAATTTTTCATTTTTCCAGCAAAATTTACAAAGCCATTTTTTTTAGTGACCACATCACATTTGAAGTCCCTTTGAGGGGTGTACATGACGGAAAACACCCAAAAGTGACACCATTCCAAAAACTGCACCCCTCAAGCTACTCAAAACTACATTCAAGAAGATTATTAACCCTTCAGGTGCTTCACGGGAACTAAAGCAAAGTGGAAAGAAAAAATGGTAATTTTAATTTTTCCAACAAAAATGTTCTTTTAGCCTCAATTCTTTCATTTTCACATGGGGAACAGGATAAAATGGATCCTTAAAATTGTTGGGCAATTTCTCCTGAGTACATCGATATCTCATATGTGGTCATAAACCACTCTTTGGGCGCACGGCAGGGCTCAGAAGGGAAGGAGCGCAATTTGACTTTTGGAGCTAATTTTCCATTCAAAAAGTGAAATGGCGCTCCTTCCCTTCTGAGCCCTGCCGTGCGCCCAAAGAGTGGTTTATGACCACATATGAGATATCGATGTACTCAGGAGAAATTGCCCAACAATTTTTAGGATTCATTTTATCCTGTTCCCCATGTGAAAATGAAAAAATTTAGGCTAAAAGAAAATTTTTGTAGAAAAAAAAGTACTTTTTCATTTTTACGGATGAATTTGTGAAGCACCTGGGGGTTCAAAATGCTCACCACCCATCTAGATAAGTTCCCTGGGGGGTCTAGTTTCCAAAATGGGGTCACTTATGGTGGAGCTCCAATGTGTAGGCACACAGGGGCTCTCCAAACGCGACATGGTGTCCGCTAACAATTTGAGCTGATTTTTCAGTCAAATTGTTAGCGGACACCATGTTGCATTTGGAGAGCCCCTGTGTGCCTACACATTGGAGCTCCACCACAAGTGACCACATTTTGGAAACTAGACCCCCCAGGGAACTTATCTAGATGGGTGGTGAGCATTTTGAACACCCCAGTGCTTCACAAATTAATCTGTAAAAATGAAGAAAGAAAATTTTTTTGGAAATAAAAGTACTTTTTCATTTTTACGGATGAATTTTTGAAGCACCTGGGGGTTCAAAATGCTCACCACCCATCTAGATAAGTTCCCTGGGGGGTCTAGTTTCCAAAATGGGGTCACGTGTGGGGGAGCTCCAATGTGTTGGCACACAGGGGCTCTCCAAACGCGACATGGTGTCCGCTAACAATTTGAGCTGATTTTTCAGTCAAATTGTTAGCGGACACTATGTTGCGCTTGGAGAGCCCCTGTGTGCCTAAACATTGGAGCTCCCCCACAAGTCACCCCATTTTGGAAACTAGACCCCCCAGGGAACTTATGTAGATGGGTGGTGAGCATTTTGAATGCCCCAGTGCTTCACAAATTAATCTGTGAAAATGAAAAAGAAAATTTTTATGGAAAAAAAAAGTACTTATTCAATTTTACAGATGAATTTGTGAAGCACCTGGGGGTTCAAAATGTTCACAACCCATCTAGATACGTTCCCTGGGAGGTCTAGTTTCCAAAATGGGGTCAATTGTGGGGGAGCTCCAATGTTTAGGCACACAGGGGCTCTCCATACGCAACATGGTGTCCGCTAACTATTGGAATCATTAGCGGACACCATGTCGTGTATGGAGAGTCCCTGTGTGCCTAAACATTGGAGCTCCCCCACAAGTGACCCCATTTTGGAAACTAGACCCCCCAAGGAATGCATCTAGATGCATAGTGAGCACTTTGAACCCCAGGTGCTTCACAAATTGATCCGTAATAATGAAAAAAGAAAATTTGTGTGAAAACAATTGTACTTTTTCCTTCTTACGGATCAATTTGTGAAGCACCTGGGGGTTCAAAGTGCTCACTATGCATCTAGATATGTTCCTTGGGGGGTCTAGTTTCCAAAATGGGGTCACTTGTGGGGGAGCTCCAATGTTTAGGCACACAGGGGCTCTCCATACGCGACATGGTGTCCGCTAACTATTGGAATCGTTACCAGACACCATGTCGTGTATGGAGAGCCCCTGTGTGCCTAAACATTGGAGCTCCCCCACAAGTGACCCCATTTTGGAAACTAGACCCCCCAAGGAATGCATCTAGATGCATAGTGAGCACTTTGAACCCCCAGGTGCTTCACAAATTGATCCGTAAGAAGGAAAAAGTACATTTGTTTTCACACAAATTTTCTTTTTTCTTTTTTACGGATCAATTTGTGAAGTACCTGGGGGTTCAAAGTGTTCACTATGCATCTAAATACAGCGAAGCCCATTTTACTTTTTTTCTAGGACTAATTCTAGAAAAAAAATGGCGTAGGGCTCCGCCATATTTTTGGTCCAGCCAGGTACAACTTGGCAGCTACGGACTGCCAGCAACCCCCAGCTGCCTCATTGTACCTGGCTGGCAACCAAAAATACAGCAAAGCCCATTTTTATTTTTTTTTCTAGGACTAATTCTAGAAAAAAAAATGACATGGGGCTCCGCCATATTTTTGGTCCAGCCAGGTACAACTAGGCAGCTGGGGGCTGGAATCCGCAGCATGGAGAGGCCCAAGCGTTCTGGGCCCCCCATGCTGCGAATTGCAGCCCGCAGCCGCCCCAGAAAATGGCGCATTCATTGAAGCGCCATTTTCTGGCGCTGTACCCATGCTCTTCCAGTTGCCCTGGTGCCGGTGGCAAACTGGGTAATAAAGGGGTTAATGCCAGCTTTTTATTGGCAGCTGGCACTAAGCCCGAGATTCATAATATAGGGCCAATGTTAGACCCGCCATTAGGAATCTCTGGTAAATAGTCAGAAAATACACACAGAGAAAAATCTTTTTATTAGAAAAAAATAACACAAACAAAATTCGGACTCCATCTTTATTATAAAGATCCGACGTAGTCCACAACGAAGGTCCCACGACGCTCGATCGCCTCCGACGTAGTCCACAACGAAGGTCCCACGACGCTCGATCGCCTCTGGTCAATCCAGAGACTGCAGCAAGGGATGAAGTGTCCTCTTCCTACAGTCTCTGGGGTCAGAGTTATGGTGCACTCTATGACAATGACCTGTCATACAGTGCACCATGACTATGATCCCAGAGACTACAACAAGAGGACACTTGATCCCTTGTTGCACCCATCCATCCACCTATGCACCCATCATCCAAGCAAGCACACAACCACGCACAGACATCCACATACGCACATCCACATCCATGCACATCCACATACATCCACATCCACGCACGCACATCCACACACGCACATCCACATCCACGCACGCACATCCACACACACATCCACGCACGCACACATCCACGCACGCACACATCCACGCACGCACCACATCCACGCACGCACGCTGACATTCACGCGTGCTGGCATCCACGCACGCACGCTGACATTCGCGCACGCACACTGACATCCACGCACGCACACTGACATCCACACATGCACACATCCACGCACATCCATCTATGCACACATCCACGCATGCACACGTCTATGCCCACACACATCTATGCACGCACACGTCCACACACGTGTCCACACACGCTCATGTACGCTCACGTCCACGCATGCACACGTCCACGCATGCACCCCCTATCCATTCACCCATCCATCAATTCATTCATTCATACATACATACATACATAGATGCATACATAGATACATACACACACATACATACATACATACATACATAGATACATACACATACATACATACATAGATACATACACATACATACATACATACATAGATACATACACATACATACATAGATACATACATACATAGATACATACACATACATAGATACATACATACATACATACATACATACATACACATACATACATAGATACATACACATACATACATAGATACATACACATACATAGATACATACATACATACATACATAGATACATACATAGATACATACACATACATACATACATACTTACCTCCCTCGTTCCACCGATGAGCAGGAGGAGGCCGGGAGAGGAGGCGGGGCCACAGACCGGCGGGCCGGGCAGAGGAGGCACAGCAGCGGCGGCGGCGGCGGCGGCTGCAGCAGCGGCGGGTGCACCAAAGTGTGCAGCCCGCCGCAGGAGGTGAGGGGGGGGCCAGACACAGGGCAGAGGTGGGGGCAGCCTAGGGGGGCAGCCATGGGGGGGCACCGGATCAGGGGAGCAGGCAGTGTTGCTGGCGGGCGCACGCGGGTGCAGCCCGCCGGCAGATACATTATAATAGAGGGGGGCGGGCGGTTGGGGGGGACGGCGGGGGGGCCCTGGACAGTCCTGGAGCTGGAGGGGGGTGAGGAGGGGTGGGCACATGCCGATCCGCCCCTCCAGATCTGATTGGAGAGCTCCAATCAGATCCCGGAGGGGTGAATCCCTATGATTCCCTCCGATCGGCAGTTTCACTTTTAAACTGCCGATCGGAGGGGTCCTGGGCATGGGGGGGTTAATCCACCCCCTGTGGGGTCATCTACAGGTTGTCACAGAGCAGCAGCATCTGTGACACTTGAGTGACCCGGCTCACAGGGGGTGCAGGAGCTCAAATCTGCCAGGACGTTGTGCAACGTCCTGGGTCCTTAACAGGCAGAAACACAGGACGTTGCACAACGTCCTAGGTCGTTAAGGGGTTAAGATATGGTCCTGGCGCTTGCTGGTCTTTCTTGGGCGCCCTGGAGCCTTTTTGACAACAATGGAAGCTCTCTCCTTGAAGTTCTTGATGATGCGATAGATTGTTGACTGAGGTGCAATCTTTGTAGCTGCGATACTCTTCCCTGTTAGGCCATTTTTGTGCAGTGCAATGATGGCTGCACGTGTTTCTTTAGAGATAACCATGGTTAACTGAAGAGAAACAATGATACCAAGCACCAGCCTCCTTTTAAAGTGTCCAGTGGTGTCATTCTTACTTAATCATGACTGATTGATCGCTAGCCCTGTCCTCATCAACACCCACATCTGTGTTAATGGAACAATCACTAAAACAATGTTAGCTGCTCCTTTTAAGACAGGACTGCAATGATGTTGAAATGTGTTTTGGGGGTTAAAGTTCATTTTCTAGGCAAATATTGACTTTGCAAGTAATTGCTGTTAAGCTGATCACTCTTTATGACATTCTGGAGTATATGCAAATTGCCATTAGAAAAACTGAAGCAGTAGACTCTGTTAAAATTAATATTTGTATCATTCTCAAACCTTTTGCCCATGTCTGTAGAGCCTAAACGTTCTGCAGAATGGTTAGTAAGGACCAAGCCGGTGACTACATCATTTGAGCGGTGACTTGTTGGGACAGAGCATAAATATCTTCGTCAGAATCCTGTTCTTCATGTTCTGAATCTTCTGAAGAATCCGGTATATCTTGAAGTTTCTTAGGAAGTGAAGGGACATGTATTCCTGGACCATGAGGCTCAGGGCGAATTACTGACGGAAAGTCTAAGTATATCATTTCCTTATTTGCATGTACAAAAGTACAGTCATCACTATGATGTCGCAGCTCCCTCCAAATCGTAAACACCAAAAGAAAAGCTCTCTTGACTCTGGTAAGGTCGATTTTGACTACCTCCGATCCTACCTTTCCCTGTCAGTTCCCCCAACCCCAATCCTGTAATTAAAAACTCAAACAACGATCCATTATCCTTGGATAAAAATGGCCACAGCAGCCATTTATTGATAACATAAGAAGAATGTATAAATTAGACAATTGTTGAGGTCCTTGAAGCTGTGATCACCTGCTCAGGAGCACCATGAAACCAAGGGGAAAGGTTGTCCTTCAATACCATTAAAGATGAACCCAATGTTCCATTGCCGGGTATCACCCAAAATTTCACCAACATGAACCTGACGTTCCATCGCTGGGTATCACCCAAAATTTCACCAAGATGAACGCGATGTTCCATCACCGGGTATCACCCAAAATTTCACCAAGATGTACCCAATGTTCCATCGCCGGGTATCACCCAAAATTTCACCAAGATGAACGCGATGTTCCATCACCGGGTATCACCCAAAATTTCACCAAGATGTACCCAATGTTCCATCGCCGGGTATCACCCAAAATTTCACCAAGATGAACCCGATGTTCCATCCCCTGGTATCACGCAAAATTTCAAGAAGATGAACCCGACGTTCCATCACCGGGTATCACACAAAGTTTCACCAAGATGAATCCGACGTTGCATTGCTGGGTATCACCCAAATTTTCACCAAGATGAACCCGAAGCTCCACAGCCGGGTATCACCCAATAAAGTCCTATTTAAGTTTTTCCCTTGAGTCCCCACCTACAACCCTAAGGGTACCTTTACACGAGGTGACGTCGCCGGAGATATCGGCGGCGATGGGTGGGAGCGCACACGCTTTTGGTGCCCCGCCAGCGTCGCCGTCGCATGTTTACATGTGGTGATACCTCCGACAACGCACCAGCAATCTTACAGGCGCCATCGCCGATGCGGTGTCCCAAAACCCCAGCGGCGATTCTGTAACATGTGAGCCTGTGGCTCCCACCGCCTGTGAGATCGCCATCCCCCTGTTACATGGGGCGATGTGTGCACATCGCCCCAGAGTGCTCGCCTGGTTTCACAGCACTGCTGAGAAACCAGGTGTCCACTCAAAGGTGTCGCCATCGCCGCCGATATGGCCTTGTGTGATGGTACCCTAAGTCATTTCGTTTCTGCCATAAGACCTAGATCACATTTTGTTTCCCCTGTCCCCCCTTTCCTCTCCTATGATCACTTCCTCCCTCCAAGTGTCATGTCAGCCTTCCCCTACCCCTATGAGGAGTATCTGATACCTTCTTTCATGTTGTAGTTCTCCAACACAAACAGAACACACAACACGTGGAGCCCACGACTTGTCCTAATAACCTAGTTTTACACCAAAATACCCATAATACAATTTTTTGAAGATGTCCGCAAAGTTTCTTTGTTGTTTCTTCACTACAAAACAGCCGCAAATGTACAAAAAGGTCGGGTGAATCACCACCAAACGGAAAGAGGTCAAAGTATGGTGCAAGGGAAAGTCTATGGAGTCAGTGATTGGACGTTTTTTTGATATTTTTACTGAATCCAGTGATCAAAAGTATAAAGCATTCAGCTCTTATTTTGCAAACCGTCGGAGATCTGTGTTATCAGTAGAGAAGGGTCAAGTCATTGGTATCTGTGACTGGGTCCATTGGTTATTGGATCCGTCACAGCATCAGGACTTCCATTATGATGCTACTGAAGGTGATCGTTCTCATACACTGAGCATTTCTCCTGATGTGAACACACAAGTTCCAACATTTTCTGTAATTTTGCACACACGTTCTTTTGCAGCGCCGGAGCTACAGGGTATTGCACAGATGGTTTCAATAACCAAGGTGAAGGATAACCGTGACCCTCCAGGATAGTGACCATTCGAAAAAAAAATCTAGCTGGAGTCATATTTTCCAGTCATCTGAGATGTGGGTCAGGGAGTCCAAACAGAATAAGGGGAGGATATTGAAACCTCTCCAAAACCAAAAGACAAACAGCCGTAGACGAGGCCAAAATATGGAGAAGCTTAATATAGAAGAGTCGAGGCTGAGCGCTGACCTCAATCCTACTGACATGGAAGGTCTCGGACATATGCATGTGTGAGGCTGTGCATCACTTGGGGAATGAAGTTGGCGAGGTGGTTATCGTTGTTATGTTCACGCACATTGTGACTTTAATTGTTAGTGAATCTCAACCAATAAAGTGTTTTAAAATTCTTATTGTGCTCCCCTTATATGAGGTTCCATGTGAGGTCCGGATCATGGTTTCATCTGGGTTCCATGTGAGGTATGGATCATGGTGCCATCTGGTTCCATGTGAGGTCCGGATCATGGTTCCACCTGGTCCCATGTCAGGTCCGGATCATGGTTCCATCTGGTTCCATGTGAGGTCCGGATCATGGTTCCATCTGGTTCCATGTGAGGTCCGGATCATGGTTCCACCTGATTCCATGTGAGGTATGGATCATGGTTCCATCTGGTTCCATGTGAGGTCCGGATCATGGTTCCATCTGGTTCCATGTGAGGTCCGGATCATGGTTCCACCTGGTTCCATGTGAGGTCTGGATTGTGGTTCCACCTGGTTCCGGGTGAGGTCCAGATTGTGGTTCTTCCTGGTTCCATGTGAGATCCGGATCATGGTTCCACCTTGTTCCATGTGAGGTCTGGATCATGGTTCTACCTGGTCCCATGTGAGGTCCGGATCACGGTTCCACCTGGTTCCATGTGAGGTCTGGATTGTGGTTCCACCTGGTTCCATGTGAGGTCTGGATTGTGGTTCCACCTGGTTCTGGGTGAGGTCCGGATTGTGGTTCTACCTGGTTCCATGTGAGGTCCACATCATGGTTCTACCTGGTCCCATGTGAGGTCCAGATCGCGGTTCCACCTGGTTCCAGGTCTGGATTGTGGTTCCACCTGGTTCCGGGTGAGGTCCGGATTGTGGTTCTACCTGGTTCCATGTGAGGTCCACATCATGGTTCTACCTGGTCCCATGTGAGGTCCAGATCGCGGTTCCACCTGGTTCCAGGTCTGGATTGTGGTTCCACCTGGTTCCGGGTGAGGTCCGGATTGTGGTTCTACCTGGTTCCATGTGAGGTCCGGATTGTGGTTCTACCTGGTTCCATGTGAGGTCCACATCATGGTTCTACCTGGTCCCATGTGAGGTCCAGATCGCTGTTCCACCTGGTTCCATGTGAGGTCTGGATTGTGGTTCCACCTGGTTCCGGGTGAGGTCCGGATTGGGGTTCTACCTGGTTCCATGTGAGGTCCACATCATGGTTCTACCTGGTCCCATGTGAGGTCCAGATCGCGGTTCCACCTGGTTTCATGTGAGATCCGGATCATGGTTCCACCTTGTTCCATGTGAAGTCCGGATTGTGGTTCTACCTGGTTCCATGTGAGGTCCACATCGTGGTTCTACCTGGTCCCATGTGAGGTCCAGATCGCTGTTCCACCTGGTTCCATGTGAGGTCTGGATTGTGGTTCCACCTGGTTCCGGGTGAGGTCCGGATTGTGGTTCTACCTGGTTCCATGTGAGGTCCACATCATGGTTCTACCTGGTCCCATGTGAGGTCCAGATCGCGGTTCCACCTGGTTCCATGTGAGAACCGGATCATGGTTCCACCTTGTTCCATGTGAGGTCTGGATCATGGTTCTACCTGGTCCCATGTGAGGTCCGGATCATGGTTCCACCTGGTTCCATGTGAGGTCTGGATTGTGGTTCCACCTGGTTCCATGTGAGGTCTGGATTGTGGTTCCACCTGGTTCCGGGTGAGGTCCGGATTGTGGTTCTACCTGGTTCCATGTGAGGTCCACATCATGGTTCTACCTGGTCCCATGTGAGGTCCAGATCGTGGTTCCACCTGGTTCCAGGTCTGGATTGTGGTTCCACCTGGTTCCGGGTGAGGTCCGGATTGTGGTTCTACCTGGTTCCATGTGAGGTCCACATCATGGTTCTACCTGGTCCATGTGAGGTCCAGATCGCTGTTCCACCTGGTTCCATGTGAGGTCTGGATTGTGGTTCCACCTGGTTCCGGGTGAGGTCCGGATTGTGGTTCTACCTGGTTCCATGTGCGGTCCACATCATGGTTCTACCTGGTCCCATGTGAGGTCCAGATCGCGGTTCCACCTGGTTCCATGTGAGGTCTGGATTGTGGTTCCACCTGGTTCCGGGTGAGGTTCGGATTGTGGTTCGTCCTGGTTCCATGTGAGATCCGGATCATGGTTCTACCTGGTTCTATGTAATGTCTGGATTGTGGTTCCACCTGGTTCCAGGTGAGGTCCAGATTGTGATTCCTCCTGGTTTCTGCTTCCATCTTTGCTTTCAACTGTATCATCATCTGTGATGCCAACACAGTTGAATGTTTGATGCCAGGCATCTGAGGGCCCAGTGCTGACACTGAACTGACCCCCTTAACCTATGGGCCTTATAGAGCTGTGTGGTCTGCCGCCATTGGCGGTATGCTACTGTTCTTTACATGTCTATGTGTGGAGCGCTAAGAGTCAGGATACTCAGACCCTGAGCAAAGTAGAAGCACTGATAGCTCTGTCACGGTGGTGGCCGTACTCAGCAGCTGTGTTCCTAGCGTCACGTGAAAAGGGAGTTACTACTGTACAATGGGTGCAGAGTTTATAGTAGTAAAAATAAAAAGGATGGGGAATAGAAAGACGTTTGTGACACCAGTTGGGATATTTGACTGGGATGTGGCCGACAATTCAGGGAATCCCTGGGAGATAGATGGTGATGAGCAGTGCAGATGAGCCTTCCCAACTAGGGCTGGCTCCCAGGAAAGTCATAACTAGTGATGGGCGAATCCTAAATTACTCGGAATCGCTTGACTCTAGCGAGTCCGAGCACAGGACTCCCTACTCGTTGCGAGTCTAGCGAGTCCAATGTTAATGAATGGGGAAGCGAGTAATAGCGAGTAGTGTGAGATTTACAAATCACAGATGTGTCTCGGAAGCTTCAGCCTGAAGCAATCCTAGTTTTGTCATTTATTTGCATTGGACTCTTTTACTTTGTAAGTAATCGCTGGGAAACTCGCACAGATAAGAGTCCTGTCTGTTCTGTGTGCTGGCTGCCAGCTCCAGGGTCCTAGAGCCTGCCTGCTGCCTGATGTAGCAGAGCTGAGATTGTTCTCAGTCTGCTCATTCCCTGTGTACAGACATGAATGTCTGTGCACAGAGATGATGTAGCAGAGCTGAGATTGTTCTCAGTCTGCTCATTCCCTGTGCATAGACATCTATATCTATGCACAGGGGATGTAGCAGAGAGGACATCGCGTTTTGGACTGCGTCGGACGCAAGAGGATTTTTTTAATTAAAGATGGAGTCCCTAATGGCTTTTTTTTTTATTTCTAATAAAAATTTTCTTTGTGTTGTGTTTTTTTTAAAACAATTTAATAGAAATTCATGGCGGTCATGTCTAATATTGGCGTGACCACCATAAATTTCGGGCTTAGGGCCAGCTGATAATACAAAGCTGGCCCTAACCTCTTTATTACCCAGCGTGCCACCGCTACCAGGGCCGCTGGAAGAGCGGGGTTCAGCGCCAGAGGATGGCGTTTCAATGAACGCGCCATCTTCTGGGGCGGCTGCGGGCTGCAATTTGCAGCGAGGGGTGCCCAGAAAGCTTGGGCATCCCTGCGCTGCGGATTCCAGCCCCCAGCTGCTTAGCTGTACCTGGCTAGACATAGAAATTGCGCGGAGCCCCATGCATTGTCTTTTAATTATTTCATGAAATTCTGAGATTCTGACTCTGACTCTGAGACTCTGACTCTGAAATTCATGAAATAATTAAAAAAAAATGCGTGGGGCTCCGCGCAATTTCTATGTCTAGCCAGGTACAGCTAAGCAGCTGGGGGCTGGAATCCGCAGCGCAGGGATGCCCAAGCTTTCTGGGCACCCCCCGCTGCAAATTGCAGCCCGCAGCCGCCCCAGAAGATGGCGCGTTCATTGAAGCGCCATCCTCTGGCGCTGAACCCCGCTCTTCCAGCGGCCTTGGTGGCGGTAGCACACTGGGTAATAAAGGGGTTAATACTAGCTTTGTTATACAAGCTGGTATTAAGCCCGAGATTCTTAATGTCAGGCCACGTTTGACCCAGCCACTAAGAATCTCCAATAAAGGGTTAAAAAAACACAACACAGAGAAAAATGTTTATTTGAAATAAAAAAAAAAGCCATTAGGGACTCCATCTTTAATTAAAAAAATCCTCTTCTGTCCGACGCAGTCCAAAACGCGATGTCCTCTCTGCTACATCCCCTGTGCATAGATATAGATGTCTATGCACAGGGATGAGCAGACTGAGAACAATCTCATCACTGCTACATCATGTCTGTGAGCAGGCGGGCTCTAGGACCCTGGAGCTGCACAGAGCAGACAGCTGGACTCGGCTCGCAATGTAACAGCAGTTATTTGCGAGTTTCCCTGCTATCACTGGCACAGTAGCCGAGTCTAATGCAAACAATAGCAATCCTAGTTTTGTCAGCGTTTCTGACAAAACTAGGATTGATATTGATTTGCATTGGACTCGTGCGAGTAATCACTGGGAAACTCGCAGAGTACCGAGTCCTGCGAGTCCCTTACTACTCGCCGAGTAACGAGTCCTAGCGAGTAGATTCGCCCATCCCTAGTCATAACCAGTGTAGTGCAGCAGAGAATAGGAGACAGGATGGTCAACTTTACCATTTACTACAAACTCCAGACAGATCGATAGGATACAGTACACCTTCATCAGGTTTCAGTCTGTCCTGCATGATGGGGGTTTGACACCTCTGCTGGGTTATAGTGCTGCCTATCCCCTACTGAATCCCTTCCTGGGACAAAATGCTTCTTGGAGCTTGAATCTGGCAATACATACTACCTAGCAGTCATTTCCATGCAGAGCTGGCAACTCGGATCCTGTAGGTACACGTGCCCGAAAAAGGTCCCTGATCCTATGATGCTGCAGAGCTTCTAGGAACTGCATGCCCTGCTGGGTGTTAGAGACCCCACACAGCAATTCAGATGTTCCACCAGACCTTGGAAGTCAGGACTGAGACCCCGCCATTTACATGCCCATCTCTTGAGAAGGTCTACAGCCAACCATCCAGGATGTCCTCCGTCTTGCTCCACTGCAACTCTAAACCTCGCCTCCTCCATTTAGATACACAAGCCCTAAGCTCAGGCAAAAATGCACAGCTCCAGTAAGGGGTCGGAGTACATTTGTGGATGTAGCTTTCCCAGCAGAAAAGTCAAACTCCCATCAGAGCTGACAATACATAATGCAATATTACATCAGCAACCATTTTGTGGCAGTACAGAAACAGGGCGACACATACGCTACAGGAGTCATTTTTTCAAAAGCACCCCTACTAACACAGCACTACCACAACCCCATTTTCTAACCCATGAAGTTGGATTGGATTCAGTCTGGCAATGAAATATCCTAGCACACAGGAATCCTCCAGAGACAAATGCATATTAGAATATCCCGGGAAGCTTCTATGTCGCAGGTTATTGCGCCAACTCTTCCAGGAGTCCAAGAGGTGTACTAATTTTCTGGCAGACACCCAGATGTTCAGGGAAAGTTGACAAACATGTACAGGTCCCTCGCAAGAATACACCAGTATTATATACTAGATGAGGGCCAGATGCTATCACAATGGGAGCAGGCTCTGTGGTGCTGAGGATGGTGCTGTCTCCCCCCTGTGATGTCTCTCTCCCCTGTGCCGTCTCCCAATGTATGTAAATAATTGTATTTTACTTAAAAACCTGTTTCTGTGTATTTTTTTTTATTACCTGTTTCATTTCCTGGTAAAGAATGTGTATGGCTTTGCTTTATTTTCTATTGCCAGCACAAGTAAACCAAGCAGCTACTGGATGCCAACCACCGCTGCCTGCTGTTACCTTTGCTGGTAATGAAAAATATATTTTTTTAATTATTTAAATAAATAATTAGAGAAAAAATTGGCGTGTGCTTTGCTCTATTTTCTATTGCCAGCCAAGGTAACCCAGACAGCTGGGGGCTGTAATTCTCAGCGTGGTGAGGTCCAAGCGTTCTGGGCCCTCCATGCTGGGAATTGCAGCCAACAGCCTCCCCAGAATTGGTGTCTCAATGAGAGATGCCAAAACTGGGGGCTACCAGCTGCCGTGTAACAGTGGCAAACTTGGTAATAAAGGGGTTGATGTCAGCTTTTTTTGGCAGCTGACGTCAAGCCAGTATGCCAACTAGCCATTAGCAATATTTTCAGTAAAGGGGTAAAAAAAAACACACATAAAGAGAAGTCCTTTATTGCATACAAAATAGACAGAGACACCTCGTTATCCACTTTATTAGCTCCCACCAAGTTCAGAAAAAACACTAAGAGGACAAAAATTCAGAAAAAACTCACCAAAAAGGCGGCCAAGATATAATATCCATTGCACTTTGCAGGACGCTGCAGGCATAATACCGATGCAGCAATCCCTCTCAATCTGCCATGTCAAGGAGGGAGGTGATTGGTGGTGTTTATATGCACAGAGTTTCCATACGGCGTCATTCGCACATGCAATGCAAAGTGTCTGTGCTGTTAATTACTACTTAGATCACTGAAGAAATGGTCAGAGTTGTCCAATCTCACTCTATGAATAAACAAACGGATCAACTTTCTTGCATATGAGCTTCTGTTTATTTTTTGTAAATCACTTTAGTACTACAGGAACTGTGGTGATATCACGGTCATATCACTGTGACATAACCACAAGTCCTGTAGAGGCGTCTGTGCTCCCGGCGTTGTTCTTTGTGGCGGGTGTGCGGGCGGTGGTGTTTGTAGTGGTGGTGTCCCGCTGGTGGTACCACCAGCAGGCGCAATACTAGGACACCCATCACTTGGCTGAATCAGTATGGCTTCCGGCGTGCTTCCGGCAGCGCTGTGTCTTCTGGGACATGGCCTCATCCAGATGGAAGTTGAGGATAGACATGTGGCACTCCTGCAGTCTGGTCGCAAGAGAGGTTCTGCACCTAATCCATAGGTGTGGTATCCCACTCCCAGGTAAGAAGGGGACACAATACTGAGACACACACACCTGCATCCAACACCCATACTGACTACAGACCAGGAGATAGAGGGGGCAGAAGTCACCCCATACGGGGAGCCCCATCTGCTGACAGGAAGAGGGAATAGGCAGAAGGGGTGGGAACAGAGAGTAGAAAACAGAGCAGGAAGAGGAGCAGTTAGGCAGTCAGGAGTAGTCAGTTAGTAGGAATCTGAGAGGGACACCAAGAGAGATGGAGTTCTAGGGGAACTATGGCGCTGGGAAGGCGTGGGAACCAGTGGGTAGGTCACCCATGGAACCCAGGCCAGCATGAACCCCGAATCCATCCCGACTTACAGTCGTGGTGGAGGAACTGGTTGCAAGAGGGGACCGACCCCAAAGTGACAACAACGTTGTCAGTTTGAACCCGGAAACTGGAGGCTGCTGAGCTGTATGTGCAGTAGCCGACTACCGTGGACAATCTGCAAAACGGTGGCTAGACCTAGGGTCAGAGGACGTGTTGACCGTCGCTCGAAATGGCCCACAGCCACCTGCTTGGAACACTGTCGCACGAAGGCGCAGGGAAGGAGTGGCGAGTAAACCAGCGCAGAGAAAGGCAACCTGGTAGGGCATACAGAAAGGTGTCTCGGTGGAGTGGACCCGAATTGCCTGGGAGTTGACCGGATTGCTGACCCACAGAACACGATTGCCCGGCTGGGCTGGAACTGTTGAGAACTGCCAGTAAAGGTAAAAGAACTGCAACCTTTGTGTGCTCCAGTTATTTCCCATACCTGCCTTGCCGCCTCCTGCACCCTAACCAACGACTCCCATCCATCCCTATAGATTATTATACCGACCCTGGGACCCCGCTCCACCTGTGGGGAGCATTACCATCCTGCCTGCCGCACCATCTGACCCAGAGGCCCAAAAACAGCAGCGCTGGTCGCCCATGACCAGGTACCACAGGTGGCGTCACGTACAAACTCATCATCCCCTGTAAATAACCCCCATCACATTGCACAGCCAGGACCATGGAGCTGGGCCACAGCCTCTGTGACTTCCCAGAAAGTCCACTGGCCCAGCTACAGAGTACCCCCCAGACCTTGCGGCCGTTGCAGACGCCACTAGGTAAATATTGGATTATAAAAGCACTTGGCATGTGGGGGCGTGGTACAAATTTTGCACTAGGTATGGCCTTAGCTGCCATGTCGGGGGGCCAGTGATCACTTGGCATCATCTATAGTTGTTATTATTGCTTTTCTTAATGCATGGTTCATTTCAGGTCTTTCCTATTGACACATTTTGATATAGGCCAGATTTGCAGTGGGATATCAGAAAATATATAAAATGTCTATGATTGCGGTTTGCAATGTTGTGTTTGGATCCCGGCTCATCTCATTGTAGTCTCAATGTTTTTGTTGGACCTGATGCCGCACGTCTACATGTGATCTACGGGAACTGATTGTAATGTTCTGGGATGGGCACCAAATACAAAACAGAATATTATCTACAAGATAAGACATTTATACTGCGGAGGAAGCAAGAACAGAAGTGGCCCTTACAACCAAATCCAAGTAACCCATTGCCTGACAAATATCCATCCTAAATAAACACATGATGGAACCTTATTGGGATTATCTATGCATGAATTTACTGATAGGAGTTCTACCTGCAGGGGGTAAATCCAATTTTTCTTTTCTTTTACTATGGGTTTGGCAGACACCAAGTGTCATCTTTGTTGGTAGCAGCTGACCTAAAGACTGACAGGTGACAGACACCAGTTCTCAATACCAAGACAAAAGGTTGAGTTATTCATTAAGATCAGGACAGGCTGAAGACAAAGCATCATAGTTAAACTCCTTGAGGGCACAGGGCGAATGGTGGAGCAGGGAGCTAATCAATCCCTGAGGGAACAGGATGAGTGGTGGAGCAGGGAGCTAATAAATCCCTGAGGGAACAGGATGAATGGTGGAGCAGGGAGCTAATGAATCCCTGAGGGAACAGGGTGAATGGTGGAGCAGGGAGCTAATGAATCCCTGAGGGATCAAGGTGAATGGTGGAGCAGGGAGCTAATGAATCCCTGAGGGAACAGGGTGAATGGTGGAGCAGGGAGCTAATGAATCCCTGAGGGATCAAGGTGAATGGTGGAGCAGGGAGCTAATGAATCCCTGAGGGATCAAGGTCAATGGTGGAGCAGGGAGCTAATGAATCCCTGAGGGGTCAAGGTGAATGGTGGAGCAGGGAGCTAATGAATCCCTGAGGGATCAAGGTGAATGGTGGAGCAGGGAGCTGACATCTCAAGAGGGCACAGGGTGAATGGTGGAGCTGAAAGCTGATGAATCCATGAGGGCACAAGGTGAATGGTGGAGCAGGGAGCTAATGAATCCCTGAGGGAACAGGATGAATGGTGGAGCAGGGAGCTAATGAATCCCTGAGGGATCAAGGTGAATGGTGGAGCAGGGAGCTGACATCTCCAGAGAGCACAAGGTGAATGGTGGAGCAGAGACCTGATGACTCCAGAGGGAACAGAGTGAATGGGAGAGCAGAGAGCTAACGACTCTCTGAGGGCAAATGGTGAATGGTGGCGCAGGAAGCTAATGACTCCACAAGGTCACAGGGTGAATGGCGAATCGGGGACAGTGGCGTAACTAGAGTCTGGTGGGCCCCGGTGCGAAATTTAGACCTGCCCCCTTGCACACATGTCGGTCGGATGTATAGCCCCTGTGTAACGTTCTAAATACTTTAAAGACTCACAGATTGACCCCTCTCCCCCTTCATTATGTATTAATGTCCCTCATCCTGCAATACATGGTCATCCTACTGCAATATTGCCCTTATCGTGGTATATATGTCCCCCGTCCTGGTATATATAGTCTTCCTCCTCCCAACACAATAGTCCTCCAATTATTATAATGCACCCCATATTCCTCCATATATTACAATGTAACCCCATAGTCCTCTTTGTATTATAATGCAGCCCATAGTCCCCTATTCATAAGGTAGCTCCAATAGTCATCGAATTATTTTAATGCACCCCTATTATCCTACATATAGTATAATGCAACCTTATAGTCCACCATATAGTATAATACAGCCTCACAACCCTCCATATAGTATAATGCAGCCTCACATCCCTCCATATAGTATAATGTAGTCTCATATCTCTCCATATAGTATAATGCAGCCTCATAGCCCTGTATACAGTATAATGCAGGCTCAGTTCTCCATATAGTGCAGCCTCAAAACTCTCCATATAGTACAGCCTTATATCTCTCTATATAGTGCAGCCTCATAGCTCTCCATATAGTGCAGCCTCATATATGCAGCCTCATATCTCTCCATATAATGCACACACATAGCGCAGCCTCATAACTCTCCATATAGTGCAGCCTCATAGCGCAGCCTCATAGCGCAGCCTCATAGCAATAGCGCAGCCTCATAACTCTCCATTTAGTGCAGCCTCATAGCCTCTCCATATAGTATCATGCACCCCCCTCCTCCTTCCATAGTCCTCTGGCCACCTTGCATTCACTTATTTAAAAAAAAAAAATCTGTACTTACCTCTCCTGGTTCCACCGCTGCTCCATAGACTCAGGAGGAGGAGGTGGCATCAGCCTGCTAAATGCGTTCCACAGTGGAACGCAGATGGAAAGCAGGCAGTGGTGAGAGGAAGTGAGGGGAGGAGCGGCGGCAGTAGTAAGTGAAGGGCTCCTCTCCACCCCTCCTCTCATGTCCCTGACACACGGGCCCCATAGCTGCGTGCATCACGCTGCCGCACAGTGCTGCACAGCCACGTAAAGCGGGTGTCCAGCCAGGTATCAGCAGTCGCAGGGGCGGTGCTTGGCTTGGGCCTCTGTTCGTTCGTTGGGGCGCCGTAGGAGCCGCAACCCCAGTGACCGCGATCGTTATGCCCCTGAGCAGGGAGCTAATGACCCCCCAAAGTCACAGGATGAATGGTGAGCCGGGATCTGACGACTCTTGCAGGCCAGAGGGTCAATTGTGGAGCAGGCAGCTAACAACTCCCTGAGGGCACAGGGTGATCTGGGTGGAGCAAGGAGCTGATGAATCCCTGGGGCACAGGGTGACTGGTGGAGCACGGAGCTGATGAATTCATAGGGGCACAGGGTGAATGATGGAGTAGAGAGTTGATGGCCACATGAGGGTACATGATGAATGGGGGAGAAGAGATAATGACTCCCACAGGGTACAAGGTGAATGATGGAGCAAAGAGCTAATGACTTCTTGAGGGCACAGGGTGAATGGTGGAGCAGGGAGCTGACAACTCTCGGAGGACACATTGTGAATGGTCTCATGATGAGGAGGACAGATACCAATTCTCATTGAACCCCAGAATTTATTAGGCGATTCATGGATCAAACATCAGTTGTGAATTTTGTCATTAAGCTCCTCCTCGTTAGAGAAAAAGCAAGTTGTGCAAAAAGTCCTGAAACATTGAACAGTTGGACAAGTGCGTCCAAAAGTGTAGAGAAGGTCACAGCACATTCACCTAAAAAGCTTAGAGGGCATCATAGGATCATCCAGAAATTTCACCCGAAAGCCAAAAATCCCCTACTTTTTGCGAATATAGAAGGGGGGGTCCACAAGTGGAGCAAGAATTGATTAATGTGGGAACTCCTGCCTTGTATCGTTACTCAACAGTCCCAAGTGAGAAAGTCTGGAGGAGGAAAGGTGAACGATGAGGTGAGTGCGTTTACCGAAACGTCCTCATTCCAGAAACATGTTTCAGCAAAAACCAACCTGAGATTTCCCCGAGGAAAGGAGAAGCCAAGAGTCTGCACAGAAACAACACAAACAGATTTCTGCAATAACTACAAAAAAGCACGAGACAAAGTAAAAATTACTTTCCATAAACATTTTTGCATTTGCTGAATAAAAATAGAAAAAAAATCCACACTATATATATATATTTGATGCCACCATAATCAACTGTTACTGATAAAGTTATCACTGATTAATCAGAACATTAAGGCTACATGTCGACTGTGCAGTTTCTGAACCAAAAACGGAGCCAAAACATCACAAAGACTAGGGTCACATTTGCGGTTGCAATTGCAGATCCTGATCCGGTTTTGACCATAGGCAACAATACAAAAACCGGATCGCCTCAACAGCGTTGCGTTTCCCGGATCCGGTTTTCCGATGTGCGGTAAAAATCATGCAAGCAACCTTTTTCGGACAGGTTTGTAATCCGTATCCGGATTTCAATTGGAAACCGCAAATGTGAGTGGAGCTTGGTACGGTAACCGGATCGGGTAAACACACATGAATGGCAGTATTGCCGCAATCTGTTCCTATGGCTCCGGATTCACCCGGATGGAAGTGTATTGGCGTCCGGTTTTGTGCTGTCTGGGTGAATCCGGGTGAATTTGTTTTCAGTCCGCTGGACCAAAAGGGTCATGGATGATTCCTGTAGTCCCTTGCAAAAATCGGACAAAACCGGATTTTCTTGGTCCGGTACAATCCGATTTCAACTGATTTAATTCCCGGACAACAAAAACCATGCGGGGAAGCCGGGGAACGTTTGTGTTACTACAACGTCTACTGCATCGGGCAAGTGGATGCCATATTAAGTAGCAATCCGGTTACCGCATGCGGATTTAGGGACACACTTGGAGGGCAAAATTAGTCTGAAGGGACATGAGATAACCACATTTTGCCTTCTAAATGTGACCCTAGCCAAACGCATCATCTGTTTGTGTTCCTATTATGCACAGTTTTCGAGGGACACAAACACATGTAATGGCCCAGTCAAGATTGAGTCTGTCACTTTAAGAACCCCTGGGCCATGAATAGCTCCCTAGCTACCCCTCTCTGTTTATTACTTTCATATGTGAGCTTTAGATATCCACTTCCAGTCACATGCATTTATATTTAATGTGTTTCTCATTTGTTGTGTTCCAGCACCAACTATAATGTCTGGTTTATAATTACCTTACACTGTAAGAATTTGAATTGTAAATTGGGTGTTGTCCTATTAGCCTGACCCACTCCCATGGCTCAATAGGTGGAGCTACTTCTATCTTCCTTCTAGACAGACGGAGCTGGAAGTCCCCAGTTCTGGCCAAGCATCTTCAGGGAGCAGAGCACACCCTTCGCCACAAGATTTCCTGCCAGGCCCAAGAATCATTCTCTGTCTTCCACAGACAGCATACTAAAGACTTTCTACCCTGGATCCTCGCTGTCCAGATCTACGCGTGCTCCTTCAGACAATAGGACATATTGAGTATACATAAGAACCTACTGCACATGGTTGGGAAAGATTAAGGGTCTCCTGTCCCATCGCAACATTAGTGGCTTGCACACCATTGTCCATACACCAGCCGTCAGGTCGCCGCAGCGTGCTGTGCAACTTTCTACATTTTTCTTCAAGTACTTTTGCACGTGCCTTGACTATCTGTGATAATATCCCCAGGATTCCAGGTCTGTACAATGTTCTTATTATACAGTGCCTACAAGTAGTATTCAACCCCCTGCAGATTTAGGTGGTTTGATAAGATGCAAATAAGTTAGCGCCTTCAAACTGCAAACGAGAGTAGGATTTATTAACAGAAGCATAAATCTTACAAACCAAAAAGTTATGTTGCTCAGTTGAATTTTAATAAATTTTAAACATAAAAGTGTGGGTCAATTATTATTCAACCCCTCAAACCACCAGCATTCTGTTTGGTCCCCCTAAAGTATTAAGAAGTAGTTCAGGCACAAAGAACAATGAGCTTCACATGTGTGGATTAATTATCTCTTTTGCCAGCCTTTTCTGACTATTTAAGACCCTCCCCAAACTTGTGAACAGCACTCATACATGGTCAACATGGGAAAGACAAAGGAGAATTCCAAGGCCATCAGAGACAAGATCGTGGAGGGTCACAAGGCTGACAAGGGGTACAAAACCCTTTCCAAGGAGTTGGGCCTACCAATCTCCACTGTTGGGAGCATCATCCGGAAGTGGAAGGCTTATGGAACTACTGTTAGCCTTCCACGGCCTGGACAGCCTTTGAAAGTTTCCTCCCTTGCCGAGGCCAGGCTTGTCCGAAGAGTCAAGGCTAACCCAAGGACAACAAGGAAGGAGCTCCGGGAAGATCTCATGGCAGTGGGGACATTGGTTTCAGTCAATACCATAAGTAACGTACTCCACCGCAATGGTCTCCGTTCCAGACGAGCCCGTAAGGTACCTTTACTTTCAAAGCGTCATGTCAAGGCTCGTCTACAGTTTGCTCATGATCACTTGGAGGACTCTGAGACAGACTGGTTCAAGGTTCTATGGTCTGATGAGACCAAGATCGAGATCTTTGGTGCCAACCACACACTTGACGTTTGGAGACTGGATGGCAATGCATACGACCCCAAGAATACCATCCCTACAGTCAAGCATGGTGGTGGCAGCATCATGCTGTGGGGCTGTTTCTCAGCCAAGGGGCCTGGCCATCTGGTCCGCATCCATGGGAAAATGGATAGCACGGCCTACCTGGAGATTTTGGCCAAGAACCTCCGCTCCTCCATCAAGGATTTTAAGATGGGTCGTAATTTCATCTTCCAACAAGACAACGACCCAAAGCACACAGCCAAGAAAACCAAGGCCTGGTTCAAGAGGGAAAAAATCAAGGTGATGGAGTGGCCTAGTCAGTCTCCTGACCTTAACCCAATTGAAAACTTGTGGAAGGAGCTCAAGATTAAAGTCCACATGAGACACCCAAAGAACCTAGATAACTTGGAGAAGATCTGCATGGAGGAGTGGGCCAAGATAACTCCAGAGACATGTGCCGGCCTGATCAGGTCTTATAAAAGACGATTATTAGCTGTAATTGCAAACAAGGGTTATTCCACAAAATATTAAACCTAGGGGTTGAATAATAATTGACCCACACTTTTATGTTTAAAATGTATTAAAATTCAACTGAGCAACATAACTTTTTGGTTTGTAAGATTTATGCTTCTGTTAATAAATCCTACTCTCGTTTGCAGTTTGAAGGCTCTAACTTATTGGCATCTTATCAAACCACCTAAATCTGCAGGGGGTTGAATACTACTTGTAGGCACTGTATCTACACCTCCACTGCGAACCTTCTTATAAAAGCATCTACTTATTACATCTATAACAATCCATGATCTTAAAGCTCCAGAATCCCAAATCCACTCCAGGATTCAACTCCAAGTTGTGTTTGCTGTGGCCTACCCATGTGAGACTGTGAAACAGCTATTCCATGTTGGATTTTCTCGTTCCTGCTGAAGTAAAAGCAACTGTGATCCCCGAGACCTGTGTTTGTGGTGATTCCATTGGCTGTGGACACTGTGTAGGAGTGGATAGCAGGGACCCATAGACCACCCAAGGAACACAGCCCCTGCACCCTTGTGCTAGAACAAGAACTATGATATATTAAACACTTAGGATCTCCTGCTCTTAGGCTCTTACACAGACTGACACACAGACACTTTCTTACCCTCCCTGGTGATCCCATGGTGACCGGTGATTTCTTCCTTCTGGGCATAGGTAAGGTGCTTCCAGGACCTTGCACCATGTGACATGGGCAGGTCCTGGAAGTCACTTTGTGATGCTCTTGCCAGTGCACGGAAGGAAGAATTCACTAGAACTCACTTTGCAACATAAAAAATGTATAAAAAATGCACAGTATGAACCTAGCCTAACACTTTCCTTGAACAGACTGGCGAATTCTCCTGAAAATATCATATTGAGTTTTGTGCCTAGTGGGAAAGAAAACTTTTCCATAACAAAACAGCAAACGAAAACAGTGCAAATATGCAAAAACAAAGATTCACAGTCTCAGGGGCTCCATCGGTTTGGATAATCCCACGAATCAGCAATAAGGCTGCCTTCACACTTGCAGATGCATCTGCAGCGTTTTGCAGATGCATCTGCAAGTATCAGCATGCAGACCGCGGTCCCTATGTTTATAATAGGGCGCACCGCGGTCTGAATGCTCTCATTGATTCCTATATGTGAGCCGTAAGCAGGCGTATGCCTGCTGACAGATCACACACTCCCGCCCCGCACCTTGGACGCAACATCTCGCGTCCATAGTGCGGGCGGGAGAGTGTGATCTGTAAGCAGGCATACGCCTGCTTACGGCTCACATATAGGAATCAATGAGAGCATTCACACCACGGCCGTGGTCTGCATGCTGATACTTGCAGATGCATCTGCAAAACGCTGCAGATGCATCTGCAAGTGTGAAGCCAGCCTAACATGTGCGGTTAACAGGCAGCACGTGCTCCTATGTCCCTACAGCACCCCCACAGGGTACATGGAGTAGTGCAGGGATAAAGATCGCAAAGTAACTTTGGGGTCAAGTGTGAAACACTTTGGGGCGATAGTCTGGGGTCTATATTTGTTTAACCCATTCACGACCTATGACGCACATGTGCGTCATAGGTCGCCTACCACCATTTTTCTTTTTCGGTAAAAATATCTGAATTTTTTTTCACCACTTAGATAACAGTAAAAGTAACATGTTTGGTATCTACAAACATAGGCATCATACCGACACCTTAGTGTTACCATATAGTAGCGACCCAAGGCCTCATACTGCCGTGTCAGTTTTACCATATAGTGAACCTGGTGAATAAAAAACTCAAAAAATAAATAAAAGTACAACTTGTCCTGCAAAAAACAAGCCCCCCTATGTCTGTATCGATGGAAAAATAAAAAAGTTATGGCTCTTGGAAGAAGGGGAGGGAAAAAGTAAAAATGGTAAATAGCCTGGGGGTGAAGGGGTTAAAGGTCTAGTGTTTGAGGTCTGTAATAGTTTAGGGGGTCTCGTCTGGGGTCTGTATTTATATTGGTGGCCTGATCTGGAGATTGTTAATATTTTGAGGGTCTGGTCTGAGATCTGTAATAGTTTAGGGGTCTGTATTTAGTTTGGGGGTTCTGGTCTGGAGATTGTTTATATTTAAAGGGTCTGGTCTAGGGGCTACATTTGATTAGTGGAATAGTCCGACGTCTTTAATAGTTTAGGGGGTCTGGTCTTAAGAATATATATAGTTAGGTGGTCTGTTTTAGGCTCTGCATTTGTTTAGGGGTCTGATCTGAGGTCTGTAATAGCTTAGGGGGGGGGTCTGGTCTTGTGTCTGTAACTCAATAATTAATTAGCAAAATCTTGGTTCCAGTCCAACAAAATTGAGGCTATGGAGTGGCCGCCCAATCCCCGGATATTAATCCAATAGAACATTTGTGGACGACATCAAACCGCCGTTTCTGAGGCAAAGCCAACAAATGCAAATTAATTGTGGGATGTAGTCAAAGCCTCCTGGGCTGGAGTAACGAATACATTGTGGGATGTAGTTAAAGCATCCAGGGCTGGAATAAGAGCTGACAGGTGCTAGACAGTGGTTGACTCTATGCAACATAGATATGAAGCAGTTCTAAAAAAAAAAAAAATATTAGGTTAGTGATTCACAGGAATATGATAAATCCTGAAAAAAGCCAAATGCAGCCTCTGCTATTTTTTTGAACAGCCCAATGTTCATTTTTTGTTATTTTCTGTAAAGTAGTTAAACATTATCTACATTTCTCTGCATGTTTTGATTTAGAAAAAAGTGTGCAATATTGCCATCAATATTGCCGGCCTGCACTGTTTTCTCACATCACCATGCCGCCAAATTCCTCCTGTAAGGCTGGGAACACATTGGTGTAAAAACAATCGGTCAGATTCTCATCCGTTTTTTGATCCGTGTGGCATGCAACTGCTATGCGAGTGTCCGACATTTTCTCAGATGACATCCGAGTGCTGTCCGTGTGACATCCGTGTGCTGTCCGTGTGACATCCGTGTGCAATGCGATTTTTTTCTCAGCTGCTATTACTGTACAATAATTTACAGGAACATTTTACAGTGTTCTGAGCTACAGAATGATAATGTATCAGTTAAAAATATGGATGCCGCTAGGATGGTCCGTGTGCGGTCCGTGATTTTGTCGGACCCATTGATGAGTCTCGCGCGTGACTCGCATACTGTCGCATCATGCTGCAACTTTTTTCTCATCCAGAATCTAGCTGAGAAAGCAGCGTCTGACACACGCCAATCTGCTCTCAGTCATTGACTATCATTGGTCCAACTGCAATGCAAGATTTTCTCGCATTGCACTCATCCATTTTTCACACCAGTTTGTCCACACCCTGAAGACTTGGTCCCTGAGCGACAGATAAAATAAGGTGCCTGCCTCAGATTGTGCTTGTCCTGGCAGTTACTGCTGCACTGCAAATCTACGCATTAGGCCAGCTTCATACCACGATTTTAGGGTGTGAACCAGACAGCCCCGGATACGATTTGGCCCCTATTATATCCCTATGGCACCGGATGGAAGCTATTTGCCATCTGTTTTGCTGTCTTTCCGGCTGAATCCGGGCGATTTCGTTTCTTGCCCAGGACACAAAATCGGAGCTTGCAGCATTTTTTGCATCTGGGGCAAAAATCGGATCCTCCCGGATCCAGCGCCCCATAACATGGGAGTCTATGAGCGCCGGATCCATCAAAAATTGGACCGGTTCCCGGACACCGGGTGCTGAGCGATCAGCAGCTTTGAAATTCAAGTTGCGCTCGTTCAGTACCTGGACAGCACAGCTAAAAGCCGCCGGCTGAAATTTTAGCACGTGGAGAGCTCCACTGCTGAAATCTCAGCACTTAGACAGCGGCAGTCGCGCGCAGGGAGGATTCCGGCAGAAAACAGGATCGGGGGGCATATTTGCCCTCCGGTTCTGTTTTGTCCAGGGCTGTCAGGTTCTGTCCAGTGCTTCCTGCAAAACACCAGACAGAACCTGACAGCTGAAAATCGTGGTGCAAACCTAGCCTAACTAGCAGTGGGCAGCAGGCAGCTCTGTATGTGTAAATTACACAGTGTGCTGCTGGGGGCTGAGACATTTCAAAATGACCCATGAAGGGAGGGCATACGTGTGCTGGGGCCTGGGGTATTTGCATCATGTAGTTTCAATCCACTCCCCATGTCGTATTCACAACCCTAAGGCCTCGTGCACACGTTCAGTATTTGTTGAGGTTTTTGACCTCAGTATATGCAAAGCTATGTTCACACAATGTGTTTTAGCTATGTCTTTTTTGCCATTTTTTGTTTTTCATTCGTTTAATGCAAATGCATAGTAATAAAAAGCTGCAGGGTTTTCTTTACTGCCCTTTCTCAGGGCTGTATTCGGCCTTCATGCTGCACTAGGCACTTTTAGCAGTCGCGCCCCTTACTAACAGGTCACACTATGAGTCTCTCTGCACACGACATCTATTTAAAGTCCCCGTTACATGGCACGACGATGGAACGTGGGCGTGCGGTCGTTAGGACACCGATGGTGAGATGTCACATGTCTAGATATCGTGGATGTCTCACCAACGATGTTGTGAGCAGGCATCATTCGCACAACCCCGCGAACTATACCTGCTCATTGCTGTGAATTTGCGAAGTCGTCCACGACATAGTTATCGCGGTGTCACACACAACGATGCCGCAGGTTGGCTGACCGTTGATCATGAGGTTTGAGAACATGTTCTCAAACCTGCGATCAGTGATCCAATGACATATTGTTGTTGAATCTCGGTGTTATACGCGACGACGTCCTAGCGATGTCGCTGGAACGACTCCAAACCCGTGACGATGTTGTGCCGTGTAACGGCACCTTGAGGCAGATCTACTCTAACATGCTTAAATTAAAGCACTAATAAACGCTAAAAGAATGTGAGCCCAGAAACAGAACTTGTGCCCCATGTTAATGTGTTAACACAAGTCTCGCGACACTTCGAGGACTGTATCTTCAATGGAGGAGGATGATGACCCGCTCCACAGCGCAGGTACGAGTGCAGCCGTTTACAGGAGGGGCGGCAGTTTTGAACATGCAGGGCGGGTTTTGCAGCCAGGGGGGGCGGTGAAGACCAGAGATCAGACCTCCTGGACCTAATAGGATGCAGCACAGGAGACAATAAAAGTTGATTTCTCAGGTATGAGGGGCACGTCTGGGCACATAGAGGGGTTACAAGAACCCCAATTACATTATGTTAAAGGGCACAATTTAGAATGCCCAAAGGGGGTGACAGGTCCCATTTAAATTTATTGTGTACATCAATATAATGTGGGGACCTAAGGAGGGGCTGCAGGAGTGGTTTTTAACCACTACTCTATTACTATCGCTATTTGAAGTCCAGTCGGCTTTTGCTGGCACGGAGCAGGACCTTTCTGCCTCTTTGACACAAATGGCGTACGAGCGCGAGCCATCGACTTTCTGACAGTTGTGTGCATAGAGAATTCTCAGAATAGGCATAGATCTCGCTCCTGCACCAATTCTGACAGTTCAATGCATAGAAGGGGCTGAGAAGTCGCTGCTCTGGCTGCAAAAAACGACGGGACTTCAAACAGCGATAGTAATAAAGCAGTGGTATAAATCCACTGCTGCAGACCCTCACCAGGTCCCCACATTATAAACATTTATTGGGAGCATGTATATATTAGGCCACAAGCCCTGTTTCAGAGGCGCGGTCTCGCCCTGGGCATGAGAGAGACGGGGGATTTGGTGAATTTAGTGCGGGAAACCCACAGCAAGAATCGACACGCTGCAGATTTTCCCACACTAAACAACGCACTATTTCCACTGCAGGGAATCCCGCAGCAGAGGGACAGGTCTGCAACATGTACATTTGTAATGAGGTGTACAATTCAGATTGTATTATTGAAATTGAAACTGAAAGGAACTGTGCACAGTCCGCACTTGTCCACCAGGGGGCATCAGTGGACTGTACAATCACAGAGCTGGGAAACTCCCAGCCATCTCTGTTGTTTAACCAGGAAGTGGAAGCAGAGAATCAGTGCAGTATAAATCCAGAGCTGAGAAGATCTACCTGCGGATGTCTGTTTAAAGTGGACTACTTTGCAACACCTGGCCGGAAAAATCACCCCGCAGAAGCCCCTGTGTCTGATCCTGGGCCACTGGACTTTGGTGCTGTGACTCTGGCCGCTCTGCAAAACCTTGCCCGCCGAGCACCCAGAGTGCATGTGCTGGGGCCGTGACCGACACAAGGGAGCCATTTGTGCTGCTGTGATCTCCCTTCTGCTGTTGCTCGGTGTGCCCTGAGACTGGGAGAGACAGACTGTTACCTGCAGAAGGAGACCAAAGAAGAAGAGTGAGGAGATCCCCAGGCCTGCTACGTGGGAGCGACATCTTCTGTGATAGACTGGTACGTGATTTTAGGGAAAGTTAGGGAAAGATACCTTCTTTGTTGTGTTTTCTTTTCTTGCTGCGTACCCGGCAGAAGTGAAGATTCAGAGACTCTAATATATACAAGTGCGCATATAGTTCGGTTGACTGTGATATAAATATGTTTTACAGTAAAGAGATGTTACTACCGGTTAAATCTGAGTATGGGGATTCTGTTGTGAAAGATCATACACACACACCCGCGGCCTTACCACCGGTCGCTACATCTGGCGTAGTCGGCAGGATGTGTGATCAACAGAATCTCCTCCCGGTAGTAGCTTATAACCAGACTTATACTACGGCCTGCAGGTCCATATCCGGTGCCAGCACTCCGAGCAGTGACACGGAAGAATTGAAGCAGATAGTAGCAGAGTTGCAGAAACAGATACTACAGCTGCAGCTCATGCTAGACCAACAGGCGGACAGGCAAGCGAGACAGCAACCCAGTCGGCCTATGGGAAGGTGCTGGACATGCGGCGACCCCCGCCATAGGGCAAACCGTTGTCCGCATCCTCCACCCGTGGTCCGATATACCAGAACCAGCAAGCCATGCCCCACAACAGCAGCCACCTTTAAACTAGACGCCCCAGCCAAAGCGGTTCGCTCGGCAGGGGAGATCAGGGAAAAGGGTGTGAAGAGACAGAGCCAGACCGATAAGCAAGTACTGGCCACTCGGGTCCAGGGGACGGTGAAGTGGTTTAATGTCCGCGATGGGTATGGATTCATCAACAGGAATGACACAAAGGATGACGTGTTTGTACATCAGACTGCCATAAAGCGTAACAATCCTCATAAGTGCCTCCGCAGCGTTGGTGATGGGGAGGTGGTACAGTTTGATGTTGTGAAGGGAGAGGAGGGTACAGAGGCCGCCGACGTCACCGGTCCTGGGGGTGTTCCCGTTAAAGGAAGCAGATTTGCCCCCAACCGGCGCCGCTACCGCCGGCGATCCTACTCTCCCCGGGTAGAAAACGTGACTGAGTTTATTGGAGATATTGTGAGCCCTGAACAAGGGAGCGAAGGTGAACGGGGGGATGACGGTTTCCCCCAACAGAGGTCCCTACTCCGCCGGAGATCAATCCCTGTGATATCAACGGCCATCACTGCCTTGGAGCCGATGGTTGTTGACAGGGACTGTCAACCTTTAAGTGGGGGGGTATGTAATGAGGTGTACAATTCAGATTGTATTATTGAAATTGAAACTGAAAGGAACTGTGCACAGTCCGCACTTGTCCACCAGGGGGCATCAGTGGACTGTACAATCACAGAGCTGGGAAACTCCCAGCCATCTCTGTTGTTTAACCAGGAAGTGGAAGCAGAGAATCAGTGCAGTATAAATCCAGAGCTGAGAAGATCTACCTGCGGATGTCTGTTTAAAGTGGACTACTTTGCAACACCTGGCCGGAAAAATCACCCCGCAGAAGCCCCTGTGACTGATCCTGGGCCACTGGACTTTGGTGCTGTGACTCTGGCCGCTCTGCAAAACCTTGCCCGCCGAGCACCCAGAGTGCTTGTGCTGGGGCCGTGACCGACACAAGGGAGCCATTTGTGCTGCTGTGATCTCCCTTCTGCTGTTGCTCGGTGTGCCCTGAGACTGGGAGAGACAGACTGTTACCTGCAGAAGGAGACCAAAGAAGAAGAGTGAGGAGATCCCCAGGCCTGCTACGGGGAGCGACATCTTCTGTGATAGACTGGTACGTGATTTTAGGGAAAGTTAGGGAAAGATACCTTCTTTGTTGTGTTTTCTTTTCTTGCTGCGTACCCGGCAGAAGTGAAGATTCAGAGACTCTAATATATACAAGTGCGCATATAGTTCGGTTGACTGTGATATAAATATGTTTTACAGTAAAGAGATGTTACTACCGGTTAAATCTGAGTATGGGGATTCTGTTGTGAAAGATCATACACACACACCCGCGGCCTTACCACCGGTCGCTACACATTGACTCTCATTGCAATGTATGCTGCTGTAGATTTAGTGCACCATATACCCAACAAAATCTGCACCCTGGGCATATAGCAACCCCCCATCTCCAAGATATAGCAGCCCCCTCCATCTCCAGCATATAGTAGCCCCCCCCCCCATCTCCAGCATATAGCAGCCCCCCCCCCATCTCCAGCATATAGCAGCCCCCCCCCATCTCCAGCATATAGCAGCCCCCCCATCTCCAGCATATAGCAGCCCCCCCATCTCCAGCATATAGCAGCCCCCCCATCTCCAGCATATAGCAGCCCCCCCCATCTCCAGCATATAGCAGCCCCACCACCTCCAGCATATAGCAGCCCCCCCCATCTCCTGCATATAGCAGCCCCCCCCCATCTCCAGCATATAGCAGCCCCACCACCTCCAGCATATAGCAGCCCCTCCATCTCCAGTATATAGCAGCCCCCCCATCTCCAGCATATAGCAGCCCCCCCCCATCTCCAGCATATAGCAGCCCCCCCATCTCCAGCATATAGCAGCCCCCCCCATCTCCAGCATATAGCAGCCCCCCCCATCTCCAGCATATAGCATCGCCCCCCCATCTCCTGCATATAGCAGCCCCACCCCCATCTCCTGCATATAGCAGCCCCCACCCCATCTCCAGCATATAGCAGCCCCACCCCCATCTCCAGCATATAGCAGCCCCCACCCCATCTCCAACATATAGCAGCCCCCCCCATCTCCTGCATACAGCAGCCTCCTCATCTCCAGCATATAGCAGCCCCCCCATCTCCAGCATATAGCAGCCCCCCCCCATCTCCAGCATATAGCAGCCCCCCCATCTCCAGCATATAGCAGCCCCACCCCCATCTCCAGCATATAGCAGCCCCCAGCTCCCCACACATCGTTTTATGAGCTCACTCCTCCTGGCTCCCATTCTCCTCCTCCGGCCGGCCCTCATTTCTTCTTCCTCCCCTGCTTTCTGCCTACAGCGTCGTGAGATGATCCAGGGATCTCCTCTGTGGGATCCTCTGACCCCGGAAGCGAAGGGGCCGGAATACTTCCGGGATCATTCAGCTCCCTGTGTCAGGTATGTGGAGCTGCACCGGCACCCTCCCCCCAGCCCGACGCCCCTAATCTCTGTAAACACAGCACATTACCTAGGTTGTCTAACGGAGGGGAGGGCAAGTAAAACAATAAAAAATTTAATTTATTCTGTGCTTTGGTGCCGCCCCCTGCAGCCCGGCACCCTAGGCACTTGCCCTCCAGTGCTTAAGGGTAAATACAGCCCTGCCCTTCGTGGCCATAGCCTAAGGCTCCATGCACAGGTTCAGTACTTGGTGTGGTTTTGTTACCTCAGTATTTAGGTTTTGGTCACACAGGGTGGTTTTGCAGCATTTTTTTTGCATGGTTTTTCATTAATTTTTTCATTTGCTTTTTTTTGACTGATATGGAACACAGCTTGTTTTTGCAGCATTTTTAGAAGAAGCAACATGTAAATTGAAAATTTTGTGTTTTGTCTGCTGGCAAAATGCAGCTTTTTTACTGCTGAGAGATCAGGTTTTGCTGCAGCAAAAAATGCCCTGTGTGAACATAGTCTAAGGCTGCATACTCACGGTCAGCAGTCGCAGCGTTTTAGACAGTGTCTTGCCGCTGCGTCCAAAACGCTGCCTCCTACAGTATCAGCATAATGGATGGGATGTTAAGAAATCCCATCCTCACTATGCTTAACCCGACCCCAGCGTTCTTTTACCTGCAGTCCAGGTTGCCGGCATTCCTCTCCTCCGTTGCGGAGTCGGAAACGGCTACCATTGGGTGACTGCAAGAAGAAGCCGCCCTGCACCTGCCGCACATGGTGAGTACAGGGTGGCTGTGGGCTTCCCTGTGGACACCCATTGGTTCACTCAGGTCCGGAGGAGCCACGTCCAACACGTGATCACATAGCCTAAGGCCACGTGCACACGTTGAGTATTTGAGCTTTTACCTCAGTATTTGTAAGGCCACATGCACATGTAGGGCCCCATCTGGTCGCCACAAAGGGGTACTGCACCCAATCCATGGGTGTGGTGTCCCTGTCTTCAGTAAATTGTATGGTATGTCTGCACACCCACAAAAGCACCCAATACACCCGACCCCGGGGATGGCTGACAGACCCTACGGGGAAGGTAGTCAGCGGGACGGCAGGAGGAAAGGTGGAGGGTGGGAAGTTAGGAAGGAAGCAGTCAGGAAGTGGAAAAAGGAACAAAGGGAAAGAGAACAGGAAGTGAGAGAGCAGTTGGTCGAGAGCGGAGGAGAAGGACACGGAGGACTTGAGCGGAGATGTGGCTCATCCCGGGTCCCAGGACAGCGAGCTGAAGAGAGAAAGTGGGAAGCGTAGGGGTGCGGGAAGTGAGCGATCCACCTGTGTGCCCAAATCTGAAGTGACAGTGGAGGGTCATGATGCAGACCAGGGGACCGTTTCTGAAGGTGGCGAGGAGAATTCATACTCCAACCACGGAACTGGAGGCCACGAGGTCCAGAGGAGCTGTGGCCCACTCCTGACACATCTGCTAAGATGGCAGCCGTACTAGGGACGTGATAAGTTGCCCAACAGGACCCGTTGCTTCTGGATCAGGGCACGTTGCGCGGAGGCTTAAGCAGACAGCACTAAGGAAAGCAGCAACAAAAGGAAGGAACATAAGGGTGTGTGCACACGGTCCGGAGGAGCTGCATGTTAGACGCAGCTCCTCCGGATCTGAGTGAAGCCGCAGGCGGCCGCAGGGAAACCGCAGCCACCCTGAACTCACCATGTGCTGCGGGTGAAGGGCGGCTTCTCCCTGCAGTCACCCGATGGGAGCCACATCCGACTCCGCAGCATGAAATAAACATGCGGAGGAGGAGTCGACTGCCGGCAACCCGCACCGCAGCTGAAAGATCGCTGCGGTCGTGTTAAGCATAGTGAGAATGGGATTTCTTGAAATCCCATCCACTATGCTTGTACTGTACTACGCAGCGGCAAGACACTGCATCCAAAACGCTGCGTATACTGATCGTGTGCACGCACCCTAAAAAGGGTGTCCTGGACGGGCTATCCCAGTTGTTGAGGACTATCCGGACTGCGATTGTACCAGAACTGTATTTTGTGGTGCCTGCAGAGAAAAGCTAAGCAGACCGGGTTTGGAACTCAGAACTGTGTGTGAGACTTTTAATTTCCCGCATGAGGAGCGGTAGACTGCTGCTAAGCCGCATAGGCCGTAGGAACCTGCTTGTAACCCACTCCAACCCTACTCCCTGTACAGGACCGCCCCGCTGGCCTACTACCACCAACTACTACACCGGTTACCCTGGGGAACTGCTCCTCCCGTGGGGAGTGAGACCATCACCTCTGCCGTCCTATCATCCCCAGAGTCCCGCATCGCAGCCGCAGCCTTTGATAGCCGCATACCACGAGTGGCATAACAACAAACCAATCCTTAAACCCTTTTTTCCCATTTCAACAAACGTTTACCCCCTTTTTATTGACCGCTCATCAGGGTGGCCACGGACCAGGTCATGCTACCGTGACATCCCCCCCAGACACCGAGACAGGGAGACCAGGCTCTGAGTACCCCTCGACCCCCGCGCGGGCGAGCCACACACGTTGTGTATTTGGTCAGTTTTTTACCTCAGTATTTGTAAGGCCTCGTGCACACACTGCGTATTTGGTGAGGTTTTACCTCAGTATTAGGGCTGTGTGTACACATTAAGTATTTGAGTTTTACCTCAGTATTTGTAAGGTCACATACAGATGTTCAGTATTTGGTGTTTTTTTACCTCATTACTGTAGTTGTAGGTTAAGTACACACAGGGTCATGCCGCCGCCACCTTTGTATATTCAGATGCCCATAGATGGCGGATGCCTGAGTAAGAGTGTGCATGCATGCCGGGTACACGCATGCGCACTCTGGCAGCAGTTTCGGGTGGCAGCTTTGGCACCACTGGCAGTACTGCGCAATGTGCCAGTATCGCCAATGGGCACCATATTTGCACACCCATCACTCTCTGCCTCTCCATGCACTGCCTCTGCCCCCTCTGCACTTTTCTCTGACCTTCTGTGCACTCTATCTGCCCCCATTTACACTCTCTGTGCCCCCCTGTGTGCTCTCTGAGCTCCCATGTGCGCTCTCTGTGCCCATCTGCTCTCTCTCTGCTCCCCTGTGTACTCTCTGTGCCCGTCAGTGTGCTCTCTCTGACCCCCTATGCATTCTCTGTGCCCCCAATGCTCTCTCTGTGCCCCCTGTGCATTCTCTTTCTCCCCCTGGGCTCTGTCTCCCATTGGAGCGCTCTCTATGCTCCTGTGCTCTCTCTGTGCCTCCCTGTGTGCTCTCTCCATGCCCCCTTGTGTGCTCTCTCTTCCCCCCTGTGCGCTCACTCTGTTCCTTGTGCGCTCTCTGCCCCCCGTGCTCTGTACCCCCGTGTTGCTCTCTCTGCCCCCTTGTGTGCTCTTCCCCCATGCGCTCTCTCTGCCCCTTTGGGTGCTCTTCCCCCCCTGTGCGCTCTCTGTCCCCTTGTGTGCTCCCTCTTCCCCCGTGTGCACTCTGTCTGCCCCCTATGTGCTCTCTCTGCCCCCCCAGTGCTCTCTGTACCCCCTGTGCACTCGCTGTGCCCCCTCCCCCTATGCATAATGCTGAACACCTGAGCCTGCGTATAACTTGCATGCGCAGTTAGAGTCCAAAGATGGAGCCAGGCTGATTAATCGCACCTGTGCGTGCTGTGCCGGGTAGGATGAGGCACAGTTAGTCATTTGGCAGGCTGCGGGTGGTATGAGTGGTGAGTTGCAGGCGGTGGTTTCGGTAGGAGTTAGATCAGGTTGTCAGTGGCACCACTGGCGGTATTGTGTGAGGAGTCAGTACCACCAGTGGGCGCCATATTTGCACACTCATCACCTGGGTGAGCAAACATGGCTGCCGCTGCCACGTGATATTTCCTGTTCACACTTCCTTGTTATTAAGTGCCATCAGTGTTCTTGTTTGGAGTCTGGTCCAGAGATTAAATAAACATTAGGTCTGCAGACTCTTCATATGGATGGGGTCTGGTCTGAGGTCGGTATTTATTTTGGGGTCTGGATAATATATTTATTTTAGGGGGGTTGCATTAATTTTAGGTTTTTGAAGGCGTCATATTCACTACCTGTGATGAGAATTTATTGGGGTTCATACTTGGAGGATCTTTGTGGTATAGGTTACAATAATTCGGGGGGTGCGCGGGGTTCAGGGTGTCCTTGATGTGTAAATTCCATCTCCAAATTCAGGGGGTTCGTACGTTAGTTTGGGGTTGGGCGGCAGGTGGACGATTTAAGTGCAGAAATGTCCTCGTCCTGCAGGAGAATCTCATTAATAACGGGAAGGGTCTCTGGGGGGATTATATGTCATCTGCTGAGATTAAAGGATTAGAAGAGATTCTTCATTTCACATAAATGTCTAATGACTAAAGGCGAGAACTCGTCACATCATAATATGTCATCACTTTAGATTTCATCATTCTACAACAGCATCAGTCACTGAGGTTCTTATACAAAGTTCTAGAACTTTCTAATAAACTTTAAGGCTGCTTTCACGTAGCGTTTTTTTTCCTGTCCGTGGGATCCTACTTTGTGCAGGACCCCACAGGCAGGAAAGGATCAAAGGAGACCTCCAGATGCCATTTCTGTGATTTTCACGGGTCCGGTCACAGACAGCCCGAGCCTGCAAAGTGCACGTTCACTCCCGCAATGAATATATATATATACATTGCGGGAGTGAACAAAGGGTTAAAGATAAAAAAATATTATACTCACCTCTCCGGTGGTGTTCCCGCGCTGTCTCACTCCTGGGGCTTAAAGACCTGGCGTTGCCTGGCAAGCCAATCAGTTGAGCAGTCATGTGACCGATCAGCTGATCGGGTTTGTCACATGACCGCGCGGTTTAATCTCCCGGGATTTAAACCGCTCAGCTGATTCTAGTCATGTGACCGATCAGCTGAGCCCTTAGGGTACCTTTACACGCCGCTACTGGAGGATGGATACAACCCGCTACTTCACGTGCACGAGCACGCCCAAACGAGCTGATTAATACTTGACGCTCGAGCAATTGTGTAGTGTGACTGGTCAGCTCCTTAAATATGCCGCCCTATGCAGCGATGACCAATCGTAACGCAGGAGCTTCCTCCTATGATCGCTGAAGGGGGCGCGGTAACCCGGAGCCAGGGTCACGCCTTAGCTACATACCAGGTACATCGCCTGGTGTATAGACATCCCTTCTGTAGCTTCTTTACACGCTGATACAGGTCGCTACAATCGGCTTTGTAGCCATCTGTTTTCGAGCAGTGCTCGGATACAGATGTATCTGTTGCCGGCTGCCTCCTACCGTCTTCACACGCCGCTACTACGGGCTATCATGACGCTACAAGCTACATTTGTAGGCTGTAGCGGGTTGTATCCATCCTCCAGTAGCGGCGTGTAAAGGTACCCTCTGGGTGCTTTCACATTGCGATTTTTAGCAATACGTGGCTGTCCTTTTACAACGGATCCGATTTAGCCCCCCTGTGTCCCTATGGGCACGGATTGGGTTGGATTTGCCCTTAATAGCATCCAATTTGTGTTGGATCCGATTCTATCTGATTTTTTTCCTGAGCCCAAAACCGGAGACTGCTCTGATTTTGGGCACAGCGGGCCAAATCAGACCAAATCGGATCCAATCTGATCCGCAGCAATAAACATGGGGGGGTCTATGGAGCGCGGGTCCGAGAAAACACAGGATCATTTCTTGGACCTGATGTTAGTGTATTGAGCATGCTCAGTGCACTAAAACTGCTCTGTTCCCATGTAATTTCACTTCCGCAATATATATACATACAGTGCGGAAGTGAAATTGGAAGTGAAATTAAGTAAATGAAGGGTTAAAAATCAAAAAATATTATGCTCACCTCTCCGGTGGTGTCCCGCACTATTTCGCTCCTGGGGCTTAAGGACCTGGCGTTACCTGGCAACCCAATCAGCTGAGCGGTCATGTGACCAACCAGCTGATCGTGTTGTCACATGACCGCGCAGTTTAAATCTCCCGCCCGCTGATCAATTTTGGCGAGAGCGGGATTTAAACTGCTCGGCTGATCAATCGTATGACTAGCATCAGCTGACCGGTTTAAATCCCGCGCCTGCCAAAATTGATCAGCGGGCGGGATATTTAAACTGTGCAGTCATGTGACAAACCGATCAGCTGATCAGGTTGCCAGGCAACGCCAGGTCCTTAAGCCCCAGGAGCGAGAGAGCGCAGGACACACGCTGGAGAGGTGAGTATAATATTTTGTTATTTTGAACCCTTTTGCGGGAGTGAAAGTGCTCGCCTTGCCTGTAGTTCACAGGATCGGGCTTTCTGGGTCCGGACCCGTGAAAATCACAGACTCAGACACAGAAATGGCATCTGGAGGTCACCTCCGATGCGATCCTTTTCCTGTCCGTGGGGTCATACAAAAAGTTGGACCCCACGGACAGGAAAAAAACGCAATGTGAAAGCAGCCTAAGTTCTAATTTATCACAATTTTCAAGATCTCTGTTTGCTGTCATTAATGATAATATTCCCTGTAGTTTCTCAGCTCATATAATGTATCCAGTGCAGACAATGAGACTCCAGACTGATACATTGTAACAAACCAGCAGAGATCTGTACAGCTGATACAATGTATCCAGTGTAGACAATGCTCTGTGAGCTAAACACCCCGGACTATAGACTGATACATTGTAACAAACCAGCAGAGATCTGTACAGCTGATACAATGTATCCAGTGTAGACAATGCTCTGTGAGCGAAACACCCCGGACTATAGACTGATACATTGTAACAAACCAGCAGAGATCTGTACAGCTGATACAATGTATCCAGTGTAGACAATGCTCTGTGAGAGAAACACCCCGGACTATAGACTGATACATTGTAACAAACCAGCAGAGATCTGTACAGCTGATACAATGTATCCAGTGTAGACAATGCTCTGTGAGTGAAACACCCCGGACTATAGACTGATACATTGTAACAAACCAGCAGAGATCTGTACAGCTGATACAATGTATCCAGTGTAGACAATGATCTGTGAGCGAAACATCCCGGACTATAGACTGATACATTGTAACAAACCAGCAGAGATCTGTACAGCTGATACAATGTATCCAGTGTAGACAATGCTCTGTGAGAGAAACACCCCGGACTATAGACTGATACATTGTAACAAACCAGCAGAGATCTGTACAGCTGATACAATGTATCCAGTGTAGACAATGCTCTGTGAGCGAAACACTCCGGACTATAGACTGATACATTGTAACAAACCAGCAGAGATCTGTGCAGCTGATACAATGTATCCAGTGTAGACAATGCTCTGTGAGCGAAACACCCCGGACTCCAGACTGATACATTGTAACAAACCAGCAGAGATCTGTACAGCTGATACAATGTATCCAGTGTAGACAATGCTCTGTGAGAGAAACACCCCGGACTATAGACTGATACATTGTAACAAACCAGCAGAGATCTGTACAGCTGATACAATGTATCCAGTGTAGACAATGCTCTGTGAGCGAAACACCCCGGACTATAGACTGATACATTGTAACAAACCAGCAGAGATCTGTGCAGCTGATACAATGTATCCAGTGTAGACAATGCTCTGTGAGTGAAACACCCCGGACTCCAGACTGATACATTGTAACAAACCAGCAGAGATCTGTACAGCTGATACAATGTATCCAGTGTAGACAATGCTCTGTGAGCGAAACACCCGGACTATAGACTGATACACTGTAAAGGTCCTGTCACACTAGGCGATGTGACCAGCGACGTCGGAAGCGATGAGCGGGTGCCCGCTCGCTTCCGAAGTCGCTGGTCACCTGTCACACAGAATCGCTGCGGCCGGCGATGCCGCATCGATGCGGGCGGTGACATCGCTCGCTGGGCTGGGCTCAGCCCAGCGAGCGATCCGCAGCAACGCTGCGGTATAGGCTGGATCGCCTGTGACATCGCTCTGGCGATGTCACACGGCGCGATCCAGCCTTATCGCAGGTCGCAGGTTGACAGGTTTACGGTTCTTCCCGTAAACCTGACAACCTGCGACCAGCGATAATTCGCGGTCGCGTCGCGCTGTCACACAGCGCGACGTTGCTAGCGACGTCGCTGTGACGTCACTTTTTCGGCGATGTCGCTAGCGACGTCGCCTGGTGTGAAGGCACCTTAACAAACCAGCAGAGATCTGTACAGCTGAAACAATGTATCCAGTGTAGACAATGCTCTGTGAGCGAAACACCCCGGACTATAGACTGATACATTGTAACAAACCAGCAGAGATCTGTACAGCTGATACAATGTATCCAGTGTAGACAATGCTCTGTGAGCGAAACACCCCGGACTATAGACTGATACATTGTAACAAACCAGCAGAGATCTGTGCAGCTGATACAATGTATCCAGTGTAGACAATGCTCTGTGAGCGAAACATCCCGGACTATAGACTGATACATTGTAACAAACCAGCAGAGATCTGTGCAGCTGATACAATGTATCCAGTGTAGACAATGCTCTGTGAGCGAAACACCCCGGACTATAGACTGATACATTGTAACAAACCAGCAGAGATCTGTACAGCTGATACAATGTATCCAGTGTAGACAATGCTCTGTGAGCGAAACATCCCGGACTATAGACTGATACATTGTAACAAACCAGCAGAGATCTGTACAGCTGATACAATGTATCCAGTGTAGACAATGCTCTGTGAGCGAAACACCCCGGACTATAGACTGATACACTGTAACAAACCAGCAGAGATCTGTACAGCTGATACAATGTATCCAGCGTAGACAATGCTCTGTGAGCGAAACATCCCGGACTATAGACTGATACATTGTAACAAACCAGCAGAGATCTGTGCAGCTGATACAATGTATCCAGTGTAGACAATGCTCTGTGAGAGAAACACCCCGGACTATAGACTGATACATTGTAACAAACCAGCAGAGATCTGTACAGCTGATACAATGTATCCAGTGTAGACAATGCTCTGTGAGCGAAACACCCGGACTATAGACTGATACATTGTAACAAACCAGCAGAGATCTGTGCAGCTGATACAATGTATCCAGTGTAGACAATGCTCTGTGAGTGAAACACCCCGGACTCAGACTGATACATTGTAACAAACCAGCAGAGATCTGTACAGCTGATACAATGTATCCAGTGTAGACAATGCTCTGTGAGCGAAACACCCGGACTATAGACTGATACACTTAAGGTCTGTCAATAGGCATGTGACCAGCGACGTCGTGTAAGCGATGAGCGGAGTGCCGCTCGATCCTTACGAATGCGCTGTCACCTGTCACACAGAATCGCTGCGGCCGGCGATGCCGCATCGATGCGGGCGGTGACATCGCTCGCTGGGCTGGGCTCAGCCCAGCGAGCGATCCGCAGCAACGCTGCGGTATAGGCTGGATCGCCTGTGACATCGCTCTGGCGATGTCACACGGCGCGATCCAGCCTTATCGCAGGTCGCAGGTTGACAGGTTTACGGTTCTTCCCGTAAACCTGACAACCTGCGACCAGCGATAATTCGCGGTCGCGTCGCGCTGTCACACAGCGCGACGTTGCTAGCGACGTCGCTGTGACGTCACTTTTTCGGCGATGTCGCTAGCGACGTCGCCTGGTGTGAAGGCACCTTAACAAACCAGCAGAGATCTGTACAGCTGAAACAATGTATCCAGTGTAGACAATGCTCTGTGAGCGAAACACCCGGACTATAGACTGATACATTGTAACAAACCAGCAGAGATCTGTACAGCTGATACAATGTATCCAGTGTAGACAATGCTCTGTGAGCGAAACACCCCCGGACTATAGACTGATACATTGTAACAAACCAGCAGAGATCTGTGCAGCTGATACAATGTATCCAGTGTAGACAATGCTCTGTGAGCGAAACATCCCGGACTATAGACTGATACATTGTAACAAACCAGCAGAGATCTGTGCAGCTGATACAATGTATCCAGTGTAGACAATGCTCTGTGAGCGAAACACCCCGGACTATAGACTGATACATTGTAACAAACCAGCAGAGATCTGTACAGCTGATACAATGTATCCAGTGTAGACAATGCTCTGTGAGCGAAACATCCCGGACTATAGACTGATACATTGTAACAAACCAGCAGAGATCTGTACAGCTGATACAATGTATCCAGTGTAGACAATGCTCTGTGAGCGAAACACCCCGGACTATAGACTGATACACTGTAACAAACCAGCAGAGATCTGTACAGCTGATACAATGTATCCAGCGTAGACAATGCTCTGTGAGCGAACATCCCGGACTATAGACTGATACATTGTAACAAACCAGCAGAGATCTGTACAGCTGATACAATGTATCCAGTGTAGACAATGCTCTGTGAGCGAAACACTCCGGACTATAGACTGATACATTGTAACAAACCAGCAGAGATCTGTGCAGCTGATACAATGTATCCAGTGTAGACAATGCTCTGTGAGCGAAACACCCCGGACTATAGATTGATACATTGTAACAAACCAGCAGAGATCTGTACAGCTGATACAATGTATCCAGTGTAGACAATGCTCTGTGAGCGAAACACCCCGGACTATAGACTGATACATTGTAATAAACCAGCAGAGATCTGTACAGCTGATACAATGTATCCAGTGTAGACAATGCTCTGTGAGCGAAACACCCCGGACTATAGACTGATACATTGTAACAAACCAGCAGAGATCTGTACAGCTGATACAATGTATCCAGTGTAGACAATGCTCTGTGAGCTAAACATCCCCAACTCCAGGCTTACAGCAGAAAGTCAAGCCCACAGGGGAGAAACAGAAAGAAAAACCCAAATAGTGATGTCATGCTGCATACATCAATCACCTGCAGCACTGATTTACAGGTGGTTAAATCCTGGTTGGTTCCTTTTAACCACTTCCCTTACTCGAGTGTACCAGGGAGCAGGGGCGAAACTACAACAGGTGCAGGGGTTGCGATCGCACCCAGGCCCCGGAGCTTTGGGGGCCCCAAAAGTCCCTTTGGCCTATAGGTAAAGACTATTGCTGTGAATGATTTGTAATAATTGGGGGCCCCGGTGGAGCTTTCGCATCGGGGCCCATGAGCTTCAAGTTACGCCACTGCCAGGGAGCAGTCTTCACCTTGACCACTAGGTGGCCACATACATTTAATTACACAAAGAAATTATATCCAAATACATAACAATTCAAGGCATGCATATAAAAATATTGTACCCTCCAGGGCAGGGGGCGGCGGAGTCCTAGACCCTCTACAACTGTTACATTTAAAGGAGATCAATGTGGCGGTGGTCACTTCTGATCCCACATATAAACTACTAAAATAAACAAAAACTCACAGGTTTGGTGTCACCGTGATCGTCCTGACATGGAGAATCAGGAGATCGCAATACAAAAAAAAGCAAAAATCAATGGTGAATTTGTGTTTTGTTTGTCGCTCCATCTACTGCACTTGGGATGCTGAAGTGGTTTGGTTTGGGAATATCCCTTTAAAGGTGTTAAAGGGATCTGTCCAGGGGGGATTCTGCTTTAGAGCCTATGGTTAACGCGCGGCATCTTCTGACACTTATGTAATGTTTCCATGATAGATTGCTGTTATTAGCGGAATAGAACTGGATACATTGTGTCATTAATTAGAGGCTCGGACGGATCTCTGACAACCGGTGCAGATGATGGACTTTCTGTCGGCGTCTCGTCACCTCGGCTGGAGATCGCACATATGTTCTTGTCACTTACAGGAAATCTCCTCCTATATGAAGTATTTCTCCTTCCCAGCAGACGTCGCCATATTACATATCAGAATTAACTTGACAGCGCAAAAATCCCAAAGCATAAAAGAGACATCAAACACCAACCCCCACGGGGGTCCGGTATCACCATAAGGGGAATTAAGTGACACATTAATCACTTTTATGTTATTTCTTTGGCGAGAATTACAGCAAGGTAACTTCATGTTCTTTGTGTATCCTGTATAAGTATGTGCATCCCATGAACCCGGACAAGAGCATCCAACAAACCTGGGCAAGTGGACCTGACAGACCTGGGCAAGTGCACCCAGCAAACTCAGGCAAGTGCACCCAAAGAACCCGGGCAAGAGCACCTGACAAACCTGAGCAAGAGCACCTGACAAACGCGGGCAAGTGCTCCCGATAACCCTGGGCAAGTGCACCTGACGAATCTGGGCAAGTGCACCCAATGAACCAGGGCAAGTGCACCCGGCAAACCAGGGCAAGTGCACCTGACAAATATGGGCAAGTGTACCTGACAAATCTGGGCCAGTGCACCCGGCAAACCTGGGCAAGTGCACCTGATGAATCTGGGCAAGTGCACCTGACGAATCTGGGCAAGTGCACCCAATGAACCTGGGCAAGTGCACCCGGCAAACCAGGGCAAGTGCACCTGACAAACCTGGGCAAGTGCACCTGATGAATCTGGGCAAGTGCACCTGACGAATCTGGGCAAGTGCACCCAATGAACCTGGGCAAGTGCACCCGGCAAACCAGGGCAAGTGCACCTGACAAACCTGGGCAAGTGCACCTGATGAATCTGGGCAAGCGCACCTGACAAATCTGGGCAAGTGCACCCAGCAAACCAGGGCAGGTTCACCTGACAAATATAGGCAAGTGCACCTGACAAATCTGGGCAAGTGCACCGAATGAACCTGGGCAAGTGCACCCAGCAAACCAGGGCAGGTTCACCTGACAAATATAAGCAAGTGCACCTGACAAATCTGGGCAAGTGCACCCAATGAACCTGGGCAAGTGCACCCGGCAAACTTGGGCAAGTGCACCTAACGAATCGGGGCAAGTGCACCTGGCAAACCAGGGCAAGTGCACCCGATAAACCTTGGCAAGTGCACTCAGCGAACCCAGACAAGAGCTAGGCAAGTGCACCCAAGGAATCCAGGCAAGTACGCCCAGCATGCCCCAGGCAAGTGCACCCACCGAACCAGGGCATGTGCAACCGGCAAACTTGAGCAAGAGCACCTGATGAAACCAGCAAGTGCATCTGGCAAACGCAGACAATAGTACCCTGTGAACTTGGACGATTGCACCCAGCAAACCCCGGTAAGTGTACACAGCAAACCCTAGCAAGAGCAGCTGACTTACCTGAGTATGGATAGGGTCACATTTGGAAGGCTCATTGCGATCGCATGAGCCTTCAGACACATTTTGAGTTCACAATGTGTCTTTAAACCCGGATCCATAGGAGCTCATTATAGCAGCCCCGCTGCGTTTTACAATCTGCTCCGAAAAACGCCGCCTGCATGATTGTTCACGCAGGCAGCGAAACCGGAGTGCGGTAACCGGATTGTAAATAGTGCAATCCAATCCAGTTTTTGTATTGCAGCCTATGTGCACCTGTAGTCACAGGAACATGGAGCTGTTTGGAGATGGTCTTATAAGCTGCACCTTTAACACTATTTAATCAAGTTCTTTGCTCTTGCAGCTATACTATTATACTGTTACCTCGCTGCACTTGCTTATAACTTATACTTTTTTACCAGACATTATGGGTGTTTTTTGCCCGGGTGTGCATAGTATTATTATTATTGTTTTTTTTTGCCATTTGCATATTTTATTAATTGATTTACATCCTATCCTCCTGCTGGATAGTGTCTCTTCCATATTTATAGACCGCTCCTACTTTTATTTACATTTCACATTTTATTTAGAGTATTTCTCAATAAACTATAGTTAATTATTATTATACCTATTGGGGCAGTACACACCGTTTAAGGTTTATTCAGATTTTCAGGTGTTTTTAAGCTTTATCTTTTGCTGATATTTTATATATATATAGAGGCACTTTATTTTTTTGTTATTTCACCTTTCAAATGCACCACGTCAGATCACTGCAGTTTTTGTCCCTTCTTTATAGAGTTGCCTGGTTTCCGGGACTTTCCTGATCCCCCTGGACCTGCTCTGGGACTGTCCTGAACCCCCTGGACCTGCTCTGAGATTGTCCTGAACCCCCTAGACCTGCTCTGAGATTGTCCTGAACCCCCTGGACCTGCTCTGAGATTGTCCTGAACCCCCTGGACCTGCTCTGAGATTGTCCTGAACCCCCTGGACCTGCTCTGGGACTGTCCTGAACCCCCTGGACCTGCTCTGGGACTGTCCTGAACCCCCTGGACCTGCTCTGGGACTGTCCTGAACCCCCTGGACCTGCTCTGGGACTGTCCTGAACCCCCTGGACCTGCTCTGGGACTGTTCTGAACCCCCTGGACCTGCTCTGGGACTGTCCTGACCCCCCTGGACCTGCTCTGGGACTGTCCTGAACCCCCTGGACCTGCTCTGGGGTGTCCTGAACCCCCTGGACCTGCTCTGGGACTGTTCTGAACCCCTGGACCTGCTCTGAGATTGTCCTGAACCCCCTGGACCTGCTCTGGGACTGTCCTGAACTCCCTGGACCTGCTCTGGGGTGTCCTGAACCCCCTGGACCTGCTCTGAGACTGTCCTGAACCCCCTGGACCTGCTCTGGGACTGTCCTGACCCCCCTGGACCTGCTCTGGGACTGTCCTGACCCCCCTGGACCTGCTCTGGGACTGTCCTGAACCCCCTGGACCTGCTCTGGGACTGTCCTGACCCCCCTGGACCTGCTCTGGGACTGTCCTGAACCCCTGGACCTGCTCTGGGACTGTCCTGACCCCCCTGGACCTGCTCTGGGACTGTCCTGAACCCCCTGGACCTGCTCTGGGACTGTCCTGAACCCCCTGGACCTGCTCCGGGGCTGTCCTGAACCCCCTGGACCTGCTCTGGGGCTGTCCTGAACCCCCTGGACTTGCTCTGGGACTGTCCTGAACCCTCTAGACCTGCTCTGGGACTGTCCTGACCCCCTGGACCTGCTCTGGGACTGTCCTGAACCCTCTAGACCTGCTCTGGGACTGTCCTGAACCCCCTGGACCTGCTCTGGGACTGTCCTGAACCTGCTCTGAGATTACCATGCCTCCAGGATGGGAGTCTTATAACTTCTGAGTATTTGTTTTCTTTGTAACCTTTACTTATCAATACTATTGTATCTATTTCCAGGTGCTATTTATACTGCACTCCATTATCAATAACCATAGCCAAAATTCAGGACGAGGGCGCCCCCTGGTGCCGATCCTGCGCACAGCACGCCCTCTAGTGGACAGTATTACATTCCCAATGAAAAAAATTATTGCAACAGGTTTTTAATGCAGCAGAGAAGATGTAGCCCAAAGGAGCATTGTCAGGTTTTAAATACAAGCTTGTAACTGAGTGAAACAGATGCTGCAGGATCTTATATTATGTACCTCAGCTGCTAAAGAACATCATAACACACCTCAACTGCTGCAGAACTGCGTAATACACACCGCAACTGCTGCAGAACCAAATAACACACTTCAGCTGCTGCAGAACCTCAAAATACACCACAGCTGCCTCAGAACAGCATAATACACCTCAGTTGCTGAAGAACATCATAACACACCTCAACTGCTGCAGAACCGCATAATACACACCTCAACTGCTGCAGAACCAAATAACACACTTCAGCTGCTGCAGAACCTCATAATAACTATCAGGTGATGCAGAACCTCATTATACACCTCAGCTGCCTCAGAACAGCATAATACACCTCAGCTGCTGTAGAACCTCATAATACACTTCAGCTGCTGTAGAACTTCATAAAACACCTCAGCTGCTACAGAACCTCATAATACACCTCAACTACTGCAAAACCTCATTATACACCTCAGTTGTTGTAGAACCTCATAATACTCCTCAGCTCCTGCAGAACCTCATAATACACCTCAGCTGCTGCAAAACCTCAGAAACACCACAGCCGCTGCAGAACCTCATAATACACACCGCAATTGCTGCAGAACCTCATAATACACCACAGCTGCTGCACAACCTCTAAATACACTTCAGCTGTTGAAGAACCGAATAATACACCTCAGCTGCTGTAGAACCTCATAACACTCCTCAGCTCCTGCAGAACCTCATAATACACCACCGCTGCTGCACAACCTCATATTCCATAGCTGCTGCAGAACCTCATAATACACCTCAGCTGCTTCTGAACCTTATATTTCTCTTCTTTAGATTGAGACAAGCAGAGCGGCCACCACTGGGGTCACTCACATCTTGTAATGGTTTTGATGCAGTCCAGAGATATCTCTGTGTCATCTCTATACGGGAATCCATGTGAAGCCCCAGAACGTCATCAGTGCGCTATTGTAAGAATGTGTTTCTTACACATACTTATATCCATACTTATATCCATATTTATAGGGAAAGAATCATTGATCCAGTGCTCAGTGCATTTTAGCATTTTTCTATCATTTTCTGCCAAATGAGGGGGCACATTGCAATTACTGTGATTGACCCTTCCACAATGACTCTCGGGGGTTCCGCCCGCTCGGCCGGTGATCCCTGCGGACACTCGGACTGGACTGATGACACATAATGAATTTGCTCGGAGATGAACATCCCTGGAATTCTCCCCTCGTTAATGATGTTACGACAGGAGAGGGAACCTGATCCGGGACTTTTCAGGACGGGTTGTGTTTCCCGCTCACACATTAGGTCTCCCTTGGGGTCTTGCTGATGAACCGTACAGAGTAACGAAGAGCGATGTCTACAGAGAATGGGAGTCGTGCAAATCCATAACGGGAAGCCAGGTCCATCGTAATGACAGAAGAGGAAACTGATAAGGGACGAACGATGAATGAAGAAAGACAAAACACGGAGAAGAGGAGCAGATGTTCTCCTGGTGGATCCCCACGGGGCCGGTCACTCACACCCCGCCAGTCAGACGTGGCTACAGATTTGGTGCTCAGGTCCCGAAATGTTGGGTGAGAAAGTCCAAACCTGAGAACTCCGATAGAACATAAAGAGGGACATTATGCGGCGCGCTATGCTCTATGATGTTTTATCGGATAGCCCTCGCTCCAATGTTATACTATGGAGCAGTGTCGATTGCCAATTGTTTTCTCTTACTCAGGTGATGGGATGCAACGGCGCAGACAATGAGGAGGCAGTGGTGAAACAACAACGTTTAGCTATATACAAATCAAGGGTTAATAATATAATTGTGAATAGTGGCAGAAGAAAATCAACTTATTTCACAGAGGATAAATTAGTAACATGGATTCCCGAAATACCAACTTACCACTTATCACTGACGGTCACCGTTGGCTTTATTATACTCTAGGTCCTTCTAGCTGGGAGACGCCAGCGGTAATCTACTGTATTTGTCACTGTAGTCTACTCATCCCAACAATATTATGTAGTATACAGGCCCTGGGGGGTGGGGGACATTGCTTGCTCGGCTGGCCACCTCCTTGCTCCAGAGTACGGCCTACGTCCACCACTCAATGCCATATGTCCGAGCAGGAAGCAATGGCCCAGCTCTGGGTCTTGACCCATGTAGTCCATGGTTTGACCAAGGAGTCGGGTTCTGGACCTTGACGGCGTAGTCTGTGGTTTGACCAAGGAGTCGAGCTCTTGACCTTGACCTTCATAGTATGTGGTTTGACCATGGAGTTGGGCTCTTGACCTTGACCATCATAATCTGTGGCATCACCTGATGAAGGCAGCGCTTTGCTGCAGAAACGCGTAGTAGCCTGTAAGAGGTTAATAAAGAAATAATTTTGGGGGCGTGGCTTGGAAGCTAATGGCGCCGGTCGCACTTCCCTGAGCTCCCGACTCTGAGCTGAGGACGAGCGGCATTTCCAGCCCCAGCAGCACGTAATCTACAGCGGCTCGCCTGCTGTGCCTTCCTGTGTCCCCGGAGATGCCCAGGACATCGTCCCGCCGGCGAGGTGACACCCCTAAAGTGACGGACTTTTTCCCGCCAGAGCGGGCTCAGGCGTCTCCCAGCATGGCGCCCTCGTCCCCGCGCTCCACGCAGGCCGCTTCACCTACGGCCCCTCACACTCCTAAAGGTACGGGGGCGGGAGCTCCTGGAGCTGAGGGAGACGCTTTGGTCACCCAGTCCTTTTTGACCACAGTGATGGGCACCCTAAGGAAATCTATTCAGGATGATATACGCAACATAGTGGGAGAGATGAGGGAGGACCTGGCGGCTCTGGGGGAGCGGACCCACCACATTGAGGAAAAGATGGCGGAGTACGCTACCGCTCATAATGAGCTGGCGGATGACTACTCCGCCATGGCAGGAGATATGAAGCAGCTACAACTAAAGATTTGTGACCTGGATGACAAGTCCAGGGCGGCGAATGTCCGTTTTAGAGGCTTCCCTGAACATGGAGCGGAGGAGAACCTTGGTGAGACAGTTACACAGTTTCTAAAGACCCTGTTACCAGATCTCCCAAACCCACAATCCTCTATTAACAGAGCATTCCGTCTCCCTAAGCCGACACACATCAATCCTTCATTGCCTAGAGACGTTTTAGTTCTCTGCACCTCAGTGGCGATTAGAGACAATATCATGCACACCATGAGGAGTGCGGCACCTCTCCCAGACCCTTATGCAGCTATTGCAGCTTTCCCGGATCTCTCTCCGGGGACTCTCGCCCGTCGACGGGAGTTTGCCCCCCACTGCAAGGTCCTGAGAGACAGGGGCATCACATACTCCTGGGGGACACCTGTCCGGATCAAGTTCCGTTATAAAGGGACCAATCACCTCTTCATCTCCCCTTCGCAAATGGGTAGGGCCCTGCGCCAATGGAGGCTCGTTGGGATGGCGGAGGGCTCACCTTCGATGGACCGGGATCGTCATCGTACGCCTCGGTCTGAGGAACGTCACTCTTCTTCCCCACCAGCGTTGAAAAAGATAAGTTGACTGTCTGCGTCTCTGGAACTTTTCTATTGAGACCTTGCTCCTCAGCCTATGCCGGGCCCTTTAAGGGAGACTCTTTCATACCTCTTCTCTCTTGCTCCGTTGGAGAGAATTGCGTCCCATCCCAGACATGGACTCCTCCTTGGGCTCAAGTGAGGTACTGCTTGTCTTTATGGGATGGATTGCAGGTTTCTTTCTGCCTGCGGACCTCAGCCCCAGATTGACGGAGAGGTCCCTAGTGGATCTGTGCTTAAATGTTTGTTTACATTTATGTTATGTTTCCTCTTGTTGTTGCCTTTGTCTCTTCTCCTGTTCTCTCTGCCTGTCTTCTTTATCTCTTCCTCCCTTTTTCCCTTCCCCATTTCCCTCCCTAAATGGCAATGTAATATAAGAGTGATGGATGACGGCTTTATAGAGTTTGATAAACCACTATGAAAATTGTTTCTTATAATGTTAGGGGGCTGAATTCCCCCTTTAAACGCTCGCTTCTCTGGAGGGATGCTCGCACACTGAGGGCGGATATTCTTTGCCTTCAGGAGACACATCTCCTACAGGAGGACACACATAGATTACATCACCATCTATACCCAACAAGATTCTTTGCCAGTGCTGCTACAAAAAAGGCAGGTGTCTGCATACTGGTCAAGCACTCTGTAGATTTTACTCTGGTTAATAGCGTATCAGACCCTGCAGGTAGATTTCTGATCCTGTCTTGTGTAGTGGGGGGGCGGGCAATGTTATTGGTGTCGGCCTATGCCCCCAACGAGGGACAGGTACGGTTCCTTCGGACCCTCCTGGACAGAGTGGCTTCCCCCACTCTGGGCATTAAGATAATTTGTGGAGACTTCAATCTGGTCCCTGACCGGTCTCTGGACTGTTCTGGAGGGGCACCGGGGAGGTCCAAAGAGGCTTCACACGTCATTCGGGAAGCTCATATGCATGACCCGTGGCGTTACCTCCACACGACTGAGAGGGATTACTCCTTCTTCTCGCACAGGCACAGGTCATACTCCAGAATTGATTACTTTCTGGTGGATGATAAGACACTCTCGGCCTGTGCCTGTGCGGAAGTGGGACTGATCATGTGGTCAGATCATGCCCCGGTGTCCCTTGAGATTGCTCTGGAGACTCGTCTCTCCCCCCCGAGATCTTGGTCTCTTGACAGATCGCTACTTGCGGAGCCGGGTCTCGTGGAGGAGGTGAATGCCCAACTCGTTGAGTTCTTTAAACTCAATGACAATGGAATGGTTTCGGAGGAGACTCTCTGGGCGGCTCATAAGGCCTTCGTCCGGGGGGTCTTCATTCAGAAGTCTGCAAGACGAAAAAAGGCCAGAGAGGGAGAGAGGGAACTTCTACTCTCCCAACTCCGGAGCCTGGAGGACGTGAATAAAAACGCCCCCTCCCACAAATCACCGCGCAATTGACATCCACTAGACTCAGGCTACGCGCTCTTCTTCTCTCATGCCATGAGAAACTTTTACGCTCTTCTAAATCGGCTTTTTATGAGTCGGGAGATAAAGCAGGGGCCCTTCTTGCTAGGCGTTTGAAAAAGAGGGAGGTCCGCTCCGCAATTGAGAAACTGAAAACCCAATCGGGCGCAGTGGTCAGAAGCCCTGATGAAATTGCTGCAACATTTCAACAGTTTTACTCTAAACTATACAATTTAGCTGATGATCCCCCCACCCCTCAGCCTACTCCTGCCCTGATTGGACGATTCCTGGAAGACTTGGAGCTCCCCTCTATTCCTCTGGCCGACATGGAGCGGTTGAATAGCTGCTTCACTCTGCCCGAGGTCACGGGGGCAATCAAAGCGGCTAAAGCACATTCGGCCCCGGGTCCGGATGGCTTGCCAAATGAGTATCTACGTTCCTTTGCGGACACATTGGCTCCTTTCCTCCTACGGACCTTCCATCAGTGGCGGGAATCAGGTCGGGTCGCCCCCGCGCAGCTCCAGGCTACGATAGTGACTATTCCTAAACCCGGAAAACCGCCTGATCTCCCAGAAAGTTATCGGCCCATCTCCCTTTTAAACTGTCATCTTAAAATTTACGCACGGATCCTCGCGGCCAGGCTGATGGAGGTGGTTCCGGGGTTGATTAACCCAGATCAAATGGGCTTTGTGTCCGGCAGGCAGGCGAAAGATGGGACTAGGAGGGCGATTGATCTAATTCGGATCCTGGAGCGGAGGAGAGCCCCTGGTGTATTCCTGTCTCTAGATGCGGAAAAGGCGTTTGACAGGGTACACTGGGGGTATTTGGAGGCTGTTCTCCGGAGATTTGGCCTTTCGGGCCCTTTCTCTCGGCTATCCTCTCCCTCTACTCAAACCCCAATGCTAGGGTTTTAGCCTCGGGTTTCCTCTCGCCTGCCTTCCAAATCACAAACGGCACCCGCCAAGGATGCCCCCTCTCGCCGGTCATATTTGCTCTGGCGATTGAACCTCTAGCTGAGAGGATCCGCTCCTCTCCTGAGGTGAGGGGTATTCTGGTTGGTAGAGAGGAGCACTCCATCGGCCTGTACGCTGACGATGTCCTTATCACGTGTACGGATGCCAAAAACTCCCTCCCAGCAGTAGTAAAAATACTGGAAAGTTATACCTACGTCTCCTATTACAAATTAAACGCTTCTAAATCAGAAATCCTCCCCATTAATACTCCGAAGTCAGATGTTGCACAGTTGTCTAGGACCCTCCCTTTCAAGTGGACACGGGAAGGAATCACGTATTTGGGTATCACATTGGCTTCATCCACGGCCCTGATGATCCGCCTTAATTATAATGATCTCTGCTCTAAAATCTCTAAAGATGCGGCCTCCTATAGCCGAGCGTCCATGTCCTGGATTGCAAGACTGCACGCTCTGAAAATGTTAATGCTCCCTAAGATTATATACACTTTTCGCTGTGTTCCTCTTGGAGCTCCCAAAGACCTCTTATCTAAATTACAATCAGTGATTAACTCATTTGTCTGGGGTAACAAGACCCCGCGGATATCCTGAGTGATTATGTACCTCCCGCTTCACGCCGGGGGAATGGGTCTCCCTAACGTTTCTGCTTATCACAAAGCGATAATACTTGAGGAAGCACGGACCTGGTGGCGACCTCCCCCTCACCTGCGCTGGCATATGATTGAGGCCGACCTTCTGGGGGGTTTTTCCCTGCGTGATCGCCTGGTGGCGGAGACTCTCCGCCGAAGTGGTCGGGGTGCTGTGCAGGACTCAGTCCAGACTCTACTATCCTATTGGAGTACTCTCCCCCATGCCTGGACGACACTCCCCCAAGAGGATGTGACCTTTAGTGCTTTAAAGATCCTCCTCCCCTAAATCAATGTCCGTGTTTGGAGAGATGCGGGAATGACGTCCCTGAGAGATCTTCTCCGTGGTGGCTGTGTGCCCACCTTTGAGTCCCTTTGTGGTTCTCTCCCGGCTCTCCGTTCTGCGTTCCTCCAGTATTACCAGATAGTGCGCCTCCTGGGGGGTGATCGGCCTAGCCTTGTGCCTTCTCCCCTTCAAGATAGACCTCCCTTCCTGAATTTCATCTTATCAGAGGCTCCCAGGCTTAGGGGCTTGTCCTTGATTTACAGAGCTCTGGTGCTGGAGGGGACTACTCCGAAACTCCCCTACATGAGAATTTGGGAGAGAGATCTCGCCTTTACCTCCCAGGCGGAGGATTGGCACTACGCCTCCTCCGAAGTGGCGAGGTCCACCAGATGTGTGAACCATGTGGAAAACCTGAAGAAGATTCACCTTAGGTGGTATATTCCCCCACTCCGGCTCTCGCAGTTCGCCCGGGAACTCTCCTCCCTGTGCTGGCGACAATGCGGAGAGACCGGGACACTTTCACACATGTGGTGGACCTGCCCGAAAATCCGCCCTTACTGGAAAGCAATATCTGCCCTGGTGCAGACGATAACAGGTCTCAGGGGTGATCTCTCTCCTCAATTGGGAGTCCTGAATCTCGGTATACAGGACTATCCACCCCCTATTCGGGGTGTTGTCTCGTATGTCTTGATAGCAGCGCGCCTCTGCCTAGCAGCTCACTGGAGAGACCACCTCCCCCCTTCCTTTTCTGAGGTAATACAGAAAATTAATTGGATCTTCCACCAAGAGTATTCTCTGGCTTTGGATAGACCTACCAAGGTCTCAGTCCTACGTAGATGGGATGTATGGGCGACCCACCCACAAGCAACCCCACTCCCTCAAGAGATGCGAGCCTCCTCTTACTCCTCCTGTTCCTCTAAAGAGAAGTAGTTCCAACTGAACCCCCTTTCTACACACAATTTCTGCTACATTGCCGAATATACTCCCCCCCTCCCCCTTACCTCCCTTGCTCTTTTCCCCTTTCGACTTCCTCCCTTTTTTTCTCTCTATTCCCTTTTTCTTACTTTTCTTATTTAACTCTTAGGGCCCTTTCACATCAGCGTTTTTCGTAATTCGCGGCAGATGCGGTGAAAAAACCGCATCTGCCGCGTTTGCCGCATAACCGTTCCACTTGCGGCACGGTTGCGGTTTTTTCCATGCAAAGTATAGGCGTACTTGCGGCAGGTGCGGCAAGTGCGGTTTTGCACTTGCGGCAGGTGCGGCCGCGAAAAAAACCGCAGCAGACCGCGTTTTTTTTTCGCGGCTGCACCTGCCGCAAGTGCAAAACCGCACTTGCCGCACCTGCCGCAAGTACGCCTATACTTTGCATGGAAAAAACCGCAACCGTGCCGCAAGTGGAACGGTTATGCGGCAAACGCAGCAGATGCGGTTTTTTCACCGCATCTGCCGCGAATTACGAAAAACGCTGATGTGAAAGGGCCCTTATATGTGTATTTCTTTCTCTTATTGAGTCTGTTCATACCCTGTGTTTTGAAATTTCTGCCTGAATAGCAGAATATTTTGTTATTTCTGTCTTCTGCCTGCCTTCGAGCCGGTGGTTGAATGTTGTACAATGTTCTGTCAAAACTTCAATAAAAATTTATTGGGAGAAGAAATAATTTTCTAAAAATAACCCTAGTGCCATTTTATCTCGAGTCCTAGCGCTCCACAGACCAGGGATTTTTTTACTCTTGACCATGGAGTAGGGCTCTTGACCTTGACCATCATAGCGTGCATTTTGACCACATAATAGGGTTCTGGACCTTGAACAGCGTAGTCTGAAGCTTGAGCATGAATTTGGGCTCTGGACCTTGACGTGTCATCATCGTTATACATACAGTTGTGGCCAAAAGTATTGACACCCCTGCAATTCTGTCGGATAATACTCAGTTTCTTCCTGAAAATGATTGCAATCACAAATTCTTTGGTATTATTATCTTCATTTAATTTGTCTTCAATGAAAAAACACAAAAAAAATTGTCCTAAAGCCAAATTGGATCTAATTCCACACCAAACATAAAAAAGGGGGTGGACAAAAGTATTGGCACTGTTAGAGAAATCATGTGATGCTTCTCTAATTTGTGTAATTAACAGCACCTGTAACTTACCTGTGGCACCTAACAGGTGTTGGCAATAAATAAATCACACTTGCAGCCAGTTGACATGGATTAAAGTTGACTCAACCTCTGTCCTGTGTCCTTGTGTGTACCACATTGAGCATGGAGAAAAGAAAGAAGACCAAAGAACTGTCTGAGGACTTGAGAAACCAAATTGTGAGGAAGCATGAGCAATCTCAAGGCTACAAGTCCATCTCCAGAGACCTGAATGTTCCTGTGCCTACCGTGTGCAGTGTCATCAAGAAGTTTAAAGCCCATGGCACTGTGGCTAATCTCCCTAGATGTGGACGAAAAAGAAACATTGACGAGAGATTTCAACGCGAGATTGTGCGGATGGTGGATAAAGAACCTCGACTAACATCCAAACAAGTTCAAGCTGCCCTGCAGTCCGAGGGTACAACAGTGTCAACCCCGTACTATCCGTCGGCATCTGAATGAAAAGGGACTGTATGGTAGGAGACCCAGGAAGACCCCACTTCTTACCCCGAGACATAAAAAAGCCAGGCTGGAGTTTGCCAAAACTTACCTGAGAAAGCCTAAAACGTTTTGGAAGAATGTTCTCTGGTCAGATGAGACAAAAGTAGAGCTTTATGGGCAAAGGCATCAACATAGAGTTTACAGGAGAAAAAAAGAGGCATTCAAAGAAAAGAACACGGTCCCTACAGTCAAACATGGTGGAGGCTCCCTGATGTTTTGGGGTTGCTTTGCTGCCTCTGGCACTGGACTGCTTGACCGTGTGCATGGCATTATGAAGTCTGAAGACTACCAACAAATTTTACAGCATAATGTAGGGTCCAGTGTGAGAAAGCTGGGTCTCCCTCAGAGGTCATGGGTCTTCCAGCAGGACAATGACCCAAAACACACTTCAAAAAGTGGAGACTTCTAAGGTGGCCAGCAATGAGTCCAGACCTGAATCCCATAGAACACCTGTGGAGAGATCTAAAAATGGCAGTTTGGAGAAGGCACCCTTCAACTATCAGGGACCTGGAGCAGTTTGCCAAAGAAGAATGGTCTAAAATTCCAGCAGAGCATTGTAAGAAACTCATTGATGGTTACCGGAAGTGGTTGATTGCAGTTATTTTGGCTAAAGGCTGTGCAATCAAGTATTAGGCTGAGGGTGCCAATACTTTTGTGTGGCCCATTTTTGGAGTTTTGTGTGAAATGATCAATGTTTTGCTTTTTGCTTCATTCTCTTTTGTGTTTTTTCATTGAAGACAAATTAAATGAAGATAATAATACCAAAGAATTTGTGATTGCAATCATTTTCAGGAAGAAACTGAGTATCATCTGACAGAATTGCAGCGGTGTCAATACTTTTGGCCACAACTGTATGTATATTTAACTTCAATATTTTTTGCTTATGTCATGTTCATTACTGGTGAGTGAATTTGCCGATGTTTGGGTTCAGCAGACTCAACCAGACTTTTTTTTAAAGTTCGAGGCCAAACGTGAGTCCAATTTGAGTCCAAACCCCAAACTTGGATTTTAAAGTTATAAGATGGGGCGGGGGAGCTATAATAAGAAAGAAAATAGTGGTTAAACATAAGCAATATACTTACCGGCGTTCGGCCACTTCCGGGGCCGCTCATTAACTTCCTGGATATTCACTGCGGTCTGGGAACGAATGCACCATTTTCAGAATGGGGGCCACAGAACACTTACTACACTGAGAATGCCAGACCCCAGCTTGGGTTTTACCTTGGCTGCCAATTAAAAATAGGGAGAAGCATACATTTTTTTTAAATTATTTATTTAACTAATTAAAAAAAATAATGGGCTTCCCTGTATTTTGATTGCCAGCCAAGGTAATGCCAGGCAGCTGGGGGTGGCAGTCTGTAGCTGTCCGCTTTATCTGTGCTGACAATTAAAAATACAGCAAAGCCCTATGTCATTTTATTTTAATCATTTATTTTACACTACTATGAGATCAGTCAATGGGTGAGGGGGCATAACAGCCAATCACGGACGCTATCACAGAGAGTGGGCGTTTGTGATTGGCTGTTGGAGTAACCTGGAAACAGCCCATCCATTTCAGCATGTACCATTCTAGAATGTATGGGCTGTTTTAAAATTACTCCAACAGCCAATCACAGACACCTACTCTCTGTGACAGCGTCTGTGATTGGCTGTTGCGCCCCTCGGCAGTGAATAATCCAGAAGTTAATGAGTGGTCCCGGAAGGGCAAATGAGTGGACACGATAAGTATAATGCTGCTGTTTAATCAATGTTTTCTTTCTTTTTCTTTCCATCCCTAGTGTTCATCATGTAAAAGATAGTGCCCACCATCTCTGTACCTCTATTCAGTACGGGTGCCCCCCTTTGTGTCCCCACAAAGTAATAGTGCCCCCTCTGTGTGCCTCCACATAGTATTAGTGCTCCCTCTGTGCCTCCACATAGTAATAATGCCCCTTCTGTGCCCCCACATAGTAATAATGCCCCTTCTGTGCCCCCACATAGTCATAGAGCCCCCTCTGTGCCTCCACATAGTCATAGTGCCACCTCTGTGCCACCACATAGTAATAGTGCCCCCTCTGTGCCTCCATAAAGTAATTATGCCCCCTCTGTACCTCCATATAGTTGACTCGCCCCTGGCAGGCACCATGGGGTGCTCGGAACCAGGCCCTCTCATTGTCGACTGGGGCTGCGGGATGTCACGGTGGCGTGACTCGTCAGTGATCTCCTTGTCGGTTACCAGTTAAAAGGGGAAATTAGAAAAATGGAGAAAAATAAAATAAAAGTTTTAAAAATAAAAGACTCTCGTGACGCCACCCGTGGAATGTGGCCGGTTTAGCCGCTGCTGCAGTCGGGACCTCTGGGGATGATGGGAGTAGCAGCAAGGATGGTTCAGCTCTCCACGGGAAGAGCAGGTTACCAGGTCAACTGGAGAGTTTATGGATGTGCAGGGGAATAGTATGCCAGCGGAGCTTTGCTGCTGTCAGAGTTCAAAGTCACACTCAGGTAGGCTGCAGCTGCCGGCTCGGCGGATCAATCAACCTCTCCTCAGGCGCGGAAATCACAGTCTCACACAGTGCTGAGCTTCAACACGGTTTACTTCACTTTCTCAGTAGATGGTTACAACGCAGTGCAGTGGCGGTTTCGGTAGGTTCATAGCAGCTGGGACGGCTCATCTGAATCACCCCCTTTCATGTTCCTTTCATGGGCCCCTCGGTCTGTCCACAAGCTAGCTATGATCCAGCTGCCACAGGCTTAGCCCTAGTACGGCGGCCTTCTTTTCGCTGCGCCGGAGGTTGGGTTGTGGGACGTCAAGACCACGCACCCTGCCAGTGTTTGTGGTTGGAGCGTAGAGCATCCTGGCTATTTCAGCAGAACCAGCATCCTGGTTCCGGCCCAGTCCCTCAGTGTCCCCGCTAATTCGAGCACACCTAGAACTCCTTCTGTCTCTCACTATGGTCTGCAGCCCAGGACCCGATAAAGCCTCATGGTGGCACAGGCTGCCGTGTCCTTTCAGTCCTGTGTGATGGTGTTTTCGCCTCTCCTCCTGACTGAACTTGACTCTCAACTTTACTTGGCTGACTGCTCACTGAACACTGAACTTGGTGTTATTTGGTTTTTGTTTCCTCCCCTAAACGTGTCCTGTCCTAACTTTCCCACCCTCCACTTGACTCCTCACACCATCCTGTTGCTGGGCATAGAGTCCCTAGTCTTGGGATCGAGAGTGTGTTGGGTGTGTGTTTGAGGTGACTGGACTCACCAAAATCGGGTGCTGCGCCATCTAGTGGCGACCGGTCCGCACTGGTGCCACATAGCGATTGTGCCCCTCAGTGCTTCCATACAGTAATAGTGCCCCCTCTGTACCTCCACAAAGTATTAGTTCCCCCCCTCTGTACCCTCACATAGTAATAGTGCCCCCTCTGTGCCTCTGACTCGCTCCGTGGGGAAAATGGGGTACTTAGACAATGTCGTCGGGGAATGGGATGTCACGGTGGCGCGACCCGGTCCGTGGCCCCGGAGCAGTCAATAAAAAGGGGAGAGTTTGTTGAAAAGGGAAAAATGGGTTTAGGGATTGATTGGCGTGACGCCACACGTGGTATGCGGCTATTAGTGGTCGCGGCTGTGGTGCAGGACCTCTGGGGATGATGGGAGTGCAGCAGTGATGGTTTCGCTATCCACGGGTGGAGCGGATCCCCAGGGCAACCGGGAAAGTCTATGGCGGTGGTAGGCTGTTGGGGGTGCAGGACTGAGGGCACTGAATAACCGACACACACAAGGGTTGAAGTCTCCGTTACCTTTACTGGCAGTAGTAACAGGTTTATTCCAGGGTACCGTCCACAAGAGATGTTCGGAATCCGGGTGGCCTGGAAGCAAGTTGGGGATCTCCTCACCCGGTGAGTTCTGAGGCCTCCCTGTTGCGCTACTCTTGGCGGGCCCTAGCTGCTTGTAACTAGCTGTGACCCTCTCTCCTCCTGCGGAAAGTCTCTCACCCATATGGTACGCAGCTTGAGCCCTTCTCTGGCACCTCTCTTCTGGTGGAGGTCCTGGGCTCTAGTACGCTGCTGTGCCTCCTAGGCTTTGTGGTGGCTGGGGGACTTGGAATCCCCTGCCCTCCAGATTCTGCTGCCAGGCCTGAAGTCCCTGCACAGCCTCGGACTCCAGTGTCCAGTTCTGGCCCTCTGCTCTGCGGTGAGCTCGCTCACTGGCTCCAGTCCCCAGGCATTCTTCTCTCCTTCCTCAGCCCCACTCCTACAGGTCTTTCATGCTTGCTGCATCTTTCCTGGGACAAGCTCCTCTGGCTCTATTTCCCCAAAAGGATGTCTGCCACTTCCTCCTCCTCTCTAACGTTCTGCCTAACCCTCCCCCAAGGCCAGCATTTATAGGGGAAGCTCCCCTGAATCTGGGTTCAGAGCTTCCCCTTCTGGTCTGGAGTCAGCAAAAGTGGTGCATGCTGTGGGTTTACCTGGTGTGGATACCCTTCCCTTGCTTCCAAGCACAGCATGACCCCCGAGGGAGGCAATGCCAACATGGCAACCGGACTCTGGGGTGCCACACCTCCACAAAGTAATAGTGCCCCCTTTGTACCTCCATATAGCAATAGTGCCCCCTCTGTGCCTCCACATAGTAATAGTGCCCCCTTTGTACCTCCGTATAGTAATGCTGTCAAATGGCTCCACAAAGTAACAGTGCCCGATCTGTGCCACCATAAATTAATCAGGCCCCTTCTGTGTCCCTGTACAACAATAGTACTCTCTTTGTGCCTCTGCACAGTAAAAGTGTCCTCTTATGCCGCTAAACAGTAATACTTCCCACATAATATATAAAATGTTATTTAGGTCTCAATAACAGTAATAATAGTGCCCTCTCCTCTCCATGTTTAGAGCAGGGAAGTAATATCTTGAACGGCCTAATGACCTCTTTGCACTTTAGACCTCTGACAGACCATAGGTCTAATGCTGCCTGAGGCCAACCAGAGAAAGTAGAGTAGCAGAGAATCGAGGGCTCTCTGCTCCACCATAGTTTTCATCTGAAGACATGAATAAAAGTCCAGGAGATGTGAAATCTCCTCTGAGTCTAGAAAGTTTCCCTTATGCCTTAAAGCCTCGTGGACATTCCAGAAGAGAGGGAAAGATGCAAATAGTAAAGAGCTCGGATCAGGAGTGGCTATATTATTGGTACAACCTGTGCAGCCGCTAAGGGGTCCAAGAGGTTAGGGGTCCATTTCCATTGAACGAACTAATGTCCTCTTTCCACTTCAGACCTATGACAGACCATAGGTCTAATGCTGCCTAAGGCCAACCAGAGAGAGTAGAGAAACAGAGAATTGAGAGCTCTCTGCTCCACCGTAGTTTTCATCTGAGGCCATGAATAAAAGTCCAGGAGATGTGACATCTCTGAGTCTAGCCTAGTGTTTCTCAACCCAAGTCCTCAGGAGCCCCCAACAGGTCATCTTTCCAGGATTTCCTTAGCATTGCACAGATGATAATATATAGTCACCTGCACAGGTGATGATTCCAATGCTAAGGAAATCCTAAAAACATGCACTGTTGGTGGGTCCTGAGGACTGTTGTTGAGGAACACTGGTCTAGAAGGTCTTCCTTATTTCCAGAAGCCTCGTGAACATTCCAGGAGAGTTGGGACGTCCTTGTACTGTAGGAGGAACATGACCAAACAAGTGATACCTGAGCGTCATACTGTGAATATTTCTCTGTTGTAGATCACATACGATCCCTCTCGCCGGGTTGGCGCATTGTTTGTGCTTTCTGTGCCGTGAAACATTCCTGACCTGTGTCCTACTTGGAAAAACGCCCGGAATCGTTCACTTTCATTTCTCGCTGCTCCAAAAAAGAAAAGGAAAATACATGTAGCCCAAACCCGATCATTAATGTCTTTACAGAGCAGAGATGACTGATACACGAACACGCTCCGAAACACTAATGCAACGTTGTGTAAGGAGAAGGGACAATTACTCAGGATTCACCCCGACCAGTCCATAGTATTGCAAGGTACTTGGTAAGTGGGTGAATAATGCAAAGAAGTAGTGGAGCCATTATATACAGTGCCTTGAAAAAGTATTCATACCCCATGAACTTTTCCACATTTTATCACATTACACCCACGAACCTCAATGTATTTATTGGGAGTTTTTGTGACGCCAGCTCTAAGTAGTAAGTATTTGTACAGTGTAAAAGAAATGAGTCCTGGTTTTCTAAATATTTTAAACACATAAATGTGAAAATTGTGACGTGCGTTTGTATTCAGCCCCCGAGTCACTACTTAGTAGGACCACCTTTGGCTGCAGTCTTTTGGGTCGGTTTCCCCAGCTTTGCTCATCTGGAACCTGACACTTGTGTGCCTTCTTTTCTGCAGAATAACTCTAGCTCAGTGACATTTTCATTTTTTTTTTATATTTATAGCTATTTTATTACCATAGGATTAGCTATGGTGGTACTCTAGCATTATCTCTAACCATTGCTCTAACACTTGTCATCACCTTAGCCCTACTCCGAACCATAGCCCTACTCCTATTCCTAACCCTAGTTCTAGCCATAGCCCGAACCTTAGTCTTAACCCTAGTCCTAAACATATCCCTTACCTTACTGAAGTACAAATCCTAGTTATTACCCTAACCTTGTCCTAACCCTAGCCATAAACCTAGTCCTAATTGTAGTCCTATTCCTAGTTCTAACCATAGCTCTATCCCTTGTACTAACACTAGCCCTAGTCTTACTCCTAACCATAGGCCTAGACCTAGCTATGTCCCTAGCCCTAGTCTTAACCTTAGCCCTAACCATAGCCCTAACTCAAGCCTTAGTCATAGCCCTAACCCCAGTTCTAACCATAGCTCTAACCCCTGTCCTAACCTTAGCCCTAGTCTTAACTATAGTTCTAAACCTTGTCCTAAACATATCTTTAACCAGAGTAAAAACCCCAGTTGTAACCATAGCCCTAGACCAAATCATAACCCTAGCCCTAACTATATCTCTAACCATAGTCCTAACTATAGCCCTAACCATAGTCCTAACTATAGCCCTAACCATAGTCCTAACTATAGCCCTAACCATAGTCCTAACTATAGCCCTAACCATAGTCCTAACTATAGCCCTAACCGTAGTCCTAACCCTCGTTCTAACCATATACCTAACCCTTGTGCTAATCCTAACAAGTGAGAGGAGAGAGGTGGAGCTTCGGAAGAGCAAACTGCAGCCTTTGTCATCTTAGACAATGGCTATGGGTTTGTTAGTGTTGTTGTGCTGTGCATAGGTGATGAGCACAGGGAGAGGGGTACTCGGACACCAGGATAGGTTGATGGCTGTGACGGGGAATCACAGGTGGTCGGGTTCCAGGTTCCGTACTCTGGCTGTCATTTGTTTGGTGAGGGAGATATTTACAAGGATTAATAGTCCGTGACGCCACCTGTGGATCCTGGTAACGATGATACCAGCGGTGCAGGCCGGCCGCTGAGGTGATGGGATGCAGCTAAGTGTAGTACAGCTCCCCACAGGTGGAGCTTACCTCAGGGCAGTGAGGATGGATGAGGGGAGCAGTTGTTCTTACCCCTCTGAGGATGCTGAGGCCCTCCGGGCACCGGCGGGAAGGAAGACAGACACCGTTTCAGCTTCAACGTCATTTTACTGGTACCAGCAGATGTCATACAATACACGGCACAGTCTGGAAGAACGGGGACGTAGCTGCGGGTTCAGGAAGCCCCTATGGAGTCTGAAGATGTTCCTCTCTTTATATCTTTCGGGGCCTAAGTTTTATCTTCCTCTTTATCCTTAACCACCTTTGCAGATCTCTCTCGCCGGTCCCCTGGTCTTGTACGGTTAGGTATGGTTAGTCCTTGACCGGTACGGATGGGAGCAGCAGGAAAGCACACTTCTCCGCCACCGGAATCCGGATCGTTACCTTCGAAGTCTTGGACCCAGTTTTTAAGGGCCCGCGGCTCGTCGGTTTACGGTCAGAGATGAACCGCTGACCGCCACGGCTTCCGTAGTGCCGGTGTTTCCCCAGACTTAACCAGTCGGCTCCAACTGGTGCTGTTTCGTCCCTTTCTGTCCAGGTGATCCGTCTGTCACTCAGCTGTCAGGCGCGTCCTAGCTGACTGCCTTCCCAGAAATGTCTGACTAAAAACTCTCAACTTCCTGGTTTTCCCACACTAACCTAGGCTCCACCCCTGGGAATTACTCTTTATAGTTCCCCCTATTCTAAGGTGGCCTAGTGTTGGGTGCTAATACAGACATAAGCACAATCCCAAACTCTTAGCTACGGAGGCACTACACCTTCTATTTGGGGTGCAGTACCTCCCTGTGGCGCCTAGCCATAGGGGCGCCACACACCCCCTTGTTGAAATACACCCGACGCGGGTGTTAAAAACAGACTGGGTTTGAGTTGAAATTTTTTATATGCATAACAAACAATAAACACTTTAATAACGACAAGTATTCTAGGATTATTCCCATCCGGGAGGCGCATTTCTTATAACGTTGCAAGCAATCCAGCAAGTAAAGTCTCTGTAGGCTGCTAAAGTCACAATACACAACAACCATTAACTATTGGTGCTACGGCGTAGGAGTCTTTGGCACTGCAGGGGTCTCTTTTGGCTATATGTACTGTAGACCTTCTGGCCCTGGGATCACCGATTGGCAAAGGTTTTACTCTCCCTGCATAGCTCCTTACGCCCACTCTACCCTCTTTAATATGGTGTACCAGATTTTACCTGCTCTTTACCCGTTTCATATACTAGCACACAACAAGAAAATGCACTGTACTCAACTATTTACATTGATATACGATACCGGGATTGCTTCATTATTCCATGCTTCTGCTAACCCGGATCGCATACCACCCCCGGGGTCCTGCATGGCGTTCGTAGGTTATGATGTTGCCTTTCGGGTCATCCTGGAAATATAGCCTCTCGACGGGTTGCCAGGAGTGCGGGATCGGGGCTGGAGACTGGCATCCAAATCGCTTCATCTCCATACCGACCCGGTCTTGTTGTTGTTCCAGGCGATCGGCCCACCATAGCTCGCGGTGCCCGGACGCCTCTGTGCTGCAGCTGTTCCTTCCTCTCGGTCCTCCTCCCCAGAACTCGCCTGGTGGCTGGATCTTTCTTCCTCGAAGTCCTCCACAATCAGGTCGGGCTCCCCTGAGAACCGGATCAGGTTTTCCGGTTCGGCAGCCTCCTCCTCTCCAGGCTCTGTGCTCGCTGGATCCTCCGGTTCGGTTCTTGACCCGCCCCCTTGGTTGTTTGATAGCAAGGTGGGTGGAGAACAACTTTGGTGCCTCTTACTTGGCCCATCTGTATTAAGGGGCTGAGGTCCGCCCCTGGGCCAGCACATAGTTTTTTACATTTTTAGTCCCGCCCACCACGAGAATCCTGTAGGCAAGTCCTTCGGGCCTTTCCGGAGCCCGCCACTACACCTCGTCACTCCTCGGCAGAGTGGAGGGCGGGGTCTCTCTTCCCGCTCTTTTCTCCTGCTTGGTGACACAGTTATATTTCTGAGGCGATATAATGGTGGCCCATTTTACAATATACACAGGTTACACAGTTACAATATACACAAACAGTCAATAAAGTCTTTAGGCACACTTTACCTGATATCACCAGGCTGGTTCAATCCTGTTCGTGACGCCAAACTGAGGTGGTCGACAGGGTTCCTGGGACAGGACGACTGCTTCGATGGGGGATCACGGCTGGTCGTTTCCCGGTTCCTTGCCCTGGATCCACAGTGGCGGGGATTAGGGGCAATGGTGATGAGGATGGGGGTAGTAGTGTCGTGATGCCACCTGTGGTTCCTGGTAACGGTGGATACCAGCGCTGCGACCGTCCGCTGAGGTGATGGTGGTGCAGCTCAGTGTAGTACAGCTCCCCACAGGTGGAGCTTTACCTCAGGGCAGCAAGGGTGGATGAGGGGAGTTGTAGTAACGGCTTGCGGGGGACGCTGTGGGCAGCGGTGGGGGAAGCAGACTCACACACACAATAGTCTTTGTTTCAGTACCTTTTACTGATGTCCAGTAACAGGTACAGTCCAAGAGGGTAACCAGGTTCTCGGTGCAATTTGGGATTTTCACCTTGAGAGTTGTGAGGCCTCCTGTTTGGGGTAAGCTCTGCCTATAACTGAACTCGCCCCTTTCTTCCCTCTAAGGGCTTTACTCTTTAACTGACAAGGAGGGCCTTCTATGGGGTCCCCTACCCTCCTCTTGGTCCCTCCCTGGTCCTGTGCTTGGTCAGGTTTGAGTGTCTCTATTAAGTTAGTACCTCAGGGGAATAGATCCTCCTGGTTCCTCCGGCTTTTTCCCGCTTCAGTGTATGTTCTGCAGGTTCGGACTCCGGTGTCCGGGTGAGCCAATACGGTATATGAAAAAAAAATAAAACTTTTTGTAGTTAGCATCCCTATCCACTAGAGAGCGCTATGATCCTAGCGCTGTAATAAATGTATTTGTTCTTCATCTGACTTATTGTATGAATTCTTCCCTTATGTTGTTTGTACTTGTCTGGATTCATCTCTGAACTTTTCTAGGAAATAAAAGTGAAATCCTCGCCGATCTTTCATGTTGACATCCTCAGTTTGGTCAAAGTTCCTGAGATTCTTGGAACAAATCATGGGAAACTTTCTGTGATAAAGAAATGTCCTGACTTGTAATATTATCCTCTAGATAAGGCTTGTACGTATAAAGACAAAATTTTGATGCAGTACCGGAGGCGGCCACAACAGCATGTGAGGCGCTGTGTCCGTGAAAGCAATAAAGTATGCAAAGCTGCAGTACCAGGCACAGCCACAAGGGCGGCGCTGTACTTGTATAAATGACAAAGGAGGATAAGCAGTCTTTTTAAAGTCAGGTAGGAGGAGAGGTTTCGCTGATATAGGATCATGTTTCTGCAGGTATATATTCACTCTCTGTACAGTCGGAGATTCTATTTAAAGGGGTTTTCCGCTGTACAGATATTGATCACTTATCCTTAGACACAATGCCCCCTGTGATGCTCCAGATAAGAGAGGTAGGTGCCCGTCCGCTACAAAGATATCGCTTTCTTCTCTTTAGAATTGTTGGGGTCCGACACCAAAGACCACCAGTAATCAGGTCTGTGGCTAGAAGCAGGAACCACTCAAATCCATACATGTATCTGACCCGGGGGCATGATGGCCAGCATGAAGCTATTGTGGTTGCTCTAGGGAGGGGCATTGTGATAAGTATAGGGGCTGGTATAGGGGCATTAAGGACAGGGCAGGGAGCATTATAAGGGGCATTGAGGCTGGGCTTGGGAGCATTTTGGCTGACCAAAGGCATTGTGGGAGGTATAGGAGGCATTGTAGCTGAGATACGCATTGTGGCTCATATAGGGGGCATTAAAACTGATTTAGGGGATATTGTGGCAGGTATAGGGGGCATTGCAGCCGGTAAAAATACATTGTGGCTGGTATAGCGGTCATAGGGGCCAGTATAGGGGACATTGTACCCGGCATAAAGGCATTGTGGCTGGTATAGGGGGCATTGGGGCCAGTGTAGGCAGCATTGTGGGTGGCATAAGGGACATTTGTGGCGCCCCTGCAGGTCCAGTCGCCACAGAGGTGCTGCCCCCCTGTTAGGGTGTAGTATCCCACTCACTGGTTAGAGGGGTACAGACCGGTACCGGGACACCCAGAACACACTAGGAACCATTGTAGTGGGGATGGGTGGTGAAGGGAGTAGTTAGAGGGAGCACCTGGGGAGGAGTGAGGCCAGGAAGAACACACGTAGATGACGTGGGACACATGACAAGGGGTATGAAAAGAGCAAGAAACATCTAGAACGTAGGAGAGACAGTGAGAAGAAAGACAGCTAACAGAGAGAGTGACTAGCTGAGGAGAGGTCGTAGAACAGCTGAGGAGAGGCCATTGAACACCAAGGTCGAGTTGGAGGGCAGCTAGAGAATATACGCCTGAGAAGTGTCCAGAGGACTGGAGCAAGTGGGAGCTCGTCCTACGGCCGAACCTTAGAGCAGAACATCACCCAAGTGACTCCAGGAGGAAGAGGTGGTCCCAGAGGCACGGGAAGTGAGCAATCCACCTGTGGGGCTCTTATCCATTGTCAGGTGCAGGCAAGTGGAGGGTCTGGGCTGCAAGGGACACCGGGAACCCAAAAGACTAGCGGAGAAGACCAGGCTCAGCTAGCAACCCGGAAGCTGTGACACTTTCAAGGTGACACGGTCGACAACTGCACACATCTGCTGAAAAGGTGGCAACCATAGGGCTATGGGGAGACACTGCAGGGGAACCTCTCAGAGAAGCCCACAGGCACTGTCTCAGAGCTCTGTGTGGCGAGGCACAAGGCAGGACGGGTGAGGCAAACACTGTGTGAGGGTGCTTTCACATAACGATTTTCTCATTTCCGATGCTGTCCGAAAAAAATCGGACAGCATCGGACCGATTTTCGGACCCCATGTATCCCTATGGGGATCGGACCGAATCGGATGTGCACTAAATGCCATCCGATTTGGTCCGATCCGATTCTGTCCGATTTTATTATCGGTGCTAAAATCGGAGCCTGCTCCGATTTTAGCACCGAAAATAAAATCTGACAGATTCGGATCGGACCAAATCGGATGGCATTTAGTGCACATCCGATTAGGTCGGATCCCTATAACATGGGGCCCTATGGAGAAGGGTCCGAGGAAACATCTATGTCTCCTCGGACCCCGTTTTACTGTACTGAGCATGCTCAGTACAGTAAAACTGCTCCTAACTAGGAGCACAAGTGTTAAAAAAAAAAAATAAAGTTTATTCTCACCTCTCCCCGAGCCCCCGCCGTCTTGCGCCATCTTCCTCTAGGTTCCCGGTGGCTCTCGCAGGCTGCCGGTGTCAGCAGAGGTGTACCTCTGCTGCTCAGGACCTGCGGTGATGTCACAGTCATGTGACCGCGGGTTCACCATGGTGAACCCGCGGTCACGTGACTGTGACATCACCGCAGGTCCTGTGTACAGCAGAGGTACACCTCTGCTGACACCGGCAGCCTGCGAGAGCCACCGGGAACCTAGAGGAAGATGGCGGAAGACGGCGGGGGCTCGGGGAGAGGTGAGAATAAACTTTATTTATTTTTTTTTTTTTTTGCAGCCCGGCGCCGATTTTATGCCGGAATCGGGTGCCTATTTGGCACCCGATTCCAGGCATCAGAAGGGAGCCGATGCTGTCTGAATTATATCGGACAGCATCGGCTCCCTGAAAATCGGTATGTGAAAGTAGCCTGAGACGACCTGAAAAGGGCAGAGAAGCGGTGCCGGTTACATACCATCCTATTACCAGTGACTAGCTGGATAAAGACTGTGATAAATGAACTAAAGACTGCACCCCACTGTGTCTGTAAACTTTCTTACGCGTCAAAAGCACCAGAAACACAACTACCAACTCACCCAGGTACCTTCAGCTGCCCTAGGCGTCATCTCTACCCGTAGAGGGCTTAGGATCATTGCTGCCTCCCAACCATAGTTCCCTAGGAAGACTATCGAGCAGCGGCGGCCATCTATAGCCACTATCTGCAGGTGGCGTCACATATAAATTAACAAGTATCCCCAGGTCCAGTCATCCCTGTCCAGAATGAACCCTCCATGCCAGATCCCTACCCCCAGGAGAGAGAGCCACCCACACCTAACTTTAAATGACACCGCCAGGGTCATAGAGCCGGATCTCAGTCCCTGTGATGAAGCCTCAAGTAAGCTCGGTTCCGAGTATCCTAAGGCCCTGGACTGGCGTTTCACATTGAGGCCAATGTAGGGAGCATTGTTGGTGTATAAGGGGCTTTGCAGCTGGTATTGGGGAAGTTTTGGCTGACACAGGGACATTTTAGCTGACATAGGTGTATTGTGGCAGGTAGAGAAGCCATTGTAGCTGGCCTACATGCATTATGACTCTTCTAGGAGCATTGTGTCTTGAGGACCATTGTGTCCATTAGGGGATGTTGTAGATGTGGTGGTCCTATTGTCTCTGTGGGTGTAATAGCTCATGGTAGTAGGCATAAGGGGCATTGTGACTGCCATATGGGGGCCTCCGCAGCTGTTATGTCTTACCCAGAAGTGTCAGGCCAATTGGAGAAGGAACTCAAACCTGACATAGGATCTATAAAGATCGTCTCTCACCCGTCCTGTCCAGTATCACACTCATGGCCCATTGACATGAATGTGCAATTCTTCATTTCTCCTGCGGGGGAGCTGCAGGGAAACTGAACACTTACTGCCAGGATTCCCCACAAATCACAGCTGATCACTGATCTCATCAGTCCTATAGGGATCCTTCTGACAAGTAGGGATTGTCCTAAGAGAAGACTCCTGTACTCTTATAATGAATGCTATAGTTTTTATCGGTGGGGGGAGCGGCTCTTTAATTTGGATTTCTTGTAAAACGTAGAGACAATTGAATTAGTTGCATCTTCTATTAATTATAGTGACCACACTGGAATAATTTGGCTATTTCTCTGCAGTGATGTCTTCCTGTAACTCTCCGCACTTCTCCCGGCAGCGACCACAATTCCCGATTCTGCTGTCAGAAGGAGCGACATCTTTATAATGAAGTGACCAGGTTGGGACCTCTGCTGCCACCGTAATCATAGAGGCAATTAAAAAATGGATTCCAAGAAAAATATCGATTCCTGGGTGGTGCATTACTGACGATCACACGCTGATAGTATGGATACCAACAATAAATCACAGCGTGCCAAGTACAAGGGTGCCCACGAAGAGGAGCAAACTGGCCCCGAGCCCAGACAGACTTGGGAAGTCACACAGTTACCAGAAAAGTGCAAATGAAGTATCAAAGTGTATATAGAAAGACACTGGGATACACAGAGACATAGGGTGCCAGATGTTTGTGGGTAGATAGGTATGGGCTCGTAGGGTATTCTGCCCAAGGTGTGACTAATAAGTGAAAGTCGCATGTTGTGCTGAAATTGGAGAATTCACATATTAATTGTATCAAGAGTGATTTACATTGTTCGTGTTCTATTAGTTTGTTGCAAACAGCATAAAGTTTATTTCATTTGGCTAATAAATCAAATTTGCAATGGGAGAAGGGGTGGATACATTTGCCACTAAGTCCTATGTCTGGAGATGTTGATGCAGCATTCAACAGTAGAGCTGGAAGACCTGCAGAAGAGTGGATCTACAGAGCTAGATAGAAGCCAACCGGAGTACAGTGGATCTACAGAGCTAGATAGAAGCCACCTGAAATAGAGTGGATCTACAGAGCTAGATAGAAGCCACTTGGAGTAGAGTGGATATACAGAGCTAGATAGAAGCCACCTGGAGTATAGTGGATCTACAGAGCTAGATAGAAGCCACCTGGAGTAGAGTGGATCTACAGAGCTAGATAGAAGCCAACCGGAGTACAGTGGATCTACAGAGCTAGATAGAAGCCACCTGAAATAGAGTGGATCTACAGAGCTAGATAGAAGCCACTTGGAGTAGAGTGGATCTACAGAGCTAGATAGAAGCCACCTGGAGTATAGTGGATCTACAGAGCTAGATAGAAGCCACCCGGAGTAGAGTGGATCTACAGAGCTAGATAGAAGCCACCTGGAGTATAGTGGATCTGCAGAGCTAGATAGAAGCCACCTGCGGTATAGTGGATCTAAAGAGCTAGATAGAAGAAACCTGGAGTATAGTGGATCTACAGAGCTAGATAGAAGCCACCTGCAGTATAGTGGATCTAAAGAGCTAGATAGAAGCAACTGTGGAGCCCCAAGGGACGTGGGGTACTCGGTACCGGACCGATCTGCTGCTGGGGATGTCACTGGTGGCCTGGTCCGGACCGTGTCCCTGGCTCAGCACAATAAAAGGGGAATATTTACAAGGGATTTGTCACGGGGGACGCCACCCACTTGGTGCGGCCAGCTATGGGGCCGCGGCTGCTGCAGAACCTTCGGGGGTGATGGAATGGCAGCGGGGATGGTATAGTTCTAGTGGGGAGAACTGTATCCCCCGGGGCAGTAAGGGTTAAAGTCTATTGTGTGTGTGTGTTGTTGAAGCACACTTACTTGCAGACACTGCAGGGATCTCTCTTCCTGTGCTGGTGCTGACAGGCTGTGGCTCTGCAGGTTGAGGTCTTCTTGGTGCAAGCCTGTATGGGAGAAAGGGTCTGCAGATGGAAGCAGGCAAGAGGCAATGCAGGGTTTCCAAAGCTTTACTTAGTTGTTCTCCTTCAAGCAAGTTACAGGTTATTCACAGACACAGTTCAAATACACGGTTGCTCTCTCCCTCTCCGGGTTCCCTTCTCTCCTGCAGCCAGGCTCCTCTCTCCTTGTGACCCCTCACACAGTCTTTAGGTGTGCCTTTCCGGGCTATTCCTCTCTCTCTCCGTCTTACACGGGTGTATGCGGACGCTGGACAGTATAGCGGTGACTCGGGCTTCTGTGAGTCCTAGTGTGTCACTGTGCTGCCTGTTCTTTGCGTTAGGAACTCCAGCTTGAAACTAAAGCTCCCCGTCAGTGAATCTGGGGATACCGGGTGAATCGTCGGTCCCCTTCAGAGCTGACACTCTGCTCTAGCCCAGCCTGCAACAGTCCTCTAGCATGAGGCTCTGCCAGGCTCCTTCCTCTGTTTCCTTCGGTATCTAGGAGGGCTTCTCCACCTGCCGTCAGTAGCTTCGGCTGCTGTCTAGGGCACGGGTTGCACCGTCCCTTCTCTGTCTGTCACACTCCTGGTGGTTTCAGCATCTTGGACGGGCTTTCCCCCCCATCTGGCTCGCATTGGCTCAGTACGGGTCTGCGCTCCTCAGCTTAGGCTCTTCCAGGACGTGCAATCTCTTTCTGTCTTTGCATCTCAGCACCATGGCTTACTTCTAGGTCTTGGCATCTCAGCTACTTCAGCCTACTGTCTTCCTTCACTCCTCCCCCTCTCTATATACTGTCAGTCACCTGACCTTCTGGTGTGCCCAACCCACTCCTCATCCACCACCCTCTGGTCTCATATAGTGTCTAACCTCAGGGCTGGATGTGAACCCTTTCTATGCGTGGGGATGTGGGCTGTGAGGGTGTAGTGTTTACCATGTCCTAACTGCCTGGCTGCAGTTCCCTTTGTGGCCACCTGTACGCAGGGGCGCCACACAACCTGGAGGAGAGTGGATCTACAGAGCTGCATAGAAGCAACCTTGAGTAGAGTGGATCTACAGAGTACAGAGCTGGATAGAAGCCACCTGCAGTAGAGTGGATCTACAGAGCTAGGTAGAAGAAACCTGGAGGAGAGTGGATCTACAGAGCTAAATAGAAGCCACCTGCAGTATAGTGGATCTACAGAGCTAGATAGAAGAAACCTGGAGGAGAGTGGATCTACAGAGCTAAATAGAAGCCACCTGCAGTAGAGTGGATCTACAGAACTAGATAGGAGCCACCTGGAGTAGAGTGGATCTACAGAGCTGCATAGAAGCAACCTTGAGTAGAGTGGATCTACAGAGTACAGAGCTGGATAGAAGCCACCTGCAGTAGAGTGGATCTACAGAGCTAGGTAGAAGCCACCTGGAGTAGAGTGGATCTACATAGCTAGATAGAAGCCACCTGCAGTAGAGTGGATCTACAGAGCTAGATAGAAGCCACCTGCAGTAGAGTGGATCTACAGTGCTAGATAGGAGCCACCTGGAGTAGAGTGGATTTAAAGAGCTACATAGAAGCAACCTGGAGTAGAGTGGATCTACAGAGTACAGAGCTGGATAGAAGCCACCTGCAGTAGAGTGGATCTACAGAGCTAGATAGAAGCCACCTGGAGTAGAGTGGATCTACAGAGCTACATAGAAGCAACCTGGAGTAGAGTGGATCTACAGAGCTAGATAGAAGCCACCTGCAGTAGAGTGGATCTACAGAGCTAGATAGAAGCCACCTGGAGTAGAGTGGATCTACAGAGCTACATAGAAGCCACCTGCAGTAGAGTGGATCTACAGAGCTAGATAGAAGCCACCTGGAGTAGAGTGGATCTACAGAGCTAGATAGAAGCCACCTGCAGTAGAGTGGATCTACAGAGCTAGATAGAAGCCACCTGGAGTAGAGTGGATCTACAGAGCTACATAGAAGCCACCTGCAGTAGAGTGGATCTACAGAGCTAGATAGAAGCCACCTGCAGTGGAGTGGATCTACAGAGCTAGATAGAAGCCACCTGGAGTAGAGTGGATCTACAGAGCTACATAGAAGCCACCTGCAGTAGAGTGGATCTACAGAGCTAGATAGAAGCCACCTGGAGTAGAGTGGATCTACAGAACTAGATAGAAGCCACCTGCAGTAGAGTGGATCTACAGAGCTAGATAGAAGCCACCTGCAGTAGAGTGGACCTATAGAGTAAGATAGCAGTACCCTGGAGTAGAGTGGATCTACAGAGCTAGATAGAAGCCACCTGCAGTAGAGTGGACCTACAGAGCTAGATAGAAGCCACCTGCAGTACAGTGGATCTACAGAGCTAGATAGAAGCCACCTGCAGTAGAGTGGACCTATAGAGTAAGATAGCAGTACCCTGGAGTAGAGTGGATCTACAGAGCTTGATAGAAGCCACCTGTAGTAGAGTGGATCTACAGAGCTAGGTAGAAGCCACCTGTAGTAGAGTGGATCTACAGAGCTAGATAGAAGCCACCTGCAGTACAGTGGATCTACAGAGCTAGATAGAAGCCACCTGCAGTACAGTGGATCTACAGAGCTAGATAGAAGCTACCTGTAGTAGAGTGGATCTACAGAGCTAGATAGAAGCCACCTGCAGTACAGTGGATCTACAGAGCTAGATAGAAGCCACCTGCAGTACAGTGGATCTACAGAGCTAGATAGAAGCCACCTGCAGTACAGTGGATCTACAGAGCTAGATAGAAGCCACCTGGAGTTGAGTGGATCTACAGAGATACATAGAAAGAGTAAGTATCAAAATTTAAGCCCACAGAAGAAATTGGTACAAGCAATTGTATTGTTTGATATTTTAGCATTTATATGATTATTTACACTTAGATGCGTTTGTCCTTAAGCACATATGATAATAAGTTTCAAATTGGCATTTTTCCTTCATTTTTGGCCCCTTTTTCTCTTCTCTCTTACTCCCATTGTGTAAATCACAACACTGACGGCGCCCTGCACTTTGTTTTAACTGTGGGTGGTGCGCATGCGCCGGGCTGCGCACTATGGGCGGCTTTGTTGGGCGTCATGTGGGCCTCTCCATGGAGACGGTTACTGCTTCAGCTTCGCGGGGTTGTTTCTGGTCTCCGTGGCAATGCTTGTGACGTGCCGCGGAAGTTGGGCTGATACGCGACGCCCGAGCGTCTCCATGGAGACTTGGTGACTTCCGTTTATGCTGGGGGTTCCCTGGTCTCCTTGGTGATGCCGGGGAGCATCGCGACGGTTTCACCCCTGTGCGCATGTCCCTGCGCATGCGCCGCTTCGACCCAAGGGCTGTGTAAGGGAAGATGCAGGTGTTAAACCTCCGGAAAGACCATTTATGGATGTCTGGGGCGTGTTTGTTCTTACATCTCCTAATAGATCTAACTTGATTTAGCTGGGATGCAGGATCATGGGGCTTGGAGTTAGATATTTCACGTAAGGGCATTCTGGTGGTCTGCAAGGACCAGGTAAATAATTTATATTGTCAATACTTTGAACTAACCGGGAGGATAAACCTGCTGCAGTAATGTTTGCACTGTTTCACTTTTTTTGATAGAGTACTGATGAATATAGGAGGGTGTTCTGTCTCTGACATCCAATCCATCTCCAAATGTTTGTTTCTGCTTAATGTCGTTATTAATTTGTAGCTGTAGATTTTTAATGAGCTTATCTCATATGTAGTGTTCTGCTCCCGCTAGTGGCCAATGCTATGTTTGCAGTCTCTGTGTCTAATTCTCCTCCCTCTTGCAATGCATTTGGTAGCTCAGCCCCCATTTTTACTTTCATTTCTGGAAGGAAGACATTCAGCATCACTGTTCCCATGCGATTGCATTGCCGGTATGTATTCATGCCTTCTTTAGTTGTTTTCTGCTCTAGTTTTAGCCTCGCTCATCCAGTTATAGTCTAGATTAGTTACTAGTTCATGCATATTGTATATCCATGTATAATGTGTATTCTGCTGTACCATGCACTGATTGTTCTGTATTCTCATTGTTTCCAGTTTTACCATTTAAAAATATACTGCAACGTTCAATAAAAGCACAGACTTCACCACAGTCTTCTCATTGGACTCAGTATAAAGGTTTAGCTGTCTGTTTAAATTCATGAGCCCCCGGCCCATTTAGTGAGAACAGAACAGTAAAACGGCAGCCATCCTACTGGGAAACAGTGAAGCAGCAGCCATCCAGATAGTAGGATACAAGTCACCGGCTACACAGAGACTTTGTACAGCTACAGCAATCTCTGCACAGCCAAGAACTTTCCCAGAACACCCATGTCCCACAGATCACACAGGACAAGATCCGTTACTTCTACCTCCTCAAAGACAACATCCATCAGCAGTGCGGTTGCCATCGCCCGCGCAAATGCCGAAGCCGCCAAAATGCGAGCAAGCTTTGCTGAACAAGAGATGCAACTTAAGTTAGAGAAGACACGCCTGGATGACCAAGACAGAAGGTCACAGTTAGAGAAGGCACGCCTGGATGCCGCCTTAGAAAACCTAGTAGCGAAAAGGGAGGCTGCAGCCGCCATCGCAGAAGCAGAGTCACTAGAAGCCGCACAAAACCCAGAGCTGCATAGGCGAAACAGTGTGCTGAGTCTGGAGTTTCCACTGCAAGATCCTCCACAATGCACATCTCAGTACGTTAATGAACTCCCCGATCCAAACTACAATCCTGATCTGGACCCAAAACGCGAACACGACACCTCCAGAGAAGAAAGCAGGAGCCATCATGAGCCTCAGCTCCAGAACAGACGCAAACTTGAAAATGTTGCACAAAACAACTCTGCTAATGACTACCTTCCCCCTCAACAGGTAACCAACGTAAACCACCTTGCTGACACATCGTACGTCAGACCGAAGCAACATGACACCGGCTGGCGCCACCCAGAGGATACTAACAGGTACGAACATACCTCACACCACTTACCCTTACCGGTGCACCCACCACTAGTATACTCTGCTGACAACCTTTTCACAACAGAATTTGCAAAGTTCTTGACGCGACGTGAGCTGGTTGCCAAAGGACTCATGAAATTCACAGACCAAGCTGAAAGCTACAGAGCTTGGAAAGCCTCTTTCCAAAATGTCACTAGAGACTTGGGGTTGCTACACAGGGAAGAGATAGACCTCTTAGTGAAGTACCTGGGAGAAGAGTCAGTCAAACATGCAATAAGGATCAGAGATGCTAATATAAGCCACCCTGAGATTGGCCTCAAGAGAATCTGGAAGAGACTGGATGAGCGTTACGGCTCAGCAGAGGTAATAGAAAGCGCTTTGTTCAAAAGAATCGATGGCTTCCCTAAAATATCTAACAAAGAGCTACAGAAACTTACAGAACTTAGTGACCTGCTAATGGAAGTCCAAGTTGCCAAATATGAAGATGATCTACAGGGACTTGCATTCCTCGACACAGCCAGAGGTGTGAACCCTATAGTCCAAAAGTTACCCTACAATCTGCAGGAGAAGTGGCTCACACATGGTTCCACATACAAATACAAGCACAGTGTTCCATTCCCTCCCTTCTCTGTTTTTGTAGACTTTATACACCAACAAGCAAGAATTAGAAATGATCCCAGCTTCGACTTTACAATGTCATATGCCGCACCGCTACCAGCAGCAAATCCACGCAGAACGTCTGTGGCTGTACACAAGACTAATGTTTCTTCTTCAGATTCCAATCACAGGTCTGCTGACTACTCCCAATCGGAGACAAAGATGCAGGACCCTGACAAGCTGTGCCCGCTCCATCAGAAGCCTCATCCTCTTCTCGAATGCAGGACCTTCAGAAGAAAATCTATGCCAGATCGCAGAAGCTTCCTGAAAGAACACGGTATCTGCTATAAGTGCTGCTCGTCCACAGCTCATCTCGCCAAGGATTGCAAGGTCAGTGTAAAATGCACAGAGTGTGGCACCACAGACCATAACACAGCTCTACACCCTGGCCCAGCTCCATGGTATACACAAAACACATCAGCTGACAGTGAGCATGGCGGGGAGGAAAGGAACACTGCTACACCTACGCCAGAGATCACTTCACAATGTACAGAAGTCTGCAAAGGGACAATAGACAGTAGGTCCTGTTCTAAGATATGCCTCGTCAGAGTATACCCAAAGGGCCACAGAGACAAAGCTATAAAACTGTATGCTATCTTGGATGATCAAAGTAATCGATCCCTGGCTAGATCAACATTCTTTGACCTATTCAACATCAAAGGGCCAAGCACTCCCTACTCATTAAAGACGTGTGCAGGTACTGTGACAACAGCAGGCAGGAAAGCTACTGACTATCAAATCGAGTCCTTAGATGGACAATTCTGCCTACCACTACCCACGATCATTGAATGCAACCAGATCCCAGACAACAGATCTGAAATTCCTACGCCAGATGTAGCAACCCACCACGCTCACTTAAAACGCATAGCTCACCTCATACCGGAACTAGACCATCAGGCCCAGATAATCCTGCTGTTGGGAAGAGATATCCTGCAGGTGCATAAAGTGAGACGTCATATCAATGGACACCACAATGCTCCCTATGCCCAAAGGCTAGACCTAGGATGGGTCATAATAGGAGGCGTATGCCTGGAACGCATGCACGCCCCCTCTTCTGTGTCAAGCATGCTGACAAGTACGCTGGAAGAAGGATGCCCATCTCTGTTTCAACCTTGTAACAGCCTCAGAGACCTGGATTTGGGGTCAGACCCCGCACCAATTCAACGTAGCCTCGGACTTCTCTGGAATCTACGATCAGATGCTTTCACCTTTCAAGTCAGCCAAGGAGGGAAGCCTTTTACTCGTAAAGGTGTTCTGTCTACCATCAACAGTCTGTACGATCCCCTGGGTTTCGCAGCTCCTGTCACAGTACAAGGCAAGGCCTTGCCAAGAGACTTAACTAGGGAAACATCTAACTGGGATGCACCTCTGCCACCCAATAAGAGAATCCAGTTGGAAGGATGGAAGAACTCGTTAGCTACCCTCTCCAACCTGAAAGTGCCAAGACCATACACCCCTGTACCGTCAACAGAAATACGAAGCCGAAAACTGTATATATTCGCGGATGCTTCTGTGAAAGCAATTGCTGCTGTTGCCTACCTTAAAACCTACCTTAAAGACTCCAAATGTCAGAGCCACATTGAGTTTGTTATGGAGAAGACCAAGCTTGCACGCGCAACCAGGACAGTTAACGCAAGTCAGCTACAAAGTACAACGTGGCTTTCAGAACCAAAACTATTATACGTTGAAGAACACCTTACAGACACCTTTGAAGTAGTAGGAGAGGACACAGATGCTGAAATCAACCCTCAGGTGTCTACACTTCATACAATGACTTCTGCTACCCAGCTTGGATCTTACAGGTTCGTCAAATTCTCAAGGTGGAAGTCACTCGTTCGAGCCATTACCTGCTTGAGCTACATAGCTCGCTCCTTCAGAACTCCCAGAACTTGTGATACAGGAGAATGTAAAGGCTGGCATATCTGTAAAAATACCTACGTTGCCTCAGACTTGGATTCCTCTAGAAACCACATAATCCTCACTATTCAAAGAGAATCCTGCTTTACAGAAATCCAATGTCTTATTAACAAAGCTCAAATACCAGCGAGTAGCGTGTTAAGAATTCTCGACGCCACTCTTCAAGCAGGAGCAGCGAGGCTTACCCACGAAAGCCTAATCACCTACATGGTGGAAGCCACAGCTATAATCAATGCAAGACCCTTAGTTCTAGTTCCTAACGACTCTGAGGAGCCCTTGTTATTGACTCTAGCTACCCTCCTTACCCAGAAAACAGGACCGACCAGTACCCCTCCAGGAAGATTAGATGCCAAGAACTTCCACAAGTGCCAATGGAGACAGGTACAAAGTCTTGCGAATACTTTCTGGGACAGGTGGCGCAAACAATATCTGTTTACACTGCAGCCACGGACAAAGTGGCAATCTACTTGTCCCAATCTGAACATAGGTGACCTTGTCCTTGTGAAAGACTCTCAAGTACACCGAAACCAGTGGCTACTTGGTCTAGTTACTGCAACATTTCCGAGCAATGATGGCAATGTCCGCAAGGTTGAACTAAGAATGACTAAGGGAAATGAACCTAAGACATTTCTTAGACCAGTATCTGAACTGGTCCTGCTGTTACCCTCAGAAGACAGGGATAGTGACATCCAGTGATGCCAGGCAGGGAGTGTTCTGTCTCTGACATCCAATCCATCTCCAAATGTTTGTTTCTGCTTAATGTCGTTATTAATTTGTAGCTGTAGATTTTTAATGAGCTTATCTCATATGTAGTGTTCTGCTCCCGCTAGTGGCCAATGCTATGTTTGCAGTCTCTGTGTCTAATTCCCCTCCCTCTTGCAATGCATTTTGGTAGCTCAGCCCCCATTTTTACTTTCATTTCTGGAAGGAAGACATTCAGCATCACTGTTCCCATGCGATTGCATTGCCGGTATGTATTCATGCCTTCTTTAGTTGTTTTCTGCTCTAGTTTTAGCCTCGCTCATCCAGTTATAGTCTAGATTAGTTACTAGTTCATGCATATTGTATATCCATGTATAATGTGTATTCTGCTGTACCATGCACTGATTCTTCTGTATTCTCATTGTTTCCAGTTTTACCATTTAAAAATATACTGCAACGTTCAATAAAAGCACAGACTTCACCACAGTCTTCTCATTGGACTCAGTATAAAGGTTTAGCTGTCTGTTTAAATTCATGAGCCCCCGGCCCATTTAGTGAGAACAGAACAGAGGGAATAATGGGAGTTTGATTGATTCCCCCATATCAATTGAAAATCATTTTATTTTTCACAGTTATTACTTAGTTTGAGTCTGTGATATATTGCACTAGCACTTTGTACACTGTTTTACAGCACTTTGTAGATTTCAGCGCACGTTTTCTGTTTACAAATTGTATATCACCACAGCAGCTTATACTTTTGTATTGCCATCTATTTAGAGAGAGGTGTATGCAGACCACCAAAATCTCCGTTACCCATTAATTTATATAACATTTGTTTTTAATATCTTTATTTCAATAAAGATTTATATATTTGCACCATAGACAGCCTTTTATTCAGATTTTTAGAGCTAGATAGAAGCCACCTGGAGTAGAGTGGATCTACAGAGATACATAGAAACAACCTGGAGTAGAGTGGATCTACAGAGCTGGATAGAAGCCACCTGGAGTAGAGTGGATCTACAGAGCTAGATAGAAGCCACCTGCAGTAGAGTGGATCTACAGAGCTAGATAGAAGCAACCTGCAGCAGAGTGGATCTACAGAGCTACATAGAAGCTACCTGTAGTATAGTGAATCTACAGAGCTAGATAGAAGCCACCTGCAGTAGAGTGGATCTACAGAGCTAGATAGAAGCCACCTGCAGTAGAGTGGATCTACAGAGCTAGATAGAAGCCACCTGCAGTAGAGTGGATCTACAGAGCTAGATAGAAGCAACCTGCAGTAGAGTGAATCTACAGAGCTAGATAGAAGCCACCTGCAGTAGAGTGGATCTACAGAGCTAGATAGAAGCCACCCGGAGTATAGTGGATCTGCAGAGCTAGATAGAAGCTACCTGTAGTAGAGTGGATCTACAGAGATGCATAGAAACAACCTGGAGTAGAGTGGATCTACAGAGCTAGATAGAAGCCACCTGGAGTATAGTGGATCTACAGAGCTAGATAGAAGCCACCTGGACTAGAGTGGATCTACAGAGCTAGATAGAAGCCACCTGGAGTATAGTGGATCTACAGAGCTAGATAGAAGCCACCTGCAGTTGGGTGGATCTACAGAGCTATATAGAAGCCACTTGGAGTAGAGTGGATCTACAGAGCTAGATAGAAGAAACCTGCAGTAGAGTGGATCTACAGAGATAGATAGAAGCAACCTGGAGTAGAGTGGATCTATAGAGCTAGATAGAAGCTACCTGTAGTGGAGTGGATCTACAGAGCTAGATAGAAGCCACCTGCAGTTGGGTGGATCTACAGAGCTATATAGAAGCCACTTGGAGTAGAGTGGATCTACAGAGCTAGATAGAAGAAACCTGTAGTGGAGTGGATCTACAGAGCTAGATAGAAGCTACCTGTAGTAGAGTGGATCTACAGAGCTAGATAGGAGCCACCCGGAGTAGAGTGGATCTACAGAGATAGATAGAAGCAACCTGGAGTAGAGTGGATCTATAGAGCTAGATAGAAGCTACCTGTAGTGGAGTGGATCTACAGAGCTAGATAGAAGCTACCTGTAGTAGAGTGGATCTACAGAGATAGATAGAAGCAACCTGGAGTAGAGTGGATCTATAGAGCTAGATAGAAGCTACCTGTAGTGGAGTGGATCTACAGAGCTAGATAGAAGCTACCTGTAGTAGAGTGGATCTACAGAGCTAGATAGGAGCCACCTGGAGTAGAGTGGATCTACAGCGACACATTGGCTCAAGTGGTTAGCACTGCAGCCTTTGCAGCACTGAGGTCCTGGGTTCAATTCCCACCAAGGACACTAAGGACAACATCTGCAAGGAGTTTGTATGTTCTCCCTGTGTTTGCGTGGGTTTCCTCCGGGCACTCCGGTTTCCTCCCACATTGTAAAGACATACTGATAGGATGTTTAGATTGTGAGCTCCAAGAGAGACAGCATTACTGATGTATGTAAAGTGCTATGGAATCAATAGCGCTATATAAATGAATAAATATTATATTATTATTATTATATTACAGAGCTACATAGAAGTAACCTGGAGTAGAGTGGATCTACAGAGCTAGATAGAAGCCACCTGGAGTAGATTGGATCTACAGAGCTACATAGAAAAAACCTGAAGGAAAGTGGATCTACAGAGCTAGATAGAAGCCACCTGGAGTAGGAGTGGATCTACAGAGCTACATGCAACCTGGAGTACAGTGGATCTATAGAGGTACATAGAAGAAACCTGGAGTAGAGTGGATCTACAGAGCTAGATAGAAGCAACCTGGAGGAGAGTGGATCTACAGAGCTAGATAGAAGCACTGTGGAGGAGAGTGGATCTACAGAGTCAGATAGAAGCCACCTGGAGTAGAGTGGATCTACAGAGCTCGATAGAAGCAAACTGGAGTACAGTGGATCTACAAAGTCAGATAGAAGCCACCTGGAGGAGAGTGGATCTACAGAGCTACATAGAAGCAACCTGGAGTAAAGTGGATCTACAGAGCTACACAGAAGCAACCTGGAGGAGAGTGGATCTACAGAGCTACATAGAAGCAACCTGGATTAGAGTAGATCTACAGAGCTAGATAGAAGCAACCTGGAGGAGAGTGGATCTACAGAGCTACATAGAAGCAACCTGGAGGAGAGTGGATCTACAGAGCTACATAGAAGCAACCTGGAGGAGAGTGGATCTACAGAGCTACATAGAAGCAACCTGGATTAGAGTGGATCTACAGAGCTACATAGAAGCAATCTGAAGTAGAGTGGATCTACAGAGCTCGGTAGAAGCAATCTGAAGTAGAGTGGATCTACAGAGCTAGATAGAAGCAACCTGGAGATGAGTGGATCTACAGAGCTACATAGAAGCAACCTGCAGTAGAGTGGATCTACAGAGCTACATAGAAGCCACCTGCAGTAGAGTGGATCTACAGAGCTAGGTAGAAGCAACCTGGAGTACAATGGATCTACAGAGCTGGATAGAAGCAACCTGGAGTAGAGTGGAACTACAGAGTTAGACGGAAGCAACCTGGAGTAAAGTGGATCTACAGAGCTAGATAGAAGCAACCTGGAGGAGAGTGGATCTACAGAGCTAGATAGAAGCAACCTGGAGGAGAGTGGATCTACAGAGATACATAGAAGCAACCTGAAGTAGAGTGGATTTACAGAGCTCCATAGAAACAACCTGGAGTAGAGTGGAGCAAAAGAGCTGGATAGAGCAACCTGAAGTAGAGTGGATCTACAAAGCTACATAGAAGCCACTTGGAGTAGAATGGATCTGCAGAGCTAGATAGAAGCAGCAACCTGGTGTACAGTGGATCTACACAGCTAAACAGAAGCAGCCCTGAGGAGAGTGGATCTACAGAGCTAGATAGAACCAACCTGGAGTAGAGTGGATCTACTAAGCTGGATAGAAGCAATCTGGAATAGAGTGGATTTACAGAGCTTCATAGAAGTAGCCTGGAGTAGAGTGGATCCACAGATCTAGGTAGAAGCAACCAGGAGTAGAGTGGATCTACAGAGCTACATAGAAACTACCTGTAGTAGAGTGGATCCATAGAGCTAGAAAGAAGCAACCTGCAGCAGAGTGGATCTACAGAGCTACATAGAAGCAACCTGGAGTACAGTGGATCTACAGAGCTAGATAGAAGCAACCAGGAGTAGAGTGGATCCACAGAGCTACATAGAAGCAAACTTGGTAGAGTGGATCCACAGAGCTGGATAGAAGTCACCTGCAGCAGAGTGGATCTACAGAGACAGATAGAAGCCACATGGAGTAGAGTGGAAAAGAAGACTTGATATGCTTGAAGCTACCTGGGGCAGGGTGGATCAACAGAGCTGGAAAGAAGCCACCTGGGGTAAAACAAAATATCAGAGCTGGATATGCTGTAAGCCACCTCTAGGAGAGTGAAACAGCAGACCTAATTATGCTAGATGCCACCTGGAACAGTGTGGAGTGGAAGAGCTGGATTTGCTTAAAGCCACCAAGAGCAAAGTGGAACAGCAGAGCTGGATATGCTGGAAGCCACCAAGAGCAAAGTGGAACAGCAGAGCTGGATATGCTGGAAGCCACCAAAAGCAAAGTGGAACAGCAGAGCTGGATATGTTAGAAGCCACCAAGAGCAAAGTGGAACAGCAGAGCTGGATATGCTGGAAGCCACCAAAAGCAGAGTGGAACAGCAGAGCTGGATATGCTGGAAGCCACCAAGAGCAAAGTGGAACAGCAGAGCTGGATATGCTGGAAGCCACCAAAAGCAAAGTGGACCAGAAGAGCGGAGGGACGATCATTGCCAAAACGCCGGTGCAGGGAGCGGAGGGACGATCAATGCCGGAACGCCGCTGCGTGGCTACAAGGAAAGCCATCATCTTCCCTGTTCTCAGAATGATACGTCCTGATACATCTCAGCTCGTGTACCCGGCTGCAGAACATGTTGTTCTGTTTAGTAATATCCCGAAAAGATTTACAGGAAACAGTCATCAGGAAGGAAAGAAAGTCACATTCACTTCAAGACGAGATCCCAAGTCGTTTCCACTTAATAGAGGGATTTTCTCAGATTCTGTGTCAGGAATTGTGTGTAAACCTCTCCAAGGTCGGCAGGGTGACATGGACGGTGGACACCGGATTCTCCACTGACCGATGATATCTGGGGGGAGAAGGACTGGGCAGTTGGAAATGATAGTTCTATTGTCACAAGGGTCTCCTGTCATTGGGGGATGTGACAGGTCTGGGATCTGAGTCTCACATTGGGTTTTCTATGTAGTTGCTATCTTTTGGGGCAGCAAGGGTTAAGGAATCTTCCCTTGCTTGTTATTCCTTGTTACTCCTATTTCAGGTGTAGTCGGTTTGGGACCACTTCCTTCCACTTTAAACGGTCACATGTTCTATCACCTACTGCCGGTTATAGAGTCATTACACACAGAGGGATCTATTTCATGTGTTTATTTCTGTTAATGTTGATGATTATGGAAACCCAAAGGTCATTATCTCAGAAAATTAAAGTAGGGAGGATGAAGGGTGTGAGAGATAAAATATGACCTAAATAGATATCAGAGGCTTCACCTTGTGTGGTTGTGAGAGTCACAACCACTATAAAGGCAGATCACAGCTGCTGCAGTCCCCAGCGTGGTGCATATAGAGTAGGGAGGATGAAGGGTTAAACACTGCGCTGCCGTATTCCACCAGAAATCAAAGGGTGAATATAATATTGATTTATTAGTCAGTGTTTCAGGGCTCCTATATATATATATATATATATATATATATATATATATATATATATATATATATATATATATATATATATATAATATAATATATAATACATTTATTACTCCCTGAACCTGAGACTTGACAATTTGTACACTTCAGAAAATATTTGACTTCATAAACATGACCCAGCACCACGCCCCATTTATTCTTTTTACCAGGTGCTACAGCGCCATCCATCCGGTTGTGGTAGTTCCTGGTACTGCGGCTCGGTCATGTTTATATGTGAGCTTTCGCCAGCGTGTGAAATCAATATTATTTCTTGGAAATTCCCTATAAAATAGGTTGTTATTATAAAAGAGTAACATTCTATTATTAGTTCTATATTGTCCTTCCAGGCTGCGGGGAGTCTTCTGGCCGTACATACAGACCTGTATGGAGACACAGCACCAGCTGCCATTACTCTCCAGACATTACTGTCTATTACATTAGCGGTTTCCAGTAACTCGCTGTAAAAGGTTGATGTGATTTTGTGCAGAATTCAATATTAATGCTCCACTCACATGCAACATATTAATAATAAAGAATAAATATTGTTATCAATATACTAATAATCAGCGGCGGGATATTGACTTCATGGAATGTTTTTTTACGCCCAATGACCGATCCTTTGTTGCCCATTTTCCTGCCAAACTTTATACCATAATTCCTAACCCAGCCCGGATGGGCACGTGACCGCATCAACCAATCACTGTGTCCAACATGTTACTCTATACAGAGACCAAGTACCAGTGCCTTATAATAACACCGCTATGCAGAGATCAAACAATACTAACACACACAGACCACAGAACAGCTTCAGATAATACAATAATAATAATAATACATTATGGCTGCAGACAGAATCTTATCATGTATCTCTGTATACAGGGAGCTCCCCCTAGTGGTGACTGCAGACAGGATCTTATTATGTATCTCTGTATACAGGGAGCTCCCCCTAGTGGTGGCTGCAGACAGGATCTTATCATGTATCTCTGTATACAGGGAGCTCCCCCTAGTGGTGGCTGCAGACAGAATCTCATCATGTATCTCTGTAGACAGGGAGCTCCCCATAGTAGTGGCTGCAGACAGAATCTTATCATGTATCTCTGTATACAGGGAGCTCCCCATAGTAGTGGCTGCAGACAGAATCTTATCATGTATCTCTGTATACAGGGAGCTCCCCCTAGTGGTGACTGCAGACAGGATCTTATTATGTATCTCTGTATACAGGGAGCTCCCCCTAGTGGTGGCTGCAGACAGGATCTTATCATGTATCTCTGTATACAGGGAGCTCCCCCTAGTGGTGGCTGCAGACAGAATCTCATCATGTATCTCTGTAGACAGGGTGCTCCCCCTAGTGGTGACTGCAGATAGAATCCTATCATGTATCTCTGTATACAGGGAGCTCCCCCTAGATGTGGCTGCAGACAGAATCTTATCATGTATCTCTGTATACAGGGAGCTCCCCCTAGTGGTGGCTGCAGACAGAATATTATCATGTATCTCTGTATACAGGGAGCTCCCCCTAGTGGTGACTGCAGACAGAATATTATCATGTATCTCTGTATACAGGGAGCTCCCCCTAGTGGTGGCTGCAGACAGAATATTATCATGTATCTCTGTATACATGGAGCTCCCCCTAGTGGTGGCTGCAGACAGGATCTTATCATGCATCTCTGTATACAGGGAGCTCCCCCTAGTGGTGACTGCAGACAGAATGTTATCATGTATCTCTGTATACAGGGAGCTCCCCCTAGTGGTGACTGCAGACAGGATCTTATCATGTATCTCTTTATACAGGGAGCTCCCCCTAGTGGTGACTGCAGACAGGATTTTATCATGTATCTCTATATACAGAGAGCTCCCCCTAGTGGAGACTTCAGACAGAATCTTATCATGTATCTCTGTATGCAGGGAGCTCCCCCTAGTGGTGACTGCAGACAGGATCTTATCATGTATCTCTTTATACAGGGAGCTCCCCCTAGTGGTGACTGCAGACAGGATCTTATCATGTATCTCTGTATACATGGAGCTCCCCCTAGTGGTGACTGCAGACAGAATCTTATCATGTATCTCTTTATACAGGGAGCTCCCCCTAGTGGTGACTGCAGACAGGATCTTATCATGTATCTCTTTATACAGGGAGCTCCCCCTAGTGGTGACTGCAGACAGAATCTTATCATGTATCTCTGTATACAGGGAGCTCCCCCTAATGGTGGCTGCAGACAGAATCTTATCATGTATCTCTGTATACAGGGAGCTCCCCCTAGTGGTGGCTGCAGACAGAATTTTATCATGTATCTCTGTATACAGGGAGCTCCCCCTAGTGGTAACTGCAGACAGAATCTCATCATGTATCTCTGTATACTGGGAGCTCCCCCTAGTGGTGGCTGTCCGTAGTTGGCAGTTTTGGGTGAAAGTTAGAGATCCTTAAACATCACCCTTAAAAAGAAGTGTGGGGGAACATGGGTAGCAGTAAGGAAGGGACAAGTAAATATCTCAAACATGAAGTCACTGATCTGGAGGTAAGTAAGGTGCAGGGGCAATAATTTGGTGCTGCGGTAGAATAAATGTGTTTTCTTGCTCTCCTCATATTTGCCTGGGAAGGGATGGGAATTGGCTATTAGTAGGAGTCGTATTTTCAGAGCTGTAACCCAATCCGCTCTCATCAGTAACAGCAGGTCGGCTCTGATAAATCCTTCTTTGTCTTCTTACAGTTGGTGGATAGGGTTGAGTTGATGTAACAGTACATTATTATTATGTGAGGATCGCTTATGTATGTGCCTCCAGCACAGCGTGACACTTGGAAGCAACAAGAAGTGATCCAATATAACTTCCCGCTTTAAGGATTATGAATCAACCTTATAGTGAATGTTCACTTTCCCAAAAAATGTCTTTAAAAATCTTTACAGTGGTCAAAGCTTAATTTTATAAAGATTTTCCAATCACCTCTACAGATAAAAATGTTATAAAAATATGCCTATCTGCAGCCACCACTAGGGGGAGCTCCCTGTATACAGAGATACATGATAAGATTCTGTCTGCAGCCACCACTAGGGGGAGCTCCCTGTATACAGAGATACATGATAAGATCCTGTCTGCAGTCACCACTAGGGGGAGCTCCCTGTATATAGAGATACATGATAAGATCCTGTCTGCATTCACCACTAGGGGGAGCTCCCTGTATACATAGATACATAAGATTCTGTCTGCAGCCACCACTAAGGGGAGTTCCCTGTATACAGACATACATGATAAGATTCTGTCTGCAGCCACCACTAGGGGGAGCTCCCTGTATATAGAGATACATGATAAGATTCTGTCTGCAGCCACCACTAGAGGGAGCTCCCTGTATACAGAGATACATGATAAGATTCTGTCTGCAGTCACCACTAGGGGGAGCTCCCTGTATACAGAGATACATGATAAGATCCTGTCTGCAGCCACCACTAGGTGGAGCTCCCTGTATACAAAGATACATGATAAGATCCTGTCTGCAGTCACCACCAGGGGGAGCTCCCTGTATACAGAGATACATGATAAGATTCTGACTGCAGCCACCACTAGGGGGAGCTCTCTGTATTCAGAGATACATGATAAGATCCTGTCTGCAGCCACCACTAGGGGGAGCTCCCTGTATACAGAGATACATGATAAGATTCTGTCTGCAGTCACCACTAGGGGGAGCTCCCTGTATACAGAGATACATGATAATATTCTGTCTTCAGCTACCATTAGGGGGAGCTCCTTTTATACAGAGATGCAGATTTTCCTTATATCTGCAATTAATAGTGATTTTTTTTTTACATGCCCGGTACATGACAACTGAATGTACAGCAAACTCTTGGGACAGTGAATGGAACGTGGTTGCACATTTGTTTTACAGCTTCACTTACATGGGGGATAGAACAATCAGACCTCAAATGATTCTGCATTTATCATCTATTCTATTGCAAGTTATCACCTAGCCAAATTCTGGGACCCGCAACTATACCAAGAGTTGAGCTCCCAAATTCCCTAGTTAGAACAGAATATTTGCTGTGCATGCGCTTCTTTGTTCTGTTTATTGTCTATGGGATTATTGGACATACTGTATAGCTTTGCTTTCAAGACTAATGCTTATCTGGCTTCTGGGATAGCTGATAACCTGGTTATTGGTGGGGATCTGAATGCTAAGACCCTCACAGACCCAAAAACAAATCTCTAAAGTTATCAAATCAGAATAAAGCGTAGATGGCATTTGTGCAGCCCTGCCTGCAAGAAAGCCACGTTCATTGAGTTGGGGGGACCCGGACCACAGGATTCCTGATAACTGGCAATAGATGGTGGGAGCCGGACCATAGGGTTTATTATAACTGGCAATAGATGGTGGGAGCCGGACCATAGGGTTTATTATAACTGGCAATAGATGGTGGGAGCCGGACCATAGGGTTTATTATAACTGGCAATAGATGGTGGGAGCCGGACCATAGGGTTTATTATAACTGGCAATAGATGGTGGGAGCCGGACCATAGGGTTTATTATAGCTGGCAATAGATGGTGCGAGCCGGACCATAGGGTTTATTATAGCTGGCAATAGATGGTGGGAGCCGGACCATAGGGTTTATTATAACTGGCAATAGATGGTGGGAGCCGGACCATAGGGTTTATTATAACTGGCAATAGATGGTGGGAGCCGGACCATAGGGTTTATTATAACTGGCAATAGATGGTGGGAGCCGAACCATAGGATTCCTGATAACTGGCAATAGATGGTGCGAGCCGGACCATAGGGTTTATTATAACTGGCAATAGATGGTGGGAGCCGGACCATATGGTTTATTATAACTGGCAATAGATGGTGGGAGCCGGATCATAGGGTTTATTATAACTGGCAATAGTTGGTGGGAGCCGCACCACAGGATTCCTGATAACTGGCAATAGATGGTGGGAGCCGAACCATAGGGTTTATTATAACTGGCAATAGATGGTGGGAGCCGGATCATAGGGTTTATTATAACTGGCAATAGTTGGTGGGAGCCGCACCACAGGATTCCTGATAACTGGCAATAGATGGTGGGAGCCGAACCATAGTGTTTATTATAACTGGCAATAGATGGTGGGAGCCGGACCATAGGGTTTATTATAACTGGCAATAGATGGTGGGAGCCGAACCATAGGGTTTATTATAACTGGCAATAGATGGTGGGAGCCGGACCATAGGGTTTATTATAACTGGCAATAGATGGTGGGAGCCGAACCATAGGGTTTATTATAACTGGCAATAGATGGTGGGAGCCGGACCATAGGGTTTATTATAACTGGCAATAGATGGTGGGCACCGGACCATAGGGTTTATTATAACTGGCAATAGATGGTGGGAGCCGAACCATAGGGTTTATTATAACTGGCAATAGATGGTGGGAGCCGAACCACAGGGTTTATTATAACTGGCAATAGATGGTGGGAGCCGAACCATAGGGTTTATTATAACTGGCAATAGATGGTGGGAGCCGAACCACAGGGTTTATTATAACTGGCAATAGATGGTGGGAGCCGAACCATAGGGTTTATTATAACTGGCAATAGATGGTGGGAGCCGAACCATAGGGTTTATTATAACTGGCAATAGATGGTGGGAGCCGGACCACAGGATTCCTGATAACTGGCAATAGATGGTGGGAGCCGAACCATAGGGTTTATTATAACTGGCAATAGATGGTGGGAGCCGGACCATACGGTTTATTATAACTGGCAATAGATGGTGGGAGCCAGACCATAGGGTTCATTATAACTGGCAATAGATGGTGGGAGCCGGACCATACGGTTTATTATAACTGGCAATAGATGGTGGGAGCCGGACCAGAGGGTTTATTATAACTGGCAATAGATGGTGGGAGCCGGACCATACGGTTTATTATAACTGGCAATAGATGGTGGGAGCCGAACCATAGGGTTTATTATAACTGGCAATAGATGGTAGGAGCCGGACCACAGGATTCCTGATAACTGGCAATAGATGATGGGAGCTGGACCATAGGGTTTATTATAACTGGCAATAGATGGTGGGAGCCGGACCAGAGGGTTTATTATAACTGGCAATAGATGGTGGGAGCCGAACCATAGTGTTTATTATAACTGGCAATAGATGGTGGGAGACGAACCATAGGGTTTATTATAACTGGCAATAGATGGTGGGAGCCGGACCACAGGATTCCTGATAATTGGCAATAGTTGGTTTTAGCCGGACCACAGGATTTATTATAACTGGCAATAGTTGGTGGGAGCCGGACCACAGGATTCCTGATAACTGGCTATATTATTTTTGATTCCTTGAAAAAGTTTTGTGAGTTAAACGTACATCCAAATAGTAATGTGGATTAATCCAAATAATAATTATATTAATATAAATATACACTGTATATATCAAATAGTAAACATACCATACAGGGCAAAACCAATAAGTTAGAACCCCACGATTCTGACGTACGTTTCGCACACAAGCTTTTTCAAGGTTTTTGATTCCTTGAATAAGCTTGTGAGCGAAACGTACCTCTGAGTTCTTGGATTCTAACTTATTTGTCGCATACTTTCATTCGTGTTCTGCCCCCCACTTATTTTAATACATACTTTTAACTTTATATCAATAAAGTTATATATTTTTTAATATTACTTATTTTGTGTCTCCTCACTTTTTTGTGGTGTATAGCCCTCCTACTGCGATATATGCTGGTATATTGTTCTGAGTAACATGGATTAAGGTTAATAATAACAGGATTAGTTCTGAGGGATGTTGGGCTGAAGCCACCAGTGAAGCGAGTCTGGTCTTGTGGTCGCCTCGTCCTGCGCAGCAGCTGTGCCGCATTGTCTATGTAGGGAGCGGGGGGCAGACGCGCGCACAAGTCATGTCATGTTTTCCGCTTCTCAGCAACGTGTTTGTATGAGACGGTAATAGACCGAATGAATGAGCCTCATTTACTGACAGTGCTGGGCCCGGGTACAAAGCTCTGACTTCCTCTCCATGTCATTATTTACTTTCCAATCACACACCCCGTTCTCTATTACAACCTCCTAACATAACACTGGGGTATTGGAATTAATGACAATTTCTTCCTTAAAGGGGTTGTCCACTTTTTAGATCCCTCAAAGAAAAGCTGATCAAAGTGATCCTAGAAGTAACTCATCAGCAAGTGTTCGATTCTCCTACAGCGCCTCCGCAGTGGGGACAAGGTATTGCACACATCTCATCACAGCTCCTGGATGCCATACCCGATTTTAAAGGTTTCCTTAAAAATCACATTTATTTATTGCAACTAGAAGAAGTGATACATGCCTGATCAGGGGTCTGTCGCGCCGTGGACTAGGGGTCACCCAGATACAGTGCGCACAAACCAACGGTGTCCGGCGCACTACACACAACAGATGGAATACACCTGGGGGACAAATACAGCGTAGGACCCTGCTCAGGGAATGGGGGGAAGGAGACCTCCTGCACTCACCTGTTGCTGTGCCCTGATCTCCCTACCATCCCTATACAGGTTCTTTCATCTTGTCGCCAAGAAGGATACGTAGTACCTCACTTTCCCTGATGTTAACCCTTAATATGGAGATGGCCGACAGGAGCACTAGTCCCAACCACTGCAATAACAACAAGCGGTAAGGGGAGACAGACAGGAGGACAACAAACAACTTCACATCTGCTGCCACTCTTCTAAGCAGCAGGCGGCTTGGCAACGGTCAGCTTCTTCAGAGTAGCTCCTTCACCTCAGGTAGCCTGGCCAGGAATGGAGTTGAATCACCAACAAGGAATGCTGGACCATGTGACCAAATAAAGGAGATGGGAGTGATCAAAATGTAGCCACACCTGAGAAGAGAATTAAGGAGCATTGCAACAACAGAAAATTACATTAACTCCTACAGTGCCAAATGAAAGAAACACATTAAAAATTAAATCTCAATACAGGAATGAGACAGAAGTCCCAAAACTAATAGAAACCATAGAAACCATCGTGACAGGGTCGCAGTGCTAGAACCTCCATGATTTGTAGATCAGGTCTGCCAGGACATGCTTCTCCTTGCTACTGTTAATATGGAGAGGCATGTGTGCTGTTGCTCCATTTATTGGCATTGAGGTTTCTAGAGTCTGATGGGCTCTGGTGCAGATTTTGGACCCAATTCCCTACCTGCATGTTGGTCAGATGTATTAGCTCTTGTAGCATTTTAAATCCTATAAATATATACATATTGCCCCACTAACCATAATGTAATAATGTCACCCATTCTGCACTAATGTCCCCGATCTTGTGCCCCTTTCAGTAATAAAGTCCCCCATCATGAGCAACCTGCAGTAATAATGTCCAACATTCCGGGCCCTTTCTGGTATAATGTCCTTCATTCTTGTTGCCTTCCAGTAATAATCTCCTCCAACCTGGGGTAATGTCCCCATCCTGGCCCCTTCCATTAATATATGTCCCCCATCCTTGACCCCTTGATGTTATAAAGTCCCCCATCCTGGTGTAATGTCCCCATTCTGGCTTTTCCAGTAAGATATGTCCTCCATTCTTCTGTTGTCCTATCTTGGGCTGCTTCCTGGTATAATGTCCGCCATCCTGGTGTAATGTCACCACCTGGCCCCTTCCAGTAATATATGTTCCTCATGCTGGGCCCCTTCCTGGTATAATGACCTCTATTCTGGGCCACTTATTGGTATTATCTAATCCATTTTTGGCCCCTTCTAGTAATGTCTCCCATGTTGGTGTAATATCCCCATCCTGGCCCTTTCCATTGATATATGTTCCCCACCCCAGTAATCATGTCTCCCATCCTGGGCCACTTCCTGGTGTAATGTCTCCATCCTGGGTCCCTTCCAGTAATGATGACTCCTATCTTCGTATAATGTCCCCCATCCCAATCCCCTTCCTGGTATAATATCCGCCAGCCTTGGCCCTTTCCGGTAATAATGTCTTCCATCCTTGTGTTATGTCCCTTCCTGGCCCCTTCAATAATATGTCACCCATCCTGGGTCGCTTGTTGGTACAATGTTCCTTTCCGTTCATAATGTACCTCATCCTGAGCCTTTTCTAGTCATAATGTCTCCCATCCTGGACCCATTCCTGGTGTAATATTCCCATCCTGGCCCCTTGCAGTAATATATGTTCCTATCCTGGTATAACGTCCCACATCCTTAGCAACTTCCAATTATAATGTCACCCCATCTTGGTGTAATCTCCTCAACCTGGCCCCTTCCAATAGCATTGTCCCCACTTTGGGCACCTTCCTAATATAAAGTCTCCCATCCTTGCCTTTTTCAGTAATATATGTACACCATGCTGGGCCCCTGTTTGGTTTAATGGCCCCTATTCTCAGCCCCTCCTTGGTATAATGTCCTCCATTCTTAGCCCCTTCCAGTAATAATGTCCCTCATCTGGGTATAATGTCTCCATCCTGATATATATCCTCCATCCTTCCCTTTTCCAGTGATGTATGTCCCCTATCCTGAGCCCTTTCCAGTAATTATATCTCCCATCATGGACCCATTCCTAGTGTGATGTCCCCACCCTGGCCCATTCCAGTAATATATGTCCCCTATCCTGGACCTCTTCCTGGTATGATGGCCACCATCCTGAGCTCTTTCCTGGTATAATGTCCCCCATCCAGGCCCCAATCCTGAGCCATTTCTAGTAATAATGTCTCCCATCCTGGGTTACTTGCTGGTGCAAAGTCCACATCCTGGCCCCCTCTAGTAATATATGTTCCCATCCTGGTATAATGTCCCCATCCTGGCCCCTTCCAGTAATATATGTTCTTCAGAGGTATAAGGTGAAGCTCCAGAGCCCAGATGTGAAAGCTCCAACGGGGACCCCAATATTTAAAAAAATCATTAGTAGCAGTAGTCTTTTTCTATGGGCCAAATGGACTTTTGGGGCCCCTTAGGTTCCACCAACCCCTGCACCTATTGTAGTTATGGCCCTGATGTTCCTCATCCTGGTGCAATTTCCCCTATGCTGAGCTCCTTCCTGGTGTAATGTCCCACATGTTCCCCATCCTGTCCCCTTGCATTAATATATGTCCCCCATCTGGTGTTATGCCCATCATGGCCCATTCCAGTAATATATGTCTGCTATACTGGGTCTCTTCTTGGTATAATGGCCCTTACTTGGTAATATTTCCCCAATCCTTATCCCCTTTCAGTAATAATGTCCTCCATCTTGAGCCATTTGCAGTAATAATGTCTCTGATCCTGGGTTCCTTCCTGGTGTAATATCCCCATCATGGCCCCCTCCAATAATATATGCTCCCATCCTGGTATAATGTCCCCTATCCTGGTATAATGCCTTCGATCCATGGCCCCTTCCAGACATAATGTCACCATCCTGGCCCCTTCCAGTTATATATGTTCATTATCCTGGTATAATTTACCCCCATCCTGGGCTCCTTCCTGGTATAATATCCCCCATCCAGGCCACTTCCATTAATATATGTCCTCCATCCTGGTATAATTTCCCTCATCCTGCACCTTTTCTTGGTATCTTGGTATAATGTCCCTCATCCAGACCCCTTCTATTAATATATGTCCTCCATCCCAGTATAATTTCCCTCATCCTGGACCGTATCTTGGTATGATGTCCCCCATCCTGGGCCCAGTCCAGACTTCCACTTCCAAGGGGATTCTGGAAAGGGATCTAAGTCCCCCATCCTGGACCTTTTCTTGGTATAATGTCCCCCATCCAGGCCCCTTCCATTAATATATGTCCTCCATACTAGTATAGTTTGCCCCATCCTGGACCTTTTCTTGGTATCTTGGTATAATGTCCCTCATCCAGACCCCTTCTACTAATATATGTCCTCCATCCCAGTATAATTTCCCTCATCCTGGACCGTATCTTGATATGATGTCCCCCATCCTGGGCCCAGTCCAGTCCTCCACTTCCAAGGGGATTCTGTAAAGGGATCTGAGTCCCCCATCTTGGACCTTTTCTTGGTATCTTGGTATAATGTCCCACAGCCAGGCCCCTTCCATTAATATATGTCCTCCATCCTGGTATAATTTCCCCCATCCTGGACCTTTTCTTGGTATCTTGGTATAATATCCCTCATCCAGGCTCCTTCCATTAATATGTCTTTCATCCCGGTAAAATTTCCCCCATCCTGGACCTTTTTTTGGTATCTTTGTATGATGTCCCCCATCCTGGGCCCAGTCCAGACTTCCACTTCCAAGGGAATTCTGGAAAGGGATCTAAGTCCCCCATCCTTGACCTTTTCTTGGTATAATGTCCCCCATCCAGGCCCCTTCCATTAATATATGTCCTCCATCCCAGTATAATTTCCCCCATCCTGGACCTTTTCTTGGTATCTTGGTATAATGTCCCCCATCCAGGCCCCTTCAATTAATATATGTCCTCCATCCCAGTATAATTTCCCCCATCCTGGACCTTTTCTTGGTATCTTGGTATAATGTCCCCCATCCAGGCCCCTTCCATTAATATATGTCCTCCATCCCAGTATAATTTCCCCCATCCTGGACCTTTTCTTGGTATCTTGGTATAATGTCCCCCATTCTGGGCCCAGACCAGACCTCCACTTCCAAGGAGATTCTGTAAAGGGATCTGAGTCCTAAGTGTCAGACCCCCATCCATTAGAAAGTTATCATATTGTTTGGTGACAACTTACAAACTTGAGACAATCCCTTTAAGTCGGATAATACAAAATAGCCCCTTAATGTAACATCATCTCTTTTTATATTGGTTTAACCACTGTGTATGATACTGGAGATTCCAGTCTGTGCCCCTTCCCATGAGGACTGTGCGATCAGGGGTGTTTGCTCCATCACACACACATGTTGTATGTCTTCCTCCCTCCACTCGGACCTCGATGGCAGCAGCTGCACATTCTTCCTACAGTTGCAAAATAATTGGATTATGTGAAAGTAAACAGCCGGAAAATACCGGAAACGATCCGCCAGAAATGTATACACTAAAATAATAAATATTACTAAAAAAAAAAAAAAAAGCTTATTTTAATTTTTGGAGTTTTTTGCATTTTTTATGTTTCTTTATGTTACTGATAGAGAAAATAAGGTTTGCAAATATTTGGGGGTCTTATAGGTAGAATAGAATGGGTTATCCTGGATATTCTGGGTCCCCCAGGATGAATGTTAGTGTATGGCAGGCCCTACTATGACTCATATTATATATTTGATGGGTCCCTGGGGGGAAAACAACACAGATGATTAATAAGCCATGTCGTCACTGCACCGGTGCTGAGGAATTCTCGGAAGGTCATCCTTAATCAGTGTCATCTCGGATCTGCTGTGGTGGCGCAGTGAGATACGTAGACGACATTGTAATCTGGGGTTTAGAGAAATTTGAGAGACTGAGTTTATTTTGGAGTTTTTCAGGGGTTTGCATAAATTTGGGGCCTTTTATGTTTGGATCATTATTACATAAGGTCTTTTTAGACTCTACTCTGATATAAATTTGGAGATTTTAGTCAGGAGTCTGAATTACTATTAAAGAAAATGAATATTCACTGCTCCCCACGCCCAGAATTTTGGGTGTGGGGGAGCAGTGCATATTAATTTTCTTTAATAGTGAACATGTGATCCCAGTTGTTGCAGTAAGCGGGCAGCTGTGGCAATGAGTGTGTCCTCTATTAAAGAAGATGAGTATTCACTGCTCCCCACGCCCATAATCCCGCCCACCTCTCAACACTGAATCGGTACGAAGAGGTGGGTGGGATTATGGGCATGGGGAACCGTTTATATTTTTTATAGTGGACACTCATCGCTGCAGCAACTAGGCTGATCACGTGTGTCTGCTATTAAAGAAAATTAATATTCACTACTCCCCACACCCACAATTTTAGGCATGGAGAGCAGTGAATATTCATTATTTTTTATAGTGGACACACTCATCGCCGCCGACGTAAGTTTATTTCAGCAACTGGGATGATCACGTGTGTCTGCTATTAAAGAAAATTGATATTCACTACTCCCCACACCCACAACTTTAGGTATGGGGAGCAGTGAATATTCATTATTTTTTATAGTGGACACGCTCATCGCAGCAGACGCAAGTTTATTTCAGCAACTGGGATGATCACGTGTGTCCGGTATTAAAGAAAATTGATATTCACTACTCCCCACACCCACAATTTTAGGCGTGGGGAGCAGTGAATATTCATTATTTTTTATAGTGGACACGCTCATCGCTGCAGACGCAAGTTTATTTCAGCAACTGGGATGATCACGTGTGTCTGCTATTAAAGAAAATGAATATTCACTACTCCCCACACCCACAATTTTAGGCATGGGGAGCAGTGAATATTCATTATTTTTTTTTAGTGGACACGCTCATCGCTGCAGACGCAAGTTTATTTCAGCAACTGGGATGATCATGTGTGTCCACTATTAAAGAAAATTGATATTCACTACTCCCCACACCCACAATTTTAGGCGTGGGGAGCAGTGAATATTCATTATTTTTTTTTTAGTGGACACGCTCATCGCAGCAGACGCAAGTTTATTTCAGCAACTGGGATGATCACGTGTGTCCGCCATTAAAGAAAATTGATATTCACTACTCCCCACACCCACAATTTTAGGCGTGGGGAGCAGTGAATATTCATTATTTTTTATAGTGGACACGCTCATCGCTGCAGACGCAAGTTTATTTCAGCAACTGGGATGATCACGTGTGTCTGCTATTAAAGAAAATTGATATTCACTACTCCCCACACCCACAATTTTAGGCATGGGGAGCAGTGAATATTCATTATTTTTTTTTTAGTGGACACGCTCATCGCTGCAGACGCAAGTTTATTTCAGCAACTGGGATGATCACGTGTGTCCGCTATTAAAGAAAATTGATATTCACTATTCCCCACACCCACAATTTTAGGCATGGGGAGCAGTGAATATTCATTATTTTTTATAGTGGACACGCTCATCGCCGCAGACGCAAGTTTATTTCAGCAACTGGGATGATCACGTGTGTCCGCTATTAAAGAAAATTGATGTTCATTACTCCCCACACCCACAATTTCTAGCCATGGGGAGCAGTGAATATTCATTTTAGAGTAGCAAGCAACTGACATCACCATGCGACTGGGGACGCGTGGCAGTGATGTCATGCACTGCCCTGCTTACACACCAAAGTCAGTTACCAGCATCAGAAAAGGACACCGAGTAGAAGGAGAGCAAATGTAAGGTGAGTGGAATCTTTTCTTTTTTTTTTTAACTGTGGCATAATGGGAGGCATATATACTAGGATGGGGAACATATATCCTAGGATTAGGGACATATATAGCAGGGTGGGTCCAGAATATGGATCAGATATACCAGGATGGGCCCATAATGGGGAACATATATTCTAAGATGGGCCTAGGATAGAGATCAGCATCCTGGTATATATGATCCCCATCCTGGTATATATGTCATGGGAGGACATACTGTATATTCAAGGATGGGGATCATATATACCAGGATGGGAGACATTGATCATAAGTATGAATAATTTATTTATTCAAATACTGCGCCCACCCTTATATTACCGTATTCAGTGTGTGGAGCTGGATACGGATTTCTCTGACAATTAGCACGTCAGGTTTAGAAACAGCCTAGTGGGGACATCTTTTGGAAGGGATTTTGAAAGGTTTTCTTCCAGATTTCACTTACGAAGTATATTAGAAAGTTTATTATAATCACTTGCTCTACATTATTATGAAATAGAAATGTAAACATCGGTTACACTTTCAGACTTTTATCAATTTTTATACATGGAGAGTAAAAATCTTATTTGTTTCCTAATAATATAAGTAATACAGAGTCATTAAACTTATTAGTATTTACCATGGTGGGTTGTGCGGAGAAGGAGCCTCGACGGAAAACAAGCAACTTACAGGAACGTCATTGATTAGTTAGAGGCTCCGGGGAATTGTAGAATTAAGAGGTTTGTTTCCCGAAATGGCAGATCTATACTTCCTGCTGATTTGCTATTGTTCTACATTTCCCCTGATATGAGGGAACATTTATATTTATGGTGCGACCTCTATGTGAGTTCATTATTCTTCTTAACGATGTTAGAACCCGAATTCTTTTTTTAGTAACTCAACAAACAATCCAGAAAAGCAAATTAGATAAATCCATCAGCCACATCGTTAATTGTTTAATAAAATACAGAACATCTTTTTACAGTATTTAACCCATTTTAATTCCCGCCCAGCATTTAGGGACATACAGCTACATCTGAATGAATTAGAAGATCATCAAAAAGTGAATTTATTTCAGTAATTCAATACATAAAGTGAAATACATACATTATATAGAGTCATTACACACAGAGGGATCTATTTCATGTGTTTATTTCTGTTAATGTTGATGATTATGGAAACCCAAAGGTCGTTATCTCAGAAAATTAAAGTAGGGAGTATGAAGGGTCTGAGAGATAAAATATGACCTAAATAGATATCAGAGGCTTCACCTTGTGTGGTTGTGAGAGTCACAACCACTATAAAAGCAGATCACGGCTGCTGCAGAGCCCCAGCGTGGTGCATGTAGAGTAGGGAGGATGAAGGGTTAAACACTGCGCTGCCGTATTCCACCAGACATCAAAGGGTGAATATAATATTGATTTATTACTCAGTGTTTCAGGCCTCTCTGGCTCCTTCCTAAGGATAAATCAATATCATATTGCCATGTTTCAGGGCGTTTCAGGGACTAATAAATCAATATTATATTCACCCTTTGATGTCTGCAGCGCGGTGTTTAACCCTTCATCCTCCCTACTTTAATTTTCTGAGATAATGACCTTTGGATTTTCATTAATCATCAACATTAACAGAAATAAACACATGAAATAGATCCCTCTGTGTGTAATGACTCTATATAATATATGTGTGTCACTTTATGTATTTAATTACTGAAATAAATTAACTTGTTGATGATCTAATTTGTTGCGGTACACCTGTATTTGTCCAATGTTATACCCACATAATTATTAATGGCTTTCAGCTCGTTCTCGAGTCATGGCGGCTCGATGGATGAACGCATTGCCCTTTGAGTTACTGACAGCGGTACCAAAGGCGAGAGAACAAGAATAGACTGTGATTAGAAATAATGGGGTGATATAAATGAGGAAAAGTCTCTGCATCATCCCTCGTCTCCCACGGGATAGGAGGACATCAACACACTGTTATTATTTAAAAGGGATGATAATATGGAGGAAAGGTCCTGTGTCCACCCTTGAGTCACTTTAGACTCTATGACATGCCCCTCCAGGGTCTTAGGATACTCAGAGCCGGGCTTTGAAGCTTCATCACAGGGATCACAGGGACCGAGACCCGGCTCCGTGACCCCGGTGTGGGTGGCTCTCTATCCTTGAGGTCCCTGCGATGCCTGTGATCCCTATCCTTTCTCAGGGATAGGGATCTGGCGTAGAGGGTTAATTCAGGGCAGGGATGACTGGACCTGGGGATACTTGTTAATTTGTATGTGACGCCACCCGGAGGTTGCGGCTATAGATGGCCGCTCCTGCTTGACAGTCTTCCTAGGGGCCGATGGTTGGGAGGCAGCAATGTTCTTAAGCCATCTACGGATAGGTCTGACCCTTAGGGCAGCTGAAGGTACCTGAGTGAGTTGGTACCCTGTTTCCCTGAAAGTAAGGCCCCCCCGATTGTAAGGCCGCCTAGGGGTAAAGGGGGGGCCTGCTAATGTAAGGCCTCCCCCGATTATAAGGCCTTACAACCGGGGGGGCCAATGTAAGGCCCCTAGCGGAGGGGGGGGGGGAGCGGGAGCGGGTCGCACGTCACGTGCGCCCGCTCATTACATATGCACTGCATCCACCTGTCAATCAGCGACAGGGGGAGCAGTGCATTATACTGTATATATGGGCCCCCTCCTGCTGGCACACTACCCCCTGTTCTGAGGCCCCCACCGCTGCTGCTGCTGCAGAGATCTTACCCTCCAGGGTCTTCTTGCAGCAGCCAGCGCGTCCGTCCTCTGTCCTCCGCTGTCTCCCGGATCATGTGACCGGCCGGTCGCAGTCGCGATGACGTCATGCGCTGCGACGGGTCACATGATCCGGGAGACAGCCGAGGACAGAGGACCGACGCGCTGGCTGCTGCAAGAAGACCCTGGAGGGTAAGATGTCTGCAGCAGCAGCAGCGGTGGGGGCCTCAGAACAGGGGGGTAGTGTGCCAGCAGGAGGGGGCCCATATATACAGTATAATGCACTGCTCCCCCTGTCGCTGATTGACAGGGGGATGCAGTGCATATGTAATGAGCGGGCGCACGTGACGTGCGACCCGCTCCCGCAGTGTCCCAGCAGGAGGGGGCCTGTAGGCCACACTGCTGGGGCATCCAATGTAAGACCCCCCCCCCGAAAGTAAGACCTGGGGCCACTTTTGGCCCCCAAAAAAATGTAAGACAGGGTCTTACTTTCGGGGAAACACGGTAGTTGTGTTTCTGGTGCTTTAGATGTGTTAAGACAGTTCACAGACACAGCGGGTTGCAGTCTTCAGTTCTTTTAGTCACAGTCTTTGTGCAGCAGCCTGCTGAGCACTGGGTTCTCGGAGGCAGGGATCCAGCTACTCCCTGGTAGTAGGATGGTACGTAACCGGCACCCCTTCTCTGTCCTTTCCAGGTCGTCTCACACTGTACTTGCCTCACCCGTCCTGCCTTGCGTCTCGCCACACAGAGTTCTGAGCCAATGACTGTGGGCTTTTCCTAGGGGTTCCCCTGCAGGATCTCCCCTTAGCCCTATGGTTACCACCTTTTCAGCAGATGTGCGCGGTTATCAACTGTGTCACCTTGAAAGTGGCACAGCCTCCGGGTTGCTAGCTGAGCCTGGTCTTCTCCAGTAGTCTTTTGGGTTCCCAGTGCACCTTGCGTCATAGTCCCTCCACCTGCCTGCGCTTGACAATGGATACAAGTTCCACGGGTGGATTGCTCACTTCCCGTGCCTCTGGGATCCCTTCGTTCTCGTGGAGCCACTTGGGTGATGTTCTGCGATAGGGTTCGGCCTTAGGACGAGCTCCCACTTGCTCCAGTCCTCTGGACACTTCTCAGGCGTACCTTCTCTAGTTTCCTTCCAACTCGACCTTGGTGTTCAATGGCCTCTCCTCAGCTGTTCTTCCACTTCTCCTCAGCTGGCCACTCTCTTCTTCTTTTCAACTGTCTCTTCTCCTACATTCCAGATGTTTCACGCTCTTTTTATACCCCTTGTCACGTGTCCCACGTCATCTACGTGTGTTCTTCCTGGCCTCACTCCTCCCAACTGCTTCCTCTAACTACTTCCTTCTCCACGCATCCCCACTACAATGGCTCCTAGTGCGTGGCCTGACTGTCCCGGTACCGGTCTGTTCCCCTCTTACCAGTGAGTGGGGTACTGCACCCTAAAAGGGGTGCAGTACCTCTGTGGTGCCTGGATCCGCAGGGGCGCCACACTCTACAGGATGTAATATTGCACCTAGAGACAGTAATTAGTAATAGGGGTTATAACATGGAGAAAAGTTCCTGCATTTCCCTTGGGGGAAGATAACCGTAACAGACTGAACTCTTGTTACACCGTCAGTGCCTCCGCATTTCATGTGTCAGGGGCATCAACGCAATCACTGCTCTAATTCTCCACTCGACCCAGTTCCTGCTGCATCTGCTGACTCCTGGGGCCCACACATGCAGGGCACGGCTGTGCTCCTCTCCCTTGTCTTAAAGGGCCAGAGCACCCCAACCTGGAAGTGCCTTTCAGCCTATAGTGAGAGTCAAAGAGTATTTAAGGCATCCTTCCCCATTGGGAGGTCTTGTACAATGTGGGACACGCCCACTTCAGGGCAATGGGGATACTCGGAACTGGGCCGGATCTTTCGGTTCTTTTATGGGGGGCATCACGGTGGCAACCGGGCTCCATGACCCTGGCCGTGTCAATTAAAAGTTCAGGACTAGGTGAAGGGGACTAATGGGAAAGGGGTATTCGTGACACCACCCACGGTGTTCGGCTCTGTGCGCCCGCCGCTGTTAGAGAACCTCTGGAGACGATGACCGGCAGCTCGGATGGTTTTGCTCCCCGCGGGCGGAGCGGGATCCCCAGGGCAGTGGGTAGGAAAGTCAGTTCTTTGTTTGGTTGGTGATCCTCGGGTCTTTAGCACCTCAGTGTTTCATGCGGCCTCCGTAGCCGGTGGACGCCGCAAAGAAAAGTCTTACACAGCTGTCGGAGTTCTGTACTTTTTACTTCAACGTTCCGACCAGGCCACCAGGTGCTCCCCTCTGCCAATCTCCGGTTCAGCTGTTTCTCAAGAACCGGGACAGTGTTGTCGAGACCCCTTCGCTGTTACTTTCACTCACGGTGTTCCTTTCACTGGCGGTGCTCTCAGCGCCTCTAACTCACCTCGCCTTTCTTGTCAGCGCCTCCACGCATAGAGCTCGGGTACTGTCAGCCACAGGCATTGATTGGCACCACTTCCTAGTGCTGTGCCTTATTACGGCTGCCTTCTCCATTATGTGCTGGATTTGTGGCCACAGATCCCTTAATATCTCATGGCCTCTGGTTCAACGGTTCGGGCCTACAGCTGCCACGCCGTGTTCAGGGCCAGTTCCCTGTTTCATCCACCAGCCCCTCTGTTCATCTGCGTACAAGTGCCTAAGTCTTCTTCCACACCCCAAGGGCTCCTACCTTCTACGCTTTATGGTCTTTCCCTCCTGGGGCAAAGTGTGACCGTGCTCCAGCCCGCGGGAGCTAACACTTCACACCACCTCTCGACCCTCACTCCAACTTCCTACTCCTTCTCTGTCTTCCTGTACACTTCCCTGCTCCCCTTTCTGAGACTGGGCTTTCCCTCCCGGGTCCACCCACTGTCCCTGCCCGGGGTCCTACGTGTGTGTTGGGGTTGTGGGGTCTTGATTTCACCATTCCAGTATCTGGAGAACAGGGGCACTACTCTCCCGCTAATGGAAGAGTGCAGTACCCCTGGTGGGGGTCAAACCAGGGGGGGCGCTACATGTGTCTTAGTTCTTTCTTTAGCTACTTGTAAGGTTCACATATCTTGAGTCTGTTTACTGTGTATTTACCAGTATCTGTGTTCCTATTCCATTCAGTGCCTATCCCACTGTACCTTTCAGTACCTTCCAGCATTTGATAGCATCTACCATACCCACTGTGCCTTCCAGGACCTGCTAGTGCTCGCCAGCATCTACCATAAATACTGTGCCTTACAGAACCTGCAAGCGCTCGACAGCATGTACCATACCCTCTGTGCCTTCCAGGACCTGCCAATGCTTACCAGCATCCACCATACCCACTGTGCCTTCCTGGACCTGTCAGTGCTTGCCAGCATCTTCTGTCCCCTCCCCTCCTGTACCTGCATGTCCTGATTGTCTAGAGTTATTGTAATTGTGCTTGTCTCCCCTTTCCATATGTAAAGTGGCATGGAACCTAATGGCGCTATATAAATAAATCATAATAATAATAATAATAATAATATTCTGCCTTCCAGGACCTTCAAGTGTTCGCCAGCATCCACCATAGCCACTGTGTCATCCAGGACCTGCCAGTACTTGCCAGCATCTACTATACTTGCTATGCCTTCCAGGAACTGCCAGCGCTTACCAGCATTTACTATACCCACTATGCCTTTCAGGACCTGCTAGTACTTGCCAGTTTCCATCATGTGCTGGCAGGTCCTCGAAGGCACAACGGGTATGGTAGATACTGGCAAGTGCTCGCAGCTCCTGGAAGGCACAGTGGATATGGTAGATCCTGGCAGGTCCTGGAAGGCTCAGTGGATAGGGTAGATGCTGGCAGGTCCTGGAAGGTACAGTGGATAGGGTAGATGCTGGCAGGTCCTGGAAGGCACAGTGGATAGGGTAGATGCTGGCAGGTCCTGGAAGGCACAGTGGATAGGGTAGATGCTGGCAGGTCCTGGAAGGCACAGTGGATAGGGTAGATGCTGGCAGGTCCTGGAAGGCACAGTGGATATGGTAGATGCTGGCAGGTCCTGGAAGGCACAGTGGATAGGGTAGATGCTGGCACGTCCTGGAAGGCACAGTGGATAGGGTAGATGCTGGCAGGTCCTGGAAGGCACAGTGGATAGGGTAGATGCTGGCAGGTCCTGGAAGGCACAGTGGATAGGGTAGATGCTGGCAGGTCCTGGAAGGCACAGTGGATATGGTAGATGCTGGCAGGTCCTGGAAGGCACAGTGGATATGGTAGATGCTGGCAGGTCCTGGAAGGCACAGTGGATATGGTAGATGCTGGCAGGTCCTGGAAGGCACAGTGGATAGGGTATATGCTGGCAGGTCCTGGAAGTCACAGTGGATATGGTAGATGCTGGCAGGTCCTGGAAGTCACAGTGGATAGGGTAGATGCTGGCAGGTCCTGGAAGGCACCGTGGATATGGTAGATGCTGGCAGGTCCTGGAAGTCACAGTGGATAGGGTAGATGCTGGCAGGTCCTGGAAGGCACAGTGAATATGGTAGATGCTGGCAGGTCCTGGAAGGCACAGTGCATATGGTAGATGCTGGCAGGTCCTGGAAGGCACAGTGGATATGGTAGATGCTGGCAGGTCCTGGAAGGCACAGTGGATATGGTAGATGCTGGCAGGTCCTGGAAGGGAGAGTGGATAGGGTAGATGCTGGCAGGTCCTGGAAGGCACAGTGGATAGGGTAGATGCTGGCAGGTCCTGGAAGGCACAGTGGATAGGGTAGATGCTGGCAGGTCCTGGAAGGCACAGTGGATATGGTAGATGCTGGCAGGTCCTGGAAGGGACAGTGGATAGGGTAGATGCTGGCAGGTCCTGGAAGGCACAGTGGATAGGGTAGATGCTGGCAGGTCCTGGAAGTCACAGTGGATAGGGTAGATGCTGGCAGGTCCTGGAAGGCACAGTGGATAGGGTAGATGCTGGCAGGTCCTGGAAGTCACAGTGGATAGGGTAGATGCTGGCAGGTTCTGGAAGGCACAGTGGATAGGGTAGATGCTGGCAGGTCCTGGAAGGGACAGTGGATAGGGTAGATGCTGGCAGGTCCTGGAAGGCACAGTGGATAGGGTAGATGCTGGCAGGTCCTGGAAGTCACAGTGGATAGGGTAGATGCTGGCAGGTCCTGGAAGGCACAGTGGATAGGGTAGATGCTGGCAGGTCCTGGAAGGCACAGTGGATAGGGTAGATGCTGGCAAGCGCTGGCAGGTGCTAGAAGACACAGTGGGTATGTTAGATGATGGCGAGTGCTGGCACTTATTAGTATGCATGTCCTATACATTAAGAATGAAATGTCACCTTAGCCGGTAACACAGGATAGCGACACGCAGCTAATCGGCGATGATTGCCAAATCCATTACACTTCATAGAAGAGAGAGGGGGGAGCTGATGAGATCTGACCAGAAGCCATTACTTACTGAAGACATTCCTCAGGGAAGGAAGAAATGAAGCAGATGGGATGGACGCCATCCATATTTACTCAGAGATGTAGAATTTTATGGTAATAACTAAGAAGACTGTTAAACCCCCCCATCACTCTGCCCAGGACATACACAATCATCTGGGGTAAAGTATACAATCGTTCTGCAGAGCTGCTGCTCAGCTCTGTTACAATGTTGAGCTGGGGGGTTCCATTTTTTGTACACAATGTTCCCTGAGAATAGTAAGACCGTAGAGATTATATATAGTGATATGTAGAATAATTAGTAATATGATGACCGGTGTGCGGCACAGGGAAAAGTCCATATAATTAACATTCCGAGACAGGATTGTGCTGGGACAATGCGCACAGAGGGCATTCCCGAACCGCTGCCAACACGCCGCGGCATTGTGAATGTGATAATTGTTTTAGCAAATATTGTAATCACGCAACTTCACTCCGCTGCTTCCTGGTTAGGAAATCCTTTATGCTCATGAGGGATCTTCATGGCGCGGCTTTAGGACATCTTTATATCTATTATTATTATTTATCGGCGTTCAGCTCGATCTTGAGTCATGGCGACTTTATGGATGAACTCTCTGTAGGAGGATCGATCTTGTGCAGCCTAGGTAGGTCTACTAGGGTCTTCTCCGAGCCTAGATAGGTACTCCAGTGTCTTATCCAAGCCTAGATAGGTCCACCAGGGTCTTCTCCAAGACTAAACAGGTCCATCAGGGTTTTCTCCAAGACTAGACAGGCCCATCAGGGTCTTCTTTAAGCCTAGATAGGTCCACCAGGGTCTTGTCCAAACCTAGATAAGTCCGCCAGGGTCTTGCCCAAGTCTAGATAGGTCCACCAGAGTCTACCTCCAAGTCTAGATAGGACCACCAGGGTCTTGTCCAAGCCTAGATAGGTCCACCAGGGTATCTTCTAAGCCTAGATAGGTCCACCATGGTTTTCCCTAAGGCTAGATAGGTCCATCAGGGTCTTCTCCAAGCCTAGATAGGTCCACCAGGGTCTTGGCCAAGCCTAGATAGGTCCACCAGGGTCTTCTCCAAGCCTAGATAGGTCCACCAGGGTCTTCTTCACCATTATCTTGATAGTAGCAAGCCATCGGGTTGTTGGTCTTCTTATTCACCTTGTTCCTTCTATTCTTCTCACCATAATGCCCCTCTCCATTGATTTTTGTCTTTGTATGATGTGTAGACAGTCATATCTTGGTGATCCTTCCTCCCAGTGACATGTCTGGTTGATTTGTTCCAGTATTGATGTGTTTGTTCTTCTTCCCATCCATGGTATTGATATCATCCTTCTCCAGCTCCACATTATGAAGGTGTTGATTCTTCTTCTTTCTTGTTCCTTTATCGTCCAGGTGTCTCTTCCATATGTTACTACAGAATAGACCAGACTATGTAGGAGCCGTGTCTTCATCACCAGTGAGATGTTCCTTGATGTGAAGACCTCGTCCAGTGACTTCATTGTTGATTTCCCCATTGCTTTTCTCCTATTGACTTCCGGTGTCGTCGCTGCATCTTCAATGATCATTGATCCGAGTAGGGTGAAGTCTTTACCACTTCCAGTTCTTCGCCGTCCATCTCACTTGTATTTTTATATCTACATCATTAAAATCTTCATTGTAAATGACTCATATATTTTCTTCCTTTAAGCCGATTTTGCACTATTCTCTCTGTTTTGTTATGCATGTTGCTTTAACAGTTATTAACAATGTGCCCTGTGGTTTGTTACATTGCAGTTTTCCATATGTTGCAGATTCCCTCTCTTAGGACTTTAATAATGGACAGTTTTTGTACCTTTTTAATCATTTTTTCATCACTCTCCTTTTCTATACATAATTATTATTTTGCATTGAAAGGCATATTTTCAAGTTTGAAAGTTATCCCCTATGTATGGAGATATTATTATCACGGGGGCGTCGACTGCTAGGACCCCTTATGAACCCATATATATTCAGCAGCTGAATAGATGACATTAGACAGCAATACTGAGCAGTGTAGCTAAGAATACAGCACTGGGGTGAGATGAATGCTTACTAGAAAATAGAAAAATAGAACAGTGAGCAGTGTAGCTGTGAATCCAGACCTGAGGGGTACTAATATAATTAGTTAGAAGAAGCAACATGGAGGACATTATACACTGTAGTACTGATCAATAGAGCTTGGAATCCAGCGCTGAGGTGAGATAAAATGCTTACATGGAATAAAGTATACAGCAGTACTGAGCAGTGTAGCCATGGTTTCAGAATTGAGGTGTGATACAATACTTAGGAAGAAGAAGCAGCATGGAGGACATTACAGGCAATGCTGAGCAGTGTACCTGGAAATCCAATGCTCGGGTGACATAAAATGCTTACTAGGAAGCCGCAAAATGGTGTAAATCATATAGCAATACTGAGAAGTGTACATGTGAATCCATAACTGAAATGTGATCAAAGTAGTAAGAAAAAGCAACATGGAGGACAATATACAGCATTGCTGAGCAATGTTGCTAGAAATCTAGTGCTGGGGTGAAATAAAATGCGTACTATAAAGTTGCAGTATGGAGGAAATTATATAATAATACTAATCAGTGTAGCTGTGAATCCAGAACTGAGGTGTGATAAAAGTTTTAGCAAGAAGAAGCAAAATAGAGGACATGGAGGTCATTATAAGCAAAGCTGAACAGTGTAGTTAGGAATACAGCACTTGGGTGAGATAAAATGCTTACTAGAAATTAGCAGCATAGAAGAAATGATACAGCCATACTGAGCAGTGTAGCTGTGAGTCTAGACTGTGGTGTGATAAGATGCAATGTGGAGAACATTTTACAGAAGTACTGAGCAGTGTAGATGGGAATCCAAAACTGAGTTGTGATAAAATACTTAGCAAGAAGAAGCAACATGTAGGACATTATGCAGCAGTACTGAGCAGTGTAGATGGGAATGGAGTGAGATAAAATGTGTGCTATAAAGCAGCAACATGGAAGAAAGTGTACAGTATTACTGAGCAGTGTGGATGTGAATACAGAAATGAGGTGTGATAAAATACTTAGCAAGAAGAAGCAGAATGGAGGACATTACAGGAATGCTGAGAAGTGTAGCTGGGAATCAGGTGCTGGGGTGAGATAAAATGCTTACTAGAAAGTAGCGACATGGAAGAAATTATACAGCAATACTCAGCAGTGTAGATGTGAATCCATAAATGAGGTGTGATAAAATACTTAGTAAGAAGAAGCAACATGGAGGAAATTATACAGCAATGCTGAGCACTGAGGTGAGATGAAACTCTTACTAGAAAGCAGCAACATGGAAGAAGTTATACAGCACATTGAGCATCGTATCTCAATCCAGAAGTCACGTGTGATAAAATTATTTGCAAGAAGAAGCAAAATGTAGGAAATTATACAGCAGTACTGAGAGGTGTAGCTGTGAATCCAGTGCTCAGGTGAGATAAAATGCTTATAGTAGAAAGTAGCATTATGGAAAAATTATACAGCAATATTGAGTAGTGTTGCTGTGAATCCAGAACTGAGGTGTAATAAAATACTTAGTAAGAAAAAGTAACAAGAAGGTGATTTTTATGGCACTACTGGGTAGTGTAGCTATGAATCTTCCTCTTGGGTGAGATAAAAGAGCAGCACAGGTGTGTGTCTCCCTGTCGGCCCATTTTCTTCCTCTCTCTTCACCCTCTCCATAGACTTTAACAGGCAGCTGTATTCTGATTCTTATTTATGGGATCAGGTAGCCTCCATGTATAAAAATAAGATTAGGAATCTTTTCATGACCTCCCTCGGGTCGTGTTTTTCCCAGATATATTTGGAGACGATGAAGTAATGACCACTACTGGTCAAAACAGACGCCCATACAGCTCCTTATATTCTCCTGTTATATTCTCAATTGATATACAGAAGCTATTGTCAGGAAGGCTGGAGTTGCCTTAAGAGAAGAAGTGTACGAAAGATCTCTACCAACTTGAGGGATATTTAAAAAGGTGAAAACTTTATTAAATTTCTTTAAAATGGTGTGAAACCCATTACAAAGGCAAACAATATATACAAATATAAATACAATTATTCTGAACCATGAAAGGATCATATCATATCAAGGACAATGCATAGAATGTTGCATTACTGTTATGTTTGATTCTTTTCTCAGACACTTTTGGCTTTTCTTACAAGATAAAAATAAAAAATACATTTATGGTATTCTTATATAGTGGTCAGTTGATGTCTCATTGACCCCTATAGGTAATAAACAATGGGGTATTTTTTATCTCGATAGTGCAGAGTCAAACAGATTTTATTATACAGTATAGTCCAACTTAACTCAACAAAGACTGGAGAGAAGTTGACGTCCTTGTGCCTTTCAGGATAGGTCCAGATATGTGAACATTAAAATAAGGATTATTACTCCAGGCTTGACGCGTTTCGCCTCTATATTTTGGAAGAGGCTCATCAGAAGAAAAAGGAGCTGGCATACACAGTCTGCCTCACGAGAAACGTTCTCAATCGAAACACTGGGATTTGGATGCCTGTTGCTTTTGTCCCAGGTGACTACGTACTCCAGACCAGGATATTATATCCCAAGTGATAAATGGGAAAATAGAAGCATCCTGACAACATAAAGGCAGATAGTCATCATCATCAGGTTAGGAGCTGGCTTTCATAACCATTATATCCAGTGCAAACAGAGTCCTGGCTGGATTCGATTGAGAACGTTTCTCGTGAGGTCCATAATCTATAACGTTACCCTCGAGACTCCAGTGACAGGCAGACTGTGTATGCCAGCTCCTTTTTCTTCTGATGAGCCTCTTCCAAAATATAGAGGCGAAACGCGTCAAGCCTGGAGTAATAATCCTTATTTTAATGTTCACATATCTGGACCTATCCTGAAAGGCACAAGGACGTCAACTTCTCTCCAGTCTTTGTTGAGTTAAGTTGGACTATACTGTATAATAAAATCTGTTTGACTCTGCACTATCGAGATAAAAAATACCCCATTGTTTATTACCTATAGGGGTCAATGAGACATCAACTGACCACTATATAAGAATACCATAAATGTATTTTTTATTTTTATCTTGTAAGAAAAGCCAAAAGTGTCTGAGAAAAGAATCAAACATAACAGTAATGCAACATTCTATGCATTGTCCTTGATATGATATGATCCTTTCATGGTTCAGAATAATTGTATTTATATTTGTATATATTGTTTGCCTTTGTAATGGGTTTCACACCATTTTAAAGAAATTTAATAAAGTTTTCACCTTTTTAAATATCCCTCAAGTTGGTAGAGATCTTTCGTACACTTTAATAACTAAACTACCTCCTAATCATTTGACAAAGTTTTTTGTAAAAAAAGCTTAAGAGAAGAAGGAATCACAGTTGATGGAAGGATCATCAACAATCTAAGATACAAAGATGATACAACACTGATAGCAACAAGCGTAGATGGAATGAAGGATTTATTATGGAGAGTCAAGATGGAGCTGGAACATGGGACGGCTACTCAACACAAGACAGATACTGACTATTGCCAGGTATGACCAGGACACGTGATGGAAGACGATGAACTAGAAATGGTAAAGACGTCGCCCTACTCAGATCAATGATCAATGATGTAGCAACGACACCGGAAGTCAATAAGAGAAAAGCTATGGGGAAATCACCATTAAAGTCACTGGACGAGGTCTTCACATCAAAGAACATTTCACTGGTGATGAAGACACGGCTCCTACATAGTCTGGTCTATTCTGTAGTAACATCTCACTAGTGATGAAGACACGGCTCCTACATAGTCTGGTCTATTCTGTAGTAACATATGGAAGTGACACCTGGATGATAAAGGAACAAGACAGAAGAAGAATCAACACCTTCATAATGTGGAGCCGGAGAAGGATGATATCAATACCATGGATGACAAGAAGAACAAACACATCAATACTGGAATAAATCAACCAGACATGTCACTGGAAGGAAGATCACCAAGATACGACTTGTCTACACATCATACGAAGAGAGCAATCGCTGGAGAAGGACATCATGGAAGAATAGAAGGAACAAGGCGAAGAGGAAGAGCAGCAACCCGATGGCTTCATACTATCAAGATAACATTGGATAAGACAATGGTGGACCTATCTATGCTTTGAGAAGACCTTGATGAATCTATCTAGGGTTATAGAAGATCCTGGTGAACCTATGTAGGCTTGGAGAAGACCCTGGTGAAAATATTTATGCTTACAGATGACCCTGACGGACCTATCTAGGCTTATGTAAGACTGTGGAGGACCTATGAAGACGTGGACTACGAGAAGACCTTGGTAGACCTATCTATGCTTAGAAAAGATCCTAATGGACCTATCTAGGCTTAGAAAAGACCCTAATGGACCTATCTAGGCTTATATAAGATTGTGGTGGACCTATGTAGACTTGGACTTGGAGAAGACCCTGGCGGACCTATCTATGTTTTTTAGAACACCCCGATGCACCTATCTAGGCTTAGAGAACAATCTGGTGGATTTATCTAGGCTGCACAACATTGATCTTCCTACAGAGCGTTCATCAATCAAGTCAACATGTCTCGAGATCAAGCTGAAGGCCGTAGAATAATAATAATGAAATAACTTTGTAAAGGTTAAACACTAATTAAACTTAAAAAAGTTTACTTACTTATTAAAATAATTACGTAATATATTTCCGATTCCGGTTTACCGGTGTTGACCTGGACTCTCCAGCCGGCTCCAACCAGTCCTGGAGTGTCCCCCTTCCTTGTCTGGGTCACCTCTCTCCTTAGAGGTGTCCTCCTGTCATGACCGCAGTGTCCCTGTGTCCGTCCTTTCTCCTCTTCTGTCACCGTCTGACTGCCTTGTGTGTAACTGTCACTCACGTCTTCCCGCTCTTCTAGGCTCCACCCCCCCGGGACATACTGAATACCAGTCCCCTGTACTAAGGTGTCCTATGAGTGTGTTTTAGGTGCAGACTCTGTATCTTCCTCCTCATCCACGACTACAGAGATACGACATCTTCTGTTTGGGGTGCAGAACCTCCCTGTGGCATCCCACCAGCGGGGCACCACAATAGTATGATAGAGTGACCACAGAACTCCCCGGCAAATGGTGCTTTCACTAATCCTCCATACAGTGCAATCCAGGCGCATTAAGAGTTATTGCTGTGTGTTGTATCTGGTGTGCTCAGCACAGGCTTCCAGTCTGGTTCTGGGAGGTGCTGGGTTTCTCAGACGTTCCATCTTCCCTGTGATTGCTCCGTTACTTTACTGAGCAGCCTCTACCAGAATTCTGCCACTTGTACGTTCGATGTGAAGTGCTGTTTTGTTCTGTTCTTTGTTATCTGACCCCAGACTTAATTTCCCTTTTGTCTGCTCCCTGTACATGTTATAACCTCCTGGTATTTTGACTCCTGGACTGTTGTCTGAATACACTTCTGTTGACACCCTGAATCCTCTTTGTGCCTTCCTGGAATCCTGACCCTGGACTGTTGCATGATTACATGTCTGTTTACTCCCAGAATACTATGAGATCTCCTGTAAACCTAACCCAGGATCATTGCATGACAATGTCTCTGTCTACTTCCTGAATACTACGATCTCTCCTGGAATCCTGACACTTGACTATTTCCATGACTACATCTCTGTCAACTCCTTGAATACTATAAGCTCTCCTGTAAACCTGACCCTGGACCATTACATGAACACATCTCTGTCTACTCCCTGGATACTATGAGCTCTCCTGTAAACCTGACTCTCGACCATTGCATGAACATGCCTCTGTCTACTCTCTGAATAATACTAGCTCTCCTGGAATCCTGACCCTAGATGATTAAATGACTACATCTGTCTACTCCCTGAATACTACAAGCTCTCCTGGAAACCTGATCCTGGACCATTACATGAACACATCTCTGTCTACTCCCTGAATACTACAAGCTCTCCTGGAAACCTGATCCTGGACCATTACATGAACACATCTGTCTACTCCCTGAATACTACGAGTTCTCTTTTAAACCTGACCATTGACCATTGCATGAACACGTCTCTGTCTACTCCCTGAATACTACTAGTTCTCCTAGAAACCTGACCCTAGTTGATTGCGTGACTCTGTCTGTCTTCTCCCTGAATACTAAGAACTCTCCTGTAACTTGACCTGCATTAACTAACTTCCCTACTGTCTATACTACCTGTAAGTAGTGACTGTGTCACACTCTATTAGTAGTGACTGACACCACAGGTGCCATTCTGTGACCATATGTACCAATAGAATTAGTGTGATACATTGCTCATTATAAAACAGAGCCTTAACGTATATAATACATGCATTCAGCTTTGGCTTCAGCCCCAAGAGAATTATCCATAGTCAATGTGTTCTTCTTTATTCAGAATCGGCCAACTGAGAAGATACGTAGCGTGTATTATGTTAGTGGAAACAAGCGGAGGTAACCTAAGCCGGGCAGACATGATTCATTCATTACTGTACACTTATATCAAAGACTCGTGTATTTACTGCAGGTTAGATGAAGATCATGCGGAACAAGGTACAGTGACGCCCTCTCAATAGCCCCATTCTTGTCTGAGGCCGGAGCATCGAAACGGCAGAATGTAACTTACCGTAATCATGACGTGTACCAGGGTCGGCGTTACTCTTCATGAGTGCCTCCGCGAAATGATGTATTCCTACACAATGTATCCATACCCATACAATGCCAAAAAGCACTTCTATACCTGTACAGAGATAAAAACAGGGTCACTGCCATATACTGCATAAATAATCCAGCTCTAAGTAAATACAAGTCCTTAATAAATACCACCATACTGTGCTTAAACAATACTACCATTATTATTATTATTTAATGTCCTTCAGCTCGGTCTCAACCATGGCAACTTGATGGATGAACATTCTGTAGGAAGATCGATCTTGTGCAGCCTAGTTAGGTCCACCAGGGTCTTCTCCAAGCCTAGATAAGTCCATCATGGTCTTCTCCAAGCCTAGATAGGTCCGCCAGGGTCTTCTCCAAACCTAGATAGGTCCACCAGGGTCTTCTCCAAGCCTAGATAGGTCCATCAGGGTCTTCTCCAAACCTAGATAGGTCCACCAGGGTCTTTTCCAAGCCTAGATAGGTCCACCAAGGTTTTCCCCAAGCCTAGATAGGTCCACCAGGGTCTTCTCTAAGCATAGATAGGTCTACCAGGAACTTCTCCAAGCCTAGATAGGTCCACCAAGGTTTTGCCTAAGCCTAGATAGGTCCACCAGGGTCTTCTCCAAGCCTAGATAGGTCCATCAGGGTCTTCTCCAAGCCTAGATAGGTCCACCAGTGTCTTCTCCAAGCCTAGATAGGTCCATCAGGGTCTTCTCCAAGCCTAGATAGGTCCACCAGGGTCTTCTCCAAGCCTAGATAGGTCCATCAGGGTCTTCTCCAAGCCTAGATAGGTCCACCAGGGTCTTCTCCAAACCTAGATAGGTCCACCAGGGTCTTCTCCAAGCCTAGATAGGTCCACCAGGGTCTTCTCCAAACCTAGATAGGTCCACCAGGATCTTCTCTAAGCCTATATAGGTCCACCAGGGTCTTTTCCAAGCCTAGATAGGTCCACCAAGGTTTTCCCCAAGCCTAGATAGGTCCATCAGGGTCTTCTCCAAGCCTAGATAGGTCCACCAGGGTCTTCTCCAAGCCTAGATAGGTCCATCAGGGTCTTCTCCAAGCCTAGATAGGTCTACCAGGAACTTCTCTAAGCCTAGATAGGTCCACCAAGGTCTTCTCCAAGCCTAGATAGGTCCACCAGGGTCTTCTCCAAACCTAGATAGGTCCACCAGGGTCTTCTCCAGGCCTAGATAGGTCCACCAGGATCTTCTCTAAGCCTATATAGGTCCACCAGGGTCTTCTCCAAGCCTAGATAGGTCTACCAGGAACTTCTCTAAGCCTAGATAGGTCCACCAAGGTCTTCTCCAACATTATTTATCTTGTATCAAGTCATCGGGTTGCTGATCTTCCTCTTCGCCTTGTCCTTTCTATTCTTCCTACCATGATGTCCTTCTCCAGTGATTTCTCTCTTCGTATGATGTGTAGACAGTCGTATCTTGGTGATCTTCCTTCCAGTGACATGTCTGGTTGATTTGTTCCAGTATTGATGTGTTTGTTCTTCTTGCCATCCATGGTATTGATATCATCCTTCTCCAGCTCCACATTATGAAGGTGTTGATTCTTCTTCTGTCTTGTTCCTTTATCATCCTGGTGTCTCTTCCATATGTTACTACAGAACAGACCAGACTATGTAGGAGCCGTGTCTTCATCACCAGTGAGATGTTACTACAGAATAGACCAGACTATGTAGGAGCCGTGTCTTCATCACCAGTGAGATGTTCCTTGATGTGAAGACCTCGTCCAGTCACTTCATGGTTGATTTCCCCATAGATTTTCTCCTATTCACTTCCGGTGTCATCGCTGCATCTTGAGTGATCATTGATCGGAGTAGGGCGACGTCTTTACCACTTCCATCTCATCGTCATCCATCACCTGTGTCCGGCCGTACCTGGCAGTAGTCAGTATCTGTGTCTTCTTTGTCTTTAGTATTAGTCCAATATTCCATCTTGACTCTCTGTAATAATCCTTCCTTCCATCTACACTTGTTGCTCTCAGTGTTGTATCATCTGTGTCTCTTGTTGACAATTCGTTTACCAATGTTGGTTCCTTCTTACCAATGAATAAATAACACGGTACATAAAGTAATGTAATGACAGCGCTATACACTGTAATCAAACACCACCTTACATACAATACATTGACCCAGAAGCTTTATACATAAAGCGATATAATAACACTGCTATAATCTCCAAATATCACATTACACTGCTCAAAGAATACCGCCATACACATCCAAACATCATCTAATTACAATGTCTAAGTTAATACCACCATAAAGGGCTCATATTATATCACCATATGGCAACCAAACAACCCCAGGGATAATGTAACTTAATAATAGTGGTATACAAAGCTGATAGAGAAAAAAGGTGAAAGAGTCTTATGAGTTTCAACATTTCTGTAACTAATCCTGCTGAGGTATAATATGCAAACTGTGAGGATCTCCCTCTATTCCCAACTCAAGTAGGCGGATTGGGAATCCTGACTGTGAGCATATTGCACATCAACCAGATTCAACATTAAACAAATAATGTATATTACCTATAACACCTGTGATCTTTAGGGTAAAAACATCCGCGATGGCGCTGATGAAAGCTGATCTGTCATGAGAATATTGATAAATAAATCTCATAGGCCTGATGAGGCAGGTGTACTCACTGTTAAATGCTATATCACAATCGCTGCATAATTCCTGAAGGAACTTTATCTCAATTACTCCCCCCCTCCCCGCCATCCTTGGCTGAATGACAACTCCTCAGTGTCCTTCCTCCCTGCAGCTACTGGAACTCTTCCTACGTAGACTATTTAGTGGCTCCTCAGTGTCCCTCCTCCCTGCTACTTCTGAAACTCTTCCTACGTAGACTATTTAGCGGCTCCTCAGTGTCCCTCCTCCCTGCTACTTCTGAAACTCTTCCTACATAGCCTATTTAGCGGCTCCTCAGTGTCCCTCCTCCCTGCTGTTCTGAAACTCTTCCTACATAGACTATTTAGTGGCTCCTCAGTGTCCCTCCTCCCTGCTACTTCTGAAACTCTTCCTACGTAGACTATTTAGCGGCTCCTCAGTGTCCCTCCTCCCTGCTACTTCTGAAACTCTTCCTACGTAGACTATTTAGTGGCTCCTCAGTGTCCCTCCTCCCTGCTACTTCTGAAACTCTTCCTATGTAGACTATTTAGTGGCTCCTCAGTGTCCCTCCATGCTACTTCTGAAACTCTTCCTACGTAGTCTATTTAGCGGCTCCTCAGTGTCCCTCCTCCCTGCTGTTCTGAAACTCTTCCTACATAGACTATTTAGTGGCTCCTCAGTGTCCCTCCTCCCTGCTACTTCTGAAACTCTTCCTACGTAGACTATTTAGCGGCTCCTCAGTGTCCCTCCTCCCTACTACTTCTGAAACTCTTCCTACATAGACTATTTAGTGGCTCCTCAGTGTCCCTCCTCCCTGCTACTTCTGAAACACTTCCTACATAGACTATTTAGTGGCTCCTCAGTGTCCCTCCTCCCTGCTACTTCTGAAACTCTTCCTACGTAGACTATTTAGTGGCTCCTCAGTGTCCCTCCATGCTACTTCTGAAACTCTTCCTACGTAGTCTATTTAGTGGCTCCTCAGTGTCCCTCCTCCCTGCTACTTCTGAAACTCTTCCTACATAGACTATTTAGTGGCTCCTCAGTGTCCCTCCTCCCTGCTGCTTCTCAAACATCTCCCACTGTGCCTGATTGATATCTCCTCAGTGTCTCACCTCTCTGATTCTGCTGAGCCTCCTCCCACTTAGCTTGATTAACAGCTCCTCAGTGTTCCTCCTCCCTGCTGCTTCTAAAACATCTCCGAGGTTGCCTGGTAGATATTTTCTCAGTGTGTCCCCAACTGCTGATGTCAAAACTCCTCCCATGATACTTGATTGATAGCTCCCCGGTGTCCCACACCCTTGCTGGTGCAGAAACCCCCTCCCATTTTGCTTGATAGCTCCTCAGTGTCCTTCCTCCCTGCTACTTCTGAAACACTTCCTACATAGACTATTTAGTGGCTCCTCAGTGTCCCTCCTCCCTGCTACTTCTGAAACTCTTCCTACATAGACTATTTAGTGGCTCCTCAGTGTCCCTCCTCCCTGCTACTTCTGAAACTCTTCCTACGTAGACTATTTAGTGGCTCCTCAGTGTCCCTCCTCCCTGCAACTTCTGAAACTCTTCCTACATAGACTATTTAGTGGCTCCTCAGTGTCCCTCCTCCCTGCTACTTCTGAAACTCTTCCTACGTAGACTATTTAGTGGCTCCTCAGTGTCCCTCCTCCATGCTACTTCTGAAACTCTTCCTATGTAGACTATTTAGTGGCTCCTCAGTGTCCCTCCATGCTACTTCTGAAACTCTTCCTACGTAGTCTATTTAGTGGCTCCTCAGTGTCCTTCCTCCATGCTACTTCTGAAACTCTTCCTACGTAGTCTATTTAGTGGCTCCTCAGTGTCCCTCCTCCCTGCTACTTCTGAAACTCTTCCTACATAGACTATTTAGTGGCTCCTCAGTGTCCCTCCTCCCTGCTGCTTCTCAAACATCTCCCACTGTGCCTGATTGAATATCTCTCAGTGTCTCACCTCTCTGATTCTGCTGAGCCTCCTCCCACTTAGCTTGATTAACAGCTCCTCAGTGTTCCTCCTCCCTGCTGCTTCTAAAACATCTCCGAGGTTGCCTGGTAGATATTTTCTCAGTGTGTCCCCAACTGCTGATGTCAAAACTCCTCCCATGATACTTGATTGATAGCTCCCCGGTGTCCCACACCCTTGCTGGTGCAGAAACCCCCTCCCATTTTGCATGATAGCTCCTCAGTGTTCCTCCTCCCTGCAGCCACATTGATATCTCCTCTATGTTCATTCTCCCCTCAGCTCCTTAAACTCCTCTCACATTGCCTAATTAATAACTCTTCAGTTTTCAGTATTCCTCCTATCTGCTGCTGCTCAAATTCCTCCCACATTGAATGATAGCTCCTCAATGTCTCTCCTCCCTGCAGCTGCTGAAATCCTCCCTCACTGCACCATTAATAACTCCTCAGTGTCCCATCTCCCTATTGCTGCTGAAACGCCTACCACAGCCTAATTATCAGCTCCTCAGTGTCCCTCCTCCTTGCTGCTGAAACATTCCACATTGCCTGGTTGACAACTTCTTTATTGTTGCTGTATATTCTCTGTCCACTTAGCCTGATTGACAGCTCCTCAGTTGTTCTCCTTCCTTCTGCTGGTCTTCCCACTTAGCCTGAATAAAGGGAATTAACCAGGAGAATTTAGGGCTATAAAGTGAGGCCAGTTCCTTACAGACACTGGGATGCTGAATGCAATCATACCTTTACTTCAATGATTCCATGTTTGATTGCAGAGAAAAGTAGCATAAAACTCCTGGAAAACAGGGCAGCAGATGATTGATGTTTGCAGCACTGTGTCACTATTTGGGATTATTTTGTTTTTTTCCTCCCCTGTGGGCATGCCTTCGGCTGTAAGCCAAACCCTCTCCCCCCTTCCCGTTATGTCTACTTTCAGTTTTGCTTGATGCTCTGTGGCTGGAGTATAGTGATAGTGCGCAGCAGCTAGAAACTGAAAGTAGATGTCTCACCGTGGCCGGGACTCCGGAGGGACAGGCGTTTTCTTCTTCCTCCTTGTCACGGATGGACCGCGCCTGCCGGTAGTGGGGCCCGGTGGGTACAGATCAAAAGAGAGAGACGTCATGGGTTGAACAGATTAGGGGTTAATTTGTTTCGTGACGCCACCTATGAGAGTTCCGGTAATTGTACCGGCGCTGCGGGGCCTCCGGGGGATGGAATGCAGCAAGATGGAATGCTCCCCACAGGCTGAGCGGTGATCCCCGGAGCCAGGAGCTGCACAAGATGTTCTGAGGCAGCTGCGGTTACCTTAGTATGCGGATAAACAGTTCATTAGAAAGCACGGACACTTTAAGTCTCTGTACCGGGTTATTTACTGTAACCAGCAAGCAGTACATGGCATACATTTACGGGTAGTGGACCGGGTGGACTCAGCAATGACCAGTGTTCCTCAGAGATCCGCGGTGTTCCTCCATTCTAACTACTTTGTTGCCGTTGTCGCCCAGGAATGCCAGATCGGGTACAAGGAGGCTGCTTCAATGCCCTATCCGGGGTATATGTTCCCTGTGTTTTGGGGAGCCTTGGGTCCTTTTGGTGGGTACACCGCTGGCTAGACGACTGTGTGTGGCGGTGGTGGGGTGCTCCTGTAAAGCAGTCCCTCCACTCCTCTGGTTCGCATAGAATTGCTGAACAACTCCTAGCTTTGGTACCAGCAAACCGGCTGTAGATGGGCACGGGATGATTTTGGACCCGCATGTTGATGCCCGTTGATCGGTTGTTAGGGCACCGGGAATAATGGCGCTCAACCGGGGTGATGGCCAGGGAAACGGCCAGGGGGCCGCACGGAACTGTGCAGCCCCCTCTCCTAGGTTGCAGAGCTGGTTGGTTTAGCTCCTTCTCCTACGTTGTTGTTACTCCAACCTCTTCTCCTTACTTACTAAGTGTGCTCAACTTTCCACTACACACTACCACTACACTCCGCCCACCAGGACCTGATTGGCCCTCTATGCTGATGATGCATGTAGGGTATGGATCTCTGAGTTAACCGTGTGACTGCTGAGTCAGAGAATATCGCTGCTGCAGTTTTGGCTGCAATACCCTCCTGTGACGCACTCGGTGCGGTGCGCCACACTCCCCCTTGGTGAAATACACTTGTCCCCAAGTGTCGCGCTACCCAACATTACAGAGAGATTTTTGTATTTTTATAACAGGTAATAAAGCATTTTTATTAATAGCAGGTATATTTTACTTAGGATGTTGTAAGTAAAAGAAAAACAGGTTAAACACTTTGCGGACCTGGCGGGAGGTCGGCTGTCCTTAATATGAGTCCAGGCTATAGCCGCCAAGCTGCAGTGTTATCTACCGAACAGGGAGAAGTCTTTTGCAAAGTTCAAACAGCAAAGTCACTTGTGGAGGGCACTATTGCGCACCCGTATAGCGAACCACCCATCGTAGCATGCATGTCACTCGTAGGTTATAATGTCCCCTCTATACAGATCGCGATCAGGGTGTCCTCTCGGCAAGTGTGACTCTACATCACAGCGCCCCACAAACACTTCCTCATATACGCCCTCCTCCCTGGCAAAACCCCACCCGGTGGATAGGTTGAAAGTGCTCACCCTTCCTTTCTTGCGGAGTTCATCAGGTAGCAGGGGTTGGCGGCGAGCTTCAGCGCGGGCCTCCATGTTGGCGCGCATACGAGCCCGCCACTCCTCCCTGCGGATGCGACGTATATCATCGTCGGAGCGGTGTAGAGTGTGAATAAAGTCACTGCGACGCGTTGGCTGTTGAACGGCTTGAGTTTGGTGGGCAGTCTGGATCGGAACCAGGTTGAACGGCACTGGGGAAGGTGTTGCGGACGCACCTGACCAGCGTATCCGGTCAGACGGCTCGGACGAAGGGTCCATGGTATCTCCCCAGGCGAACCCGGTGTAGAGGTCCTCAGCAGTGCTGTGGGTCTCGTCGTCGTCATCATCCTCCTCTCCCTCAACGATCACATCGGGCTGCTCGGAACACGGAGAAGTTGGAATGGAATCCTCCGGATAACGGGGTGTCGGTGCTGTGGCTCCTTCCACAGGGTCGTCCTGCAGGGCTTCCAGGCTGCCTGCCTCTTCTTCTGTTGCAGCTGGTAGTGGTGTTTCAATCCCGAGAACTAGGTAGGCCTCCGTAGTAGCAGAGGAGGTCTCGGGTTCGGGGAAGAAACTAGCGACAGTCTCTAGAGTGGTGGTAAGACTAGTCGCGGGTTCCTTGGTGGGAACCAGGTAGGTGCCGACTTCTTCTGTGGAGCAGGTTACAAGCTCCGGCTCTAAAACGGATTCGACTTCAGGCACTGGAACGGGGCATACTGAGGTTTCCACAGGGATGACGCAATCTATCGGCTCTGTTGACAAAGCAGGACAGGTGGTGGGCGTTGGTGAGGTGGTGGTGAAACTGGAGATGTCGTCTGGTCCTGGAGTGGTTGCACCCGAGCGGCTCTGCTGCATCGCACGATGTAGTCTGCTGCCCAAGCTCGCGCCCCAACTGTGGATCGTCCACTCTACTGTTTATAGGAGCCGCACCCTGAGGTCTTGCAGAGCCTCCTGCCAGAAGTCGGGGCTGCCATCAATAGTGAAGACGGGACCCGGACCCGGATGGCCTATGGCTGCTCTGGCCTCGGCTTCCACTTGTTGCATCAGGTCATGGAGTCTCATGCTGGTCATCTTGTTGGAGAAAACCACACCCGTCTCAACCCGGTAACCGTTCTGGTGAAGAGCTGGTGAAGAAGGTCTCTGACACTCCCACTTCCTTGGGGTTTTTGTAGTCCAATTGTGGGAAAAAGTCTTTGGTCCGCCCCCATGGTTGTTTCAAGCAATCAGGACGGACAATGATTTTGGCGCCTTTGCCTTAGCCCTCCCACAAAGAGGGCGGTGGATCACCCCTGGGCTTGCACGTGGCGGTTCCTCATGGCGGGCATCGCCATCTTGGGTGCCATCTTGGCCCAACGGTGAAAAGGCGGGAAAAGTTCTTTCTGGGACGAACGAAGTCCTTTTTGTTGAAATAAAGTCTTTTTAAGCACATTATACCCGTTAGGGAATGGGCCTGCTCGTATCCTGTTCGTGACGCCAAATTCTGACTCACCGTGGCCGGGACTCCGGGAACAGGCGTTTTCTTCTTCCTCCTTGTCACAGATGGACCGCGCCTGCCGGTAGTGGGGCCCGGTGGGTACAGATCAAACGAGAGAGACGTCATGGGTTGAACAGATTAGGGGTTAATTTGTTTCGTGACGCCACCTATGAGAGTTCCGGTAACTGTACCGGCGCTGCGGGGCCTCCGGGGGATGGAATACAGCAAGATGGAACGCTCCCCACAGGCTGAGCAGTGATCCCCGGAGCCAGGAGCTGCACAAGATGTTCTGAGGCAGCTGCGGTTGACTCACCGTGGCCGGGACTCCGGTTTAGACAGGCTGAAGCTCCTTCCTCCTTGTCACGGGTGGGCCGCGCCTGCCGGTAGTGGGGCCCGGTTGAGTGCAGATCAACAGTTGAAGACGTCTTGTAGGGAACAGATTAAAGGGGTTTTTAATTTATTCGTACGCCACCTATGAGTAGTTTCGGTAATCGTTACCGACGCTGCGGAACCTCCGGGGGCTGGAGCTGCTTAAGATGTTGTGCGGCAGCTGCGGTTACCTTGTAGTGCGGACGGACAGTTCATAAGGAAGCACGGACACAGAAAGTCTCTGCAACGGGTCTTTACTGTAACCAGCAGGCAGTACATGGTATACAGTGGTTGAGTAGTAGACCGGGTGGACTCAGCAGTGATAGTGTCCCTCAGAGATCCGCAAGTGTTCCTCCATTCTAGCTAAGTGCTTTGCCATTGTCGCCCAGGAATACCAGATCGGGTACGGGGAGGCTGCTTCAATGCCCTATCCAAGTTGTACGTTGTGGATGTTTTGGGGAGCCTTGGATCCCTCAGTGGGTACACCGCTGGTTAGACGACTGGAAACTGGCTGGTGGTGGGGTGCTCCTGTAAAGCTGCTCCTCCACGCTTCTGGTTCGCGTAGCAGAGGTGAACTGCTGCCAGCTTCGGTACCAGTGAACCGGCTGTGAAGTTTTGGGCACGGGAGTCTTTTGGAACCCGTGGTAATGATGCCCGATCCCAGTTGTTGAGGCCTCAGGTGCTGACACCCGACCGGTGACGGCCCGGGGGCTGCATGGGGCGCGGAGCCCCGCTCCTACTCCAAGTTCTAGACTTCTCAGGTCAAGTTCTAGGTTACTCTCTCTGTAGACTAAGTGTCTGTTCTCCCTACATACTTCCCTAGCACTCCGCCCACCAGGACCCTGGATTGGTCCTCTGTTCTAGGTGATGCATGCAGGGTTGGATCTCAAAGTTAACTGGGTCACTGCTGTGTCAGAGAATATTGCGGCTGCATTTATGGCTGCAATACCCTCCTGTGACGCACTCGTTGCGGGGCGCCACACGGTTACCTTAGTATGTGGATAAACAGTTCATAAGAAAGCACGGACACTGTAAGTCTCTGTACCGGGTTATTACCTGTAACCAGCAAGCAGTACATGGCATACAGTTACGGGTAGTGGACCGGGTGGACTCAGCAATGACCAGTGTTCCTCAGAGATCCGCGGTGTTCCTCCATTCTAACGACTTTGTTGCCGTTGTCGCCCAGGAATGCCAGATCGGGTACAAGGAGGCTGCTTCAATGCCCTATCCGGGGTATACGTTCCGGGTGTTTTGGGGAGCCTTGGGTCCTTTTGGTGGGTACACCGCTGGCTAGACGACTGTGTGTGGCAGTGGTGGGGTGCTCCTGTAAAGCGGTCCCTCCACTCCTCTGGTTCGCGTAGAAGTGCTGAACTACTCCTAGCTTCCGTACCAGCAAACCGGCTGTAGATGGGCACGGGATGATTTTGGACCCGCATGTTGATGCCCGTTGATCGGTTGTTAGGGCACCGGGAATAATGGCGCTCAACCGGGGTGATGGCCAGGGAAACGGCCAGGGGGCTGCATGGAACTGTGCAGCCCCCTCTCCTAGGTTGCAGAGCTGGTTGGTTTAGCTCCTTCTCCTACGTTGTTGTTACTCCAACCTCTTCTCTTTACTTACTAAGTGTGCTCAACTTTCCACTACACACTACCACTACACTCCGCCCACCAGGACCTGATTGGCCCTCTATGCTAGGTGATGCATGTAGGGTATGGATCTGTGAGTTAACCGTGTGACTGCTGAGTCAGAGAATATCGCTGCTGCAGTTTTGGCTGCAATACCCTCCTGTGACGCACTCGGTGCAGGGCGCCACTTAGAGATGGAAGCGAGAGTGGACGGGTTTGACGTACAGCCAAAAGGCATGCCCACAGGGGAGGAAATAATACCAATCCCAAATAGTGACGTGTTGCACCCCCAGGGTCGATGTGATCACTGTCCCCGGGTAGTGGTGTCACCAGAGAGCAACAAAGGGTATGCTTATCAGGCAATACACACACAACACTAACACCTCCAAGCCAGAAGGGGGAGACCAAGCCCGGGTTCAGGGTGAGCTCCCCTATATATTCTGGTCTGGAGGAAGCCAGTTCAGTTCAGTTCCTGGGAGGACTGGGAACAGTGCAGTACGGAGCAGCACTGTGAAGACATCCTGGTGGACTGGAAGCTGCTTAGCTCGTCCCAGGATCACTAACTTGTTCCAGACCTAAGGCTAGGGTCTGAGGAAAGGAGAGGAAGAAACACACCGGGAGACTGAGCAGCATCATGCTTTCCCAGAGAACAAAAGGATATAACGGACACCGGAGTCCGAGACTGTGCAGGGTCACACATCCCAGCAGTCAACACCGGAAAGTGGGGGACTCCAGATTCTCCAGCTACACTGTACCAGAAACACAGCAACGCATAGACTCCAACAACACTGACACACAGCTGCAGGGTAGAGAGAGTGAAGGACTCGAGTTGCCTGTTATACTGGTACCCCACAGGACGACACAGGGTCGGCAGCCGAGCTTAAGCAAATGCAGGAGCCAAATCAGAAGCGCAGTAAGGGAGCCAAAAGACCCGGCCGGGTGAGAATAATCTCAAGTTGCTCTCAAGACTCCGAGGACATCATTTAACATCTGCTCCAGTAAAGGACTGAGAAAACTACAAAACAGTGATTCTGCCTGTTACTTCTCCTGTTACCCTGCACCCTGTACATACACTTCCTACACCTGCCTTGGGGACCCTCAGTCAAGCCCGAGGAGGGCTTACCATCTACCCTACCCCAAGTCACTGTCCCCAGCAGGAATACGGCAGGGGTGGTTCTACTAACCACATACCCCGGGTGGCGTCACGACAAATCCCTTGTAAATAACCCCTTTTTGGACTGATCCCAGGCCAGGGGACCGGGTTACGACTACCGTGATACCCCAGAGAGACAGCGCCGGCCCGGCCCCCGAGTACCCCATAGCCTGGGGCGCATTAGACGCAGTGATGCACACATCAATCATCTGCTGCCCTGTTTTCCAGGAGTTTTATGACTTTTCTCTGCAATCAAACATGGAATCATTCAAGTAAAGAAACTGGCTTAACATTACTTTATAGCCCTAAATCCTGCTGGTTGGTTTCCTTTAATCAGGCTAGGTGGGAAGAGCAGCAGAAGAAAGGAGAAAAACCAAGGAGCTGTCAACCAAGCTAAGTGGGCAGAGAATATGCAGCAGTGAAAATGGACACTGAAGAGTTGTCAATCAATCAAGGTGGGAAGAGTTTCTGCAGCAGCAGGGAGGAGGGACGTTAAGGAGCTGTTAATAAGGCTAGGGGGAAACAATTTTAGTAGCAGGAGGAAGGAGAGAAACTGGGGAGCTATCAATCAAGCTAGGTGGGTGGAGAATATGCAGCACCGAAAAAAAAGTCAACCAGGCAATGTGGGATGTTTCAGCAGCAGGGAGGAGGCTCACTGAGGAGCTGATAATTAGGCTGTGGTAGGAGTTTGAGCAGCAGGAGGGAGATGGGACACCGAGGATTTATTAATCATGCAACGAGGGAGGAATTTCAGCAGCAGGGAGGAGGCATATGAGGAGCTGATAATTAGGCTGTGGTAGGAGTTTGAGCAGCAGGAGGGAGATGGGACACCGAGGATTTATTAATCATGCAATGTGGGATGTTTCAGCAGCAGGGAGGAGGCACACTGAGGAGCTGATAATAAGGCTGTGGTAGGAGTTTGAGCAGCAGGAGGGAGATGGGACACCGAGGATTTATTAATCATGCAATGAGGGAGGAATTTCAGCAGCAGGGAGGAGGCATACTGAGCTCCTTAATGGTCGTCCTCCCTGCTGCTGCTTAAACTCTTCCCACCCTGCTTGATTGACAGGTCTACGAGACCAATTTAAGACTGCAGGCAGTGTGTATTGTGAAATGTGCTGTAAGGTCAGATTATATGAGGTCAGGACATAAGAGGGTTAAAGATTAACTGATCATAAATGATGGCGTAATTACTCATATAACATAAAGTCGCTTTAATCTTATTGTCACCAAAGTGGGCGTGGGAAGAACGCTGGAAATAAGTCAGATAATTCCTTCCCTCACTGTAATGTGAACTTCATAATGAACCTAAAGTGCAAGCGGCCGCACCCGTCTCTCCGGAGACCTCGCAACCTGGAATCCTTCACTTCTCTCCATCCATTAATGAGAGAAGCTCATTGTTATACCTAATAACCGCCCGATCGGTGGTGCACCCACCGGGAGTTGGGATGACCCCGGCACCTCACCGGTGATCAAAATTAGAAAACACATAAATTCTTTAATGTTAAGGTCACTGTGTTTCCTATGTGATAATCTCCTAACATGAGGAAGTTATCAGTATATTAAGATAATTTCATACATTGAACATATTCTAAAGCTCCGAATAAAAATGTAAATGAGATAAATGAAGAAGACACTGATCAGAATTAGAGAACATGTTCAGATACCTGCAACGTATTAGTGTTAATCAGGCACCTGGTGCTAGTTTCCTTAATTATCTGATAAACCCTATGTAACTGGCAGCCTAACTTTCCAGTTTGCACTTGACACACCCCTCCTGGGCCTTAAGCCCCGATACACCTAGCGAGATCGCTATTTCATCACAGGTTTTGTGACATAACAGCGACCTTCGCCAGCGATCTCGCTATGTTTGACACGTAGCAGCGACCAGACCCCCGCCGTGAGATCGCCGATCATGTCAGAATGGCCTGGACCATTTTTTGATCGTCGGGTTCCCGCTGGACACCATGCATCGGGGTGTTTGACGCCTTAACAATGACCTCGTTGGCGACTCAAAACTCATCCATGTAGGTCTGAGTCGTCAGACTTGCTGCTGTGTGACTGGGTCACACCGACCGCCGAGGTCGTTATATGGGTCGCCGTATCATTGCTGGGTCGTTCAGTAGATCTGACTGTTTGACATCTCACCAGTGACCACGTTGCGACGTTCCAGCGATCCTTACCAGGTCGTATCGTTGTCAGGATCAATGGAACATCACCAAGTGTGACGGGACCCTTAGGATACTCAGGACAGGGCTGTTTTGAGGCTTTATCAGGGGGATCACAGGGACCGAGACCTGGCTCCGTGACCCGCAATTTATGAATACGTAGCAAAAAGAGCATCCTCAAAATAGCGCTGCATATTCAAAAAATATGCAGCGTGTAAACCTGGTCTTAGACTTGAAGGGCACAGTATGGAGAATGGGTAGCCTGTGGGGGGAACGGTATGGAGAAGTTACTTGGGAGGAGCACAGTATGGAGATGTGGTGGCATGGTGGGGCTCAGTATGGAGAATGGATTAGCATGGGGAGCGCTCAGTAAAAAGACTGGTAGGGCTCAGTATGCAGAATGCGTAGCATAAGGGGGCTCACTATAGAGTTGGGACAACATGAGGTGGACAGTGAAAACAGGGCTGCATTGGAGATTATAGTTCATAAGTGAGGAGGGTGTGGTGGGTATAATTCATTATGGTGAGGACACTGTGGTGGTTTTCATTTATGAAGGGGTGGTGTGGCGGTCATATTTAACTAGGGACAGTGTAGTGGGAATATTTTATAGGAGTGAATAATGTGGAGGCCATATACCATAAGTGAGACAGTGTGGGGTCATTTGTGCAGGAAGAACAGTGAGGGGCAATTATTTTTTCAGGGGCGCAGCATAGGGCTTGCTTAAGGTAGTTATTCTTTAGTTAGAAAGATTACAATGACACTGCTGTGGTACATGCTGCAGAAAACCAGACAAGAGGGTAGTCTTTGGAGAAGCAGGACAATGTGTTGCTAAGGTTAATGATATTTTTTAAAGGAGTCTTTTACCCCCAAAATGCAAATAAATCTGCATACACATCTATATAGGGGACATACTTTTCTGGTGATGTACTGACAGTGGTTCTGATTATGTATTATTGTATTGACAGTGGTTCTGATTATGTATTTCTGTATTGACGGTGGTTCTGATTATGTATTACTGTATTAACGGTGGTTCTATGTGTTACTGTATTGACGGGTTTTGGTACTGTATTGACGGGTTTTGGTAATGTACTAACGGGTTCTGGTGAGGTATTATTGTATTGCCAGTGGTTCTGGTGATGTACTGACAGTGGTTTTGATTATGTATTATTGTATTGATGGTGGTTCTGATTATGTATTTCTGTATTGACTTTGGTTCTGATTATGTATTACTGTACTGTGGTTCTATGTATTACTGTATTGACGGGTTTTGGTAAGGTACTAATGGGTTCTGGTGAGGTATTATTGTATTGCCAGTGGTTCTGGTGATGTACTGACGGTGGTTTTGATTATGTGTTATTGTATTGACGGTGGTTCTGATTATGTATTTCTGTATTGACGGTGATTCTGATTATGTATTACTGTATTGACGGTGGTTCTATGTATTACTGTATTGATGTGTTTTGGTAAGGTACTAACGGGTTCTGGTGAGGTATTATTGTATTGACAGTGGTTCTGGTGATATACTGACATGGGTTCTAGTGATGTATTATATTGCTGGTGGTTCTGGTGATGTAGTCATGTGGATGTTGTATTCTTTAACTTAACAGACTCGATCCTAAAACATTATAGGGTAAGTGTGCTGGACTAAAAAATACAGCTACACAATTAATTGACTAAAGCCCTCAAACACTATAGCTAGGTGTCCGATCTGGCAGCGATCTTGCTTGGCTCTCCCATATACAGGAGCACTCATTCTTTCCAGTGTTCCTGTATACTCTATTGGAGCTGCTGCTAGACATCTCTGGCAATGGTTTATCACTTAGAGGATAAAAGGATCTTCAGCCTCTAATCGGACATGCTGGATCCTTATTTCCCTCGACCAATCATCAGTTAGGCTATGTTCACACGCTGCGTATTTCTGAATTTACGCAGCGTATTTTTGTGGATGCACAAATGCAACGACCGTTTTACTACCCAGCAAAGGCAATGCATTTCATGAATTTGCTTTCATACATCTGTATTTTTGAGGATGCATTTTCACTGCAAAGCACATCCTCCAATACAATGACCATGTCAATTCTGTTTGTGCTTTTCCAAAGCCCACGTTGCAGAACAGTCTCAAAAACAGTGCATCTGAAAAAGCGCAATGTGTGATATAGGATGCGGTTTTTGTGCCTTGGGCAGCATTAACTCTAAATACGGCACCGGATGTAGTGTATTGCACTCTTTATCTGAGCGCTGTATAAGAGCGCCTTCATACTGGCGTTCGGCACCGCAGCGTATGGACTGCATACGCATCTGCAGTGCCGAACGCAGACATTTTCATGTGGACGCAACAGTGATGGGTCTGCATGCGGACACATGAAAATGCCCCTAGAAGGCATTGCCTGATGAGCCCGGCTGTCAAGAGGGGAGACAGGGGACCCGAAGCAGCTCCATTCTCTCAGAGCCCGGGCGTTGAGAGAATGGATTCCAATGTGATCCGTACAGTTTGTCTGCGGTGTCCTGCGGATGGCCGTGCGGTCTCATTGCCCTCCATGTATGATGTGTACGCCTGCAGAGCCATGCGTACAAATCATACATTCTCGGCCGCACAGAAAATGCAACATGTTGCGTTTCTGAGCGCCGAGAATCAGCGCATGCGGACGTGAACGCGGCCATCCGCAGGGCACTGCATACACCGTGCGTCCCATGTTAAACATGGGGATGGACGATGCATGCGATCTGCTCGCGTTCACCCACCACACTACGCTGCGGCGGGAAACGGCAATGTGAAAGCGCCCTAACACTACTTTTTTCACTCCATAAATGACTCCAGCTCCAGAGAATCTCTCTGATGGGAGATAACTTTTTCCCACTATTATAACAGAGGCGACTTCTCCATAATAGGACAGCACTGGAGGGTAAATCTGATTTATTGCAGCATTAAATATAGAATTAACTATAACTGAGAAACTTGGGAAAATACAAAGATATCATAGATATCCAGGAAATAGAGGACAATGCGGGAGAGAAGGTGCAGGCGGTGTAAACACTCCGCGAGACGGCGGCCGTTCCAGGAAGATTTCCACTGGAGTAAGATGCTGTGAGGACACAATGACTGGAAGTCGGGGACAGGAACCTTTCTTTATATTTTTATTTTTCTAATGAATATTTATAAATAATTGAAAGACGCCGACCTCTGGGACCCTCTCCGATTTGTCTAGTGGTCCAGCTTTATGAAAACTAGCTGTACACTATGAAAGATAAAAGCACACATTGCAGCAGAATGAAGGCAGATGAGAAAGCAAGTTCTTTACTTATTATCCTTCTAACTAATTAAAGCCATTGATTTTAATAGAACAGTTAGCTGCTCCCTCCTACTCCCTCTCAGCTCCTGACCAAGCTGATATTATAAATCTTATGCCCATACCCGGAACCCAGCATCAGGACTTTCACTGTCATAAAGGCATTGTTCAAATGCCCTGAAACTGTTCTGGTGAGTAGCAGAATGTATTATTAGTAGATATGTAAAGCTCAGCACAGGTTCTGCTGTAACACAGTTACAGTGGTGTAAAAAAGTATTCAGTCAGCCACCAATTGTGCAAGTTCTCCCACTTCTTCAGATGAGGTCGGCCTGTAATTGACATCATAGGTGACCTCAACTATGAGCAGGGGCGGAACTACGCTGGTGCAGCCGGTGCAGCTGCACCAGGGCCCCGCCCGGTTAGGGGGCCCCTTCAAGCCTGGAGGGGGCCCCCAGCCGACCCCCACAAGCCGCGGGAGAGCGCGGCTGTCAGCGCGGCTCTCCCAGCCGACCCGCACAAGCCGCGGGAGAGCGCGGCTGTCTGTCAGCGCGGCTCTCCCAGCCGACCCCCACGAGCCGCGGGAGAGCCGCCGTCACCAGGAGGGAGAGCGCGGCAGGACCAGCGGTAAGAGCACGACACTAGTAGCACCCCCCCCCCCGTCCACAACCTGCACCAGCACCCCCCCCCCGTCCAGAACCTGCACCAGGGCCCCCGGGGGTGACGGTCCGCCCCTGACTATGAGACAAAATGAGAAAGCAAATCCTAAAACTCACATTTTTTGATCTGGAAGGAATTTTTTTTTCAAATTTTGGTGGAAATTAAGTATTTGGTCTATAACAAACAAGCAAGAAGTCTGGCTCTCCCAGACCTGTAACTTCTTCTTTAAGAGGCTCCTCTGTCCTCCACTCATTACCTGTAGTACTGGTGTGGCATCCCTGCAGACCAGTCACCATTAGATGGCCAGGATTGGTAAGTCGGTCACCCCACACACACACCCAAAACACTCCGATCCCAAGTCTAGGGACTCTATGCCCAGCGACGGGATGTCAGGAGGAGACAGGTGGAGGGTGGGAAGTTAGGACAGAACCCAGTTAGGGGAGGTAACAAAAGGACACAACACCATGTTTCAGAGAGAGTAGTCAGTCGAGAGACACCAGAGAGTCAAGTCCAGTTAGCTTGAAACGCAAGAACACCATTATACAGGACTGAGAGGACATGGACCCGGTGGCCTGTGCCACCTTGAGGCTTGTCCGGGTCCCGGGCTGCAGACCGTGGAGAGAGAAGGAGGGAATCCAAGGTGTGCCCAAATTAGCGGGGGCTCTGCAGGACTGGGCCGGAACCAGAGTGCCGACTCTGCTGAAGTAACCAGGAAGCTCTATGCTCCAACCACAAACCCCAGCGGGGGCGGGGTTTTTATGTACTGCAACCCTACCTCCGGCGCAGCAGAAGTAAGGCTGCCGTACTAGGACTATGGGACCAGGCAGGTTGCCCACTGAAAGCCGGTGGCCGCTGAACCATAGCTAGCATGCGGACAGACCGAAAAGCCCATGAAAAGAACACAAATGAGGGTGATTTTGATGAGCAATCCCGGCTGCTTAGACCACACCGGAGCCGCCACTGTACTATCTGTAAACTAACTATTTGCTAAGAAAGAGAGTAAACCCTGTTAAAGCTCTATGCTGTGTGTGACTGTGATTACTGCGCCTGAAGGGAGATAGACTGACTTTGTGAAACGGCAGCAGGAGACTGGATGACTGTATCGTGAATCCTGCACCCCAGACAAGCTCTGTATTACAACAGACTATACGGTTAACCTGGGGACCTGCTCTTCCCGTGGAGAGCTGAACCATCTATGCTGCAACTCCCATCATCCCCAGAGGTCCCGACTGCAGCAGCGGCTCTACCGGCCGCATTCCAGCCCTCTCTTGTTCAGCCTCCTGTGTCATCACTGTTGCTGGTGTCCTCTCCGTCTCCAGCCCTCAGCGATAACACATACATGAGGCTGAACAAGAGAGGGCTGGAGGCGGCACAGAGAGGGCTGGAGGTGGGGAGGACACTATCAACAGCAATGAGACATACAGGAGGCTGAACAAGAGAGGGCTGGAGGTGGCACAGAGAGGGCTGGAGGTGGGGAGGACACTAGCAACAGCAATGAGACATACAGGAGGCTGAACAAGAGAGGGCTGGAGGTGGCACAGAAAGGGCTGGAGGCGGGGAGGACACCAGCAACAGCGATGACTCCTTACTAAGTCCCTCCGGACTCGTTATCTGTACACTTTATAAAGTCTTTTTAACAGCTTAGAGACATGTCGGACCCCTTCCCTGAATGCAGGAGACACTCTGCACTCAGTGCTGCATTCAGTTAGCATAGCACCAGGGGGGTGACAGGTCCTCTTTAAATTTCTATACAGGAGATAACTGCAGAGTTCCCTTCTCCTCTCTTTCAGCTCCTGACCAAGCTGCTATTATAAATATTTCTCTTATTATCAATCCTGTAGAATCACAATTTTCGGGACCCAGCATCGGGACTCTCACTGTCCGAAGTACATTCTTGAAATGCCCTGTTATCTCTGTATGCAAATACTGTGTAAATTCAGAACAAAGCACTGATAACTTAAGGTGTTACAGCAGAACCTGTGCTGAGCTTTATAAATCTACTTATATGACAGTTCTGCTGCTCACCAGAACTTTCACTCAAAGAGGAGGCATGGCCGCCCAAAAACAAGGGCGTGTCCTACGTACATTCTTCAAATGCCCTGTTATCTATATATACAAATACAGTGTTAACACAGAACAAACCACTGATAACTGAATGTGTTACAGCAGAACTTGTGCTGAGCTTTATAAATCTACTAATACTACAGTTCTGCTGCTCACCAGAACTGTCACTCAAAGAAGTGACCCAGAAACAAAGAAGTGAGGAGACTTCAAGGATCTGAGCTACTCAGGAAACAACTTGAGAATAACACTTTAATGATGAAATATTGCAACATGATGAAAAATGTTATTGATATGATGGCACACGGGTCTTAATGTATTACATCTGAAAAGTGTTGTGTGCCTCCTTGCACCCCTTTCTTCAGCCAGCTAGTATGTCATGAATTAGAGGAGTGGGTATCACCTCGCGGGTGCCAATGAGGGTACCAGGCATCAACTATTTTTCCAACCTAAACATCATCCTTGACTAGTAGAAGCTGAATTCATCTATACATGAGATAATACAGATCAAACATAATTATTCTTATATTTCGGGACCTATTAACGTGGGGGGTTTCTGCCAGACGTCCGGACAATTATCAGCTCATTACTAATATTGCTTAAGAAAATGAAGGTCAAAAATCTAAGAGAAAGTCACATCCAAGCTGAGACGAAGGGGATTTCAAAGGAAATTGTATTCATGTTCCCAAACAATAATATTATTTCAGATGCTTTGTAGAGGATCATGGGGGCACATCTGCCGGGACCACTGGGGACATGGATCCAAATCCGACTAGGGCACCATGTGAATGAAGATTACGTGTCCATCTTATGTTTCAGAACTTTCCTCTCTGAGTACAGCGACAATACAAGAGAAAATGTAGATGTACATGTATCCATTAACCCCTTCTTCCCTGGGCGATTTTTCGTTTTTCATTTTTCCCTCCCCTTCTTCCAAGCGCCATAACTTTTTATTTTTCCACCAGTATACACATGTGAGGGCTTGTTTTTTGCAGGATGAGTTGTACTTTTGAATGAAACCATTCATTTTACCATATAGTGTACTGGAAAACAGCTTACAGTCATATGAAAAAGTTTGGGCACCCCTCTTAATCTTACTCATTTTTTTTGTTTAAAATTGGGTTTTTGCAACAGCTATTTCAGTGTGATCTATGTAATAACTGATGGACACAGTAATATTTCAGTGTGATCTATGTAATAACTGATGGACACAGTAATGATCAGTGTGATCTATGTAATAACTGATGGACACAGTAATATTTCAGTGTGATCTATGTAATAACTGATGGACACAGTAATATTTCAGTGTGATCTATGTAATAACTGATGGACACAGTAATATTTCAGTGTGATATATGTAATAACTGATGGACACAGTAATATTTCAGTGTGATCTATGTAATAACTGATGGACACAGTAATATTTCAGTGTGATCCATGTAATAAACTGACGGACACAGTAATATTTCAGTGTGATATATGTAATAACTGATGGACACAGTAATGATCAGTGTGATCTATGTAATAACTGATGGACACAGTAATATTTCAGTGTGATCTATGTAATAACTGATGGACACAGTAATATTTCAGTGTGATCCATGTAATAAACTGATGGACACAGTAATATTTCAGTGTGATCTATGTAATAACTGATGGACACAGTAATATTTCAGTGTGATCTATGTAATAACTGATGGACACAGTAATATTTCAGTGTGATATATGTAATAACTGATGGACACAGTAATATTTCAGTGTGATCTATGTAATAACTGATGGACACAGTAATATTTCAGTGTGATCCATGTAATAAACTGACGGACACAGTAATATTTCAGTGTGATATATGTAATAACTGATGGACACAGTAATGATCAGTGTGATCTGTGTAATAACTGATGGACACAGTAATATTTCAGTGTGATCTATGTAATAACTGATGGACACAGTAATATTTCAGTGTGATCTGTGTAATAACTGATGGACACAGTAATATTTCAGTGTGATCTATGTAATAACTGATGGACACAGTAATATTTCAGTGTGATCTATGTAATAACTGATGGACACAGTAATATTTCAGTGTGATCTATGTAATAACTGATGGACACAGTAATATTTCAGTGTGATCTATGTAATAACTGATGGACACAGTAATATTTCACTGTGATCTATGTAATAACTGATGGACACAGTAATATTTCAGTGTGATCTATGTAATAACTGATGGACACAGTAATATTTCAGTGTGATCTATGTAATAACTGATGGACACAGTAATGATCAGTGTGATCTATGTAATAACTGATGGACACAGTAATATTTCAGTGTGATCTATGTAATAACTGATGGACACAGTAATATTTCAGTGTGATATATGTAATAACTGATGGACACAGTAATATTTCAGTGTGATCCATGTAATAAACTGACGGACACAGTAATATTTCAGTGTGATATATGTAATAACTGATGGACACAGTAATGATCAGTGTGATCTATGTAATAACTGATGGACACAGTAATATTTCAGTGTGATCTATGTAATAACTGATGGACACAGTAATATTTCAGTGTGATCTGTGTAATAACTGATGGACACAGTAATATTTCAGTGTGATCTATGTAATAACTGATGGACACAGTAATATTTCAGTGTGATCTATGTAATAACTGATGGACACAGTAATATTTCAGTGTGATCTATGTAATAACTGATGGACACAGTAATATTTCAGTGTGATCTATGTAATAACTGATGGACACAGTAATATTTCACTGTGATCTATGTAATAACTGATGGACACAGTAATATTTCAGTGTGATCTATGTAATAACTGATGGACACAGTAATATTTCACTGTGATCTATGTAATAACTGATGGACACAGTAATGATCAGTGTGATCTATGTAATAACTGATGGACACAGTAATATTTCAGTGTGATCTATGTAATAACTGATGGACACAGTAATATTTCAGTGTGATCTATGTAATAACTGATGGACACAGTAATATTTCAGTGTGATCTATGTAATAACTGATGGACACAGTAATATTTCAGTGTGATCTATGTAATAACAGATGGACACAGTAATATTTCAGTGTGATCTATGTAATAACTGATGGACACAGTAATATTTCAGTGTGATCTATGTAATAACTGATGGACACAGTAATATTTCAGTGTGATCTATGTAATAACTGATGGACACAGTAATATTTCACTGTGATCTATGTAATAACTGATGGACACAGTAATATTTTAGTGTGATCTATGTAATAACTGATGGACACAGTAATATTTCAGTGTGATCTATGTAATAACTGATGGACACAGTAATATTTCACTGTGATCTATGTAATAACTGATGGACACAGTAATATTTCAGTGTGATATATGTAATAACTGATGGACACAGTAATATTTCAGTGTGATCTATGTAATAACTGATGGACACAGTAATATTTCAGTGTGATCTATGTAATAACTGATGGACACAGTAATATTTCAGTGTGATATATGTAATAACTGATGGACACAGTGATATTTCAGGATTGAAATGAGGTTTATTGTACTAACCGAAAATGTGAAATATGCATTATTTCAAAATTTGACCAGTGCCAAAGTATGGGCACCCTTCTGATTTTCATGATTTGAATACTCCTAACTTCTTTTTACTGACTTACTGAAGCACTAAATTGGTTTGGTAACCTCATTGAGTTTTGTACTTCATAGCCCGGTGTATCCAATTATGAGAAAAGCTATTTCAGGTGTCCACTTGCAAGTTGTTCTCCTAGTTGCATCTTCTCTGAGGAGTGGCATCATGGGCTCCTCAAAACAGCTCTCAAATGATCTGAAAAAAAAGATTGTTCAACATAGTTGTTCAGGAGAAGGATACAAAAAGTTGTCTCAGAGATTTAACCTGTCAGTTTCCATTGTGAGGAACATAGTAAGGAAATGGAAGACCACAGGGACAGTTCTTGTAAAGGATAGAAGTGGCAGGCCAACAAAAATATCAGAAAGGCAGAGAAGAAGAATGGTGAGAACAGTCAAGAACAATCCACAGACCACCTCCAAAGACCTGCAGCATCATCTTGCTGCAGATGGTGTCACTGTGCATCGGTCAACAATACAGCGCACACTGCACAAGGAGAAGCTGATGCGAAAGAAGCCGTGTCTGCATGCACGCCACAAACAGAGTCGCCTGAGGTATGCAAAAGCACATTTGGACAAGCCAGTTTCATTTTGGAAGAAGGTCCTGTGGACTGATGAAACAAAGATTGAGTTGTTTGGTCATACAACAAGGCGTTATGCATGGCCCCACAAAAACACAGCATTCCAAGAAAAACACTTGCTACCCAGTGTCAAATTTGGGGGAGGGTCCATCATGCTTTGGGGCTGTGTGGCCAATGACGGCACCGGGAATCTTGTTAAAGTTGAGGGTTGCATGGATTCCACTCAGTATCAGCAGATTCTTGAGAATAATGTTCAAGAATCAGTGTCAAAGTTGAAGTTACGCCGGGGATGGATCTTTCAGCAAGACAATGATCCAAAACACCGCTCCAAATCTACTCAGGCATTCATGCAGAGGAACAATTACAATGTTCTGGAATGGCCATCCCAGTCCCCAGACCTGAATATCATTGAACATCTGTGGGATGTTGTGAAGCGGGCTGTCCATGCTCGGCGACCATCAAACTTAACTGAACTGGAATTGTTTTGTAAAGAGGAATGGTCACAAATCCCTTCATCCAGGATCCAGGAACTCATTAACAGCTACAGGAAGCCATTAGAGGCAAAAGGTGGATCTACTAAATATTAATGTCACTTTTCTGTTGAGGTGCCCATACTTTTGCACCTGTCAATTTTTGAAATAATGCATATTTCACATTTTCAGTTAGTGCAATAAACCTCATTTCAATCCTGACATATTACTGTGTCCATCAGTTATTACATATATCACACTGAAATATTACTGTGTCCATCAGTTATTACATATATCACACTGAAATATTACTGTGTCCATCAGTTATTACATAGATCACACTGAAATATTACTGTGTCCATCAGTTATTACATAGATCACACTGAAATATTACTGTGTCCATCAGTTATTACATATATCACACTGATATATTACTGTGTCCATCAGTTATTACATAGATCACACTGAAATATTACTGTGTCCATCAGTTATTACATAGATCACACTGAAATATTACTGTGTCCATCAGTTATTACATAGATCACACTGAAATATGACTGTGTCCATCAGTTATTACATATATCACACTGAAATATGACTGTGTCCATCAGTTATTACATATATCACACTGAAATATGACTGTGTCCATCAGTTATTACATATATCACACTGAAATATTACTGTGTCCATCAGTTATTACATAGATCACACTGAAATATTACTGTGTCCATCAGTTATTACATATATCAAACTGAAATATTACTGTGTCCATCAGTTATTACATATATCACACTGAAATATTACTGTGTCCATCAGTTATTACATATATCCCACTGAAATATTACTGTGTCCATCAGTTATTACATAGATCACACTGAAATATTACTGTGTCCATCAGTTATTACATAGATCACACTGAAATATTACTGTGTCCATCAGTTATTACATAGATCACACTGAAATATTACTGTGTCCATCAGTTATTACATAGATCACACTGAAATATTACTGTGTCCATCAGTTATTACATAGATCACACTGAAATATTACTGTGTCCATCAGTTATTACATAGATCACACTGAAATATTACTGTGTCCATCAGTTATTACATAGATCACACTGAAATATTACTGTGTCCATCAGTTATTACATAGATCACACTGAAATATTACTGTGTCCATCAGTTATTACATAGATCACACTGAAATATTACTGTGTCCATCAGTTATTACATATATCACACTGAAATATTACTGTGTCCATCAGTTATTACATAGATCACACTGAAATATTACTGTGTCCATCAGTTATTACATAGATCACACTGAAATATTACTGTGTCCATCAGTTATTACATAGATCACACTGAAATATTACTGTGTCCATCAGTTATTACATAGATCACACTGAAATATTACTGTGTCCATCAGTTATTACATAGATCACACTGAAATATTACTGTGTCCATCAGTTATTACATAGATCACACTGAAATATTACTGTGTCCATCAGTTATTACATAGATCACACTGAAATATTACTGTGTCCATCAGTTATTACATATATCACACTGAAATATTACTGTGTCCATCAGTTATTACATAGATCACACTGAAATATTACTGTGTCCATCAGTTATTACATAGATCACACTGAAATATTACTGTGTCCATCAGTTATTACATATATCACACTGAAATATTACTGTGTCCATTAGTTATTACATAGATCACACTGAAATATTACTGTGTCCATCAGTTATTACATAGATCACACTGAAATATTACTGTGTCCATCAGTTATTACATAGATCACACTGAAATATTACTGTGTCCATTAGTTATTACATAGATCACACTGAAATATTACTGTGTCCATCAGTTATTACATAGATCACACTGAAATATTACTGTGTCCATCAGTTATTACATAGATCACACTGAAATAGCTGGTGCAAAAAAACAATTTTAAACAAAAAAAAGAGTAAGATTAAGAGGGGTGCCCAAACTTTTTCATATGACTGTATTTCTTGTGCCTTAAGCTGATGTTTTTTCTCATACCATTTTTGGGTAGATGTGATGTTTTGATCGCCCGTTATTGCAATGTAGGGGTGGCTAAAAGAATGTAATTTGGTCGTTTTTAATTATTTTTACATTACGCTGCAAGGGGGGGTGACTTGAACACTTGTGGGGATTTTTTTTTATATTTTTAAACTTTTTGCCCACTTTTTTGCATTTACCAGTCCCTTTAGAGGACTTGAAGCCACGATCATCCAATGGCTCGTGCTGTACAAAGCAGAACATTAGCATCAGTGTGATCATCAGCATTATCATCAGCAGCAGCATCATTATACATCAGCGTCAGCATCAACATCAGCAACAACATCAGTATTATCAGCATCAACATCATCAATCAATGTCATCATCAGCATCAACATCATCATCAACATCATTAGTGTCAACATCATCATCAGCGTCATCATCATCATCAGCAACAATATCAGTGTCATCAGCATCAACATCATCATCAACATCATTAGTGTCAACATCATCACACTAGCCTCAGCTTCAACATCATCATCATCATCATAGTCAACATCATCATCAGCGTCAACATCATCACATTAGCCTCGGCTTCAACATCATCATCAACGTCATCATCAACATTATCATCAACATCATCAGTGATAACATCAAGCATCATCATCAGTGTTAATATCAGCATCAGCACTGCTCTGTGCAGCATAAATCACCATCTCCTATGAATGTTGCTCGCAGTGTTCACCGGCGGATGATGACATACAAAGTTACCAACAGCTGACCCCCATTTGTCATAACAATTCATCAGCACCATGCAATCATGCCACGCGTGGCCGCCGATATGAGCGGGGCATGATGCGACCTCTGCTGGCGAGTGTTAAATCCCCCTGTCAGAGTGTGACAACAGGATTTAACAGGTCAAACATCATGGGTAGATCTCTGCTTCACCCACGATTGTTGCGGTAGGTCCTGGCTGTCATAAACAGCCATTACCTGCCTACTATGGGGCGAGCTCACCACATCAGGCCGCTCTATACATTGCTTCTGACACGCACCATACATACAGTATATGTGGCACCCCAGGGTTTGGATGCCACTATGTCATTATCTCCCCCGGGGGGTGGTGTCATACCTGGGAGCAATAGAGGGTATTTACACCAGGCGAAATCAAAGCACACAACACCTTTCTGCCTCCAGGCCTGAAGGGGGAGATCTAAAACCGAATTTCAGGGTAGCTTCCCTATAAATTCTGGTCTGGGGCAGAGTTAGTTCAGTATGGAGCAGTACTGAGGAAGACATCCTGTGGGCTAGAGCAGTGCTATGCTCACCCCAGGAAAGCTAAGCCTAGCTGAGGGACTTAAGGCAAGGGTCTGAGGAAGTGGAGGAGAGCCTGGGGAGCAGAAAGGTGTCAAGCTCACCCCAGAGGAGTAAGTGGCAAGAAACAGACACCGGAGTCCTAGGCTGCGCAGGACCTAACAACCCGGCAGCCAATACCGGAGGGTGGGGAATTCCAAGTTCCCCATCCACACCAAGTGCCCGGAGGCAAAGCAGCATCAAGTGCCCAGGAGCAGTCGCCCATGAAGTGGGGCTAATGAAGGACTCAAGCTGCCTGTCATACTGGAACATGCAGGAGAGATAGAGAGAGAGACGCAGCTCAGCTTAATCAGCCACAGGGACCCACAGGAGAAAGCGCAGCAGGGAGGCCTCAGAACTTGTCGGGTGAGGAGATCCCCAAGTTGCCCCCAGGTTACACGGACTCATAGTAACAGCATCTGTGGTGAGACCGGTATTTCCAGTAAAGGATTTGAGGAACCAACAAACCATGAGTCTGTCTGTTGCTGCGCACCCTCCATCCTGCACCCTACACCCTTCCAACATCCACTGCCCCGGGGATCCGCTCCACCCATGGGGAGCCGCTCCATCCTAGCTCCCGTCCATCATCCCCAGAGGTTCTGCAGCAGCAGTGGCTACCCATAGCCACACACCACAGGTGGGGTCCCAAATAACTCCCTTATAAATCATCCCTTTACCTACACAAGCCAAAACTGCCTTTTACAGCTGAACCCAGGGTCATGGAAGCTGGGTCTTGGCCCCTGTGACTGCTTAATAGTCCGGTTCCGAGTGCCCCACGGCCCTGGGGCGACACATAGACTGCGGATGTCCTGAAGTGGTAAAAGAGTAACCGTCGTTTTAATTTTTATGTCATAAATCAATAGTACACAGCAATAAGAATCTTTGTAATATATTTTATCAGACAAAGTTGCTTCTTTCTCCTCTTGAGGTGATCTTTCACAATCAATTCATAGTTAATATCTGTATTCAGTGAAGAAACATTTTCTCATAACTGAGATAAGAAATGGCAAATGGTACAGACTGAGGGGGAGGAGCTAGAGGAAGACACAGACTGGGGGAGGAGCTAGAGGAAAACACATTACTGAGGGGGAGGAGCTAGAGGAAAACACATACTGAGGGGGAGGAGCTAGAGGAAGACACAGATAGAGGGGGAGGAGCTAGAGGAAGACACATTACTGAGGGGGAGGAGCTAGAGGAAAACACATACTGAGGGGGAGGAGCTAGAGGAAGACACAGATAGAGGGGGAGGAGCTAGAGGAAGACACATTACTGAGGGGGAGGAGCTAAAGGAAAACACATACTGAGGGGGAGGAGCTAGAGGAAAACACAGATAGAGGGGGAGGAGCTAGAGAAAAACACATACTGAGGGGAGGAGCTAGAGGAAGACACAGATAGAGGGAGGAGCTAGATAAAAACACAGGTTGAGGGGGAGGAGCTAGAGGAAAACACATACTGAGGGGGAGGAGCTAGAGGAGACACAGATAGAGGGGGAGAAGCTAGAGGAAGACACAGGCTGAGGGGGAGGAGCTAGAGGAAGACACAGACTGAGGGAGAGGAGCTAGAGGAAGACACAGACTGATGGGGAGGAGCTAGAGGAAAAAACATACTTAGGGGGAGGAGCTAGAGGAAAACACAGGTTGAGGGGGAGGAGCTAGATAAAAACACAGGTTGAGGGGGAGGAGCTAAAGGAAAACACATACTGAGGGGGAGGAGCTAGAGGAAGAAACATAGGGAGAGGGGCTAGCAGATAAAGGGGGATGGGCTAGAGGAAGACATAGAGGGGAAGAGCTAGAGGTGACACAGACAGATGGGGAGGTAGAGGAAGACACAGAGGGGGAGGGGTTAGAGGAAGACACAGACAGAGGGGGAAAAGCTAGAGGAAGACACAGACAGGGAGAGGAGGTAGAGGAAGACACAGACAGAGGGGGAAAAGCTAGAGGAAGACACAGACAGGGAGAGGAGGTAGAGGAAGACACAAAGGGGAAGGAGCTAGAGGAAGACACAGACAGAGAGGGAGGAGCTAGAGGAAGACGCAGACAGGGAGAGGAGGTAGAGGAAGACACAGACAGAGGGGGAGGAGCTAAAGGAAGATACAGACAGAGGGGGAAGAGCTAGAGGAAGACACAGACTGAGGGGGAGGAGCTAGAGGAAGACAAATACAGAGAGGGAGGAGCTAGAGGAAGATACAGACAGAGGGGGAGGAGCTAGAGGAAGACACAGACAGAGGGGAGAGCTAGAGGAAGATATAGACAGAGGGGGAGGACTAGAGGAGACACAGAAGAGGGAGGAGCTAGAGGAAGACACAGCATAGGGGAGGAGCTAGAGGAAGATACAGACAGAGGGGGGGAGCTAGAGGAAGACACAGACAGGGATAGGAGGTAGAGGAAGACACAGACAGAGGGGAGAGCTAGAGGAAGATCAGACAGAGGGGGAGGAGCTAGAGGAAGACACAGAGAGGGAGGAGTAGAGGAAGATCACAGCATAGGGAGGAGCTAGAGGAAGATACAGACAGAGGGGGAGGAGCTAGAGGAAGACAAGACAGGGAGGAGGTAGAGGAAGACACAGAAGGGGAGAGCTAGAGGAAGATACAGAGGGGGAGGAGCTAGAGGAAGACACAGAGAGGGAGGAGCTAGAGGAAGATACAGCCATAGGGGAGGAGCTAGAGGAAGACACAGACTAGAGGGGGAGGAGCTAGAGGAAGACATAGACAGGGATAGGAGGTAGAGGAAGACACAGACAGAGGGGGAGAAGCTAGAGGAAGATACAGAGGGGGAGGAGCTAGAGGAAGACACAGAGAGGGAGGAGCTAGAGGAAGATACAGCATAGGGGAGGAGCTAGAGGAAGATACAGACTGAGGGGAGGAGCTAGGGGAAAGACATAGACAGGAGTGGAGGTAGAGGAAGACACAGACAGAGGGGAGAAGCTAGAGGAAGATACAGAGGGGGAGGAGCTAGAGGAGACACGAGAGGGAGGAGCTAGAGAAGATACAGCATAGGGGAGGAGCTAGAGGAAGACACAGACAGAGGGGAGGAGCTAGAGGAAGACATAGACAGGGATAGGAGTAGGGGAGACACAGACAGAGGGAGAAGCTAGAGGAAGATACAGAGGGGGAGCTAGAGGAGACACAGAGAGGGAGGAGCTAGAGAAGATACAGAAGAGGGGGATGAGCTAGAGGAAGATACAGAGGGGGAGGAGCTAGAGAGACACAGACAGAGAGGGAGGATAGAGGAAGATACAGACTGAGGGAGAGGAGCTAGAGAAGACCAGACAGAGGGGAAGGAGCTAGATGGAAAGACACGAGGAGGAGCTAGAAGAAGACACAGACAGAGAGGGAGGAGCTAGAGGAAGACACAGACAGAGGGGCAGGAGCTAGAGGAAGACACAGACAGAGGGGAAGTAGCTAGAGAGACACAAAATAGAGGGAGAGGGGCTAGAGGAAGACACAGACAGAGGGGGAGCAAGAGGTGACACAGAGAGGGGGAGGAGCTACAGATAACACATAGAGAGGGGGAGGAGCTAGAGGAAGACACATACAGAGGGGGAGGAGCTAGAGCAGACACAGACAGAAGAGGAGGGGATAGAGGAAGACACAGACTGAGGGGGAGGAGCTAGGAAAGATGCAGAATTAGGGGGAGGAGCTAGTGGAATATACCAAAATTCTGCTGCAAGTTCTCCTGAAACGGCAGTTACATTCAACGATAGAACATCATATGCACCAACTGCCATCCCTTATCTCAGTAATGCGGCCATCTGTCTTCACTGATGACATAATTTACATAGGAATTGATCATTTTGAGAATGAAAGAAAAGTCCAGGAGGAGAATGAAGCAGATTTCACGGGCACTTGAAATATACACAGCAAATAATGGCTTAAAAAGCCGCATATGGGGCAAACTTAGTTTCCACAGTCTGGTAATGTGCCATAAAGATCACTTTTGTGTACGTTTTTACAATTTATCTGTCAGATTACATCAAACGTTTGGTGCATGTTGTCACTCGCGATGAGCGGGCACTACCATGTGTGAGTGCTCGGTACTTGAAACCAGCAGCTGGATGTTCAGATGGGCGCAACTGGAGTACCCGAGTATAGTGGAAAAGCATGGTCATCACTAGGTGTCACATTTTGATGCCACGCCTCTCTCCAAGCAAGCCACACCCATTTTCTGTTGAACCACACCCACTTATAAGGTTTATCAGCAAAAAATATCTAAAATAATGCAGATATGATGCAAAAGTGACATAGATCATTTATTTTTTACTTTGGGAGTCTAAAAGTAGCCCTTCTTCTGCTTGTCCTGACCTGAAGTCTGGCTATGGAGTGCAATATGCCAAATTATGAAGAGACGTCCACACAGCAGAGGATAAAATATGCCGAGCAAAGCGCATTATTGGAAAAAAAAAGAGGCGCGTACATAGATTTGTGGCTTACACCGAATCTGCAAAACCAGCGTGCATGTGAGTTTCCTTCCCCGTACGTGGAATGTATATAGCAAAGTGACAGATATCACTGGGGTCTGTAAAGACGATGCAAAGAGCTCAACGGTGGAGAAGGAAGGAAGCCGGAAACTGGGCTCATTTCCCATCCACTTCTGTTTGGAGAAACATAATTACTGCACAGAAAAACATTCCTTGGTGTAACAGACCGGGCACAAGCCGGGGATAACGAGCTCTGTACGCCGTATAGAGGTAGGAAAGCACATGTGGTGTAAGTGTAACAGCGCCCCCTACAGGTCACCAAGACCCCGTCCTGCCCTCCCCCAGATGATGCCACTGGCTGGTAGTGGCACCAATGCCAACAAAAGATGAACACAGGTCGCCAATATGTTGTATAGATGGGTCAAGTGCTTACAATCAGTAATAGAGCATTCTGCGCACATAGCATTGGTTTCTGCAGTACATGTTGATGTAAACAGGTTTCAATGATGCAAGGTCTCAAAGTAGCGTCCCTCTGATAAGGCCACATCATCTCCTGGGTCTGGTCAGGAATTTTCCTCTGGAATGGGTCACGCTCTTCAGTAGTTGACTATTGGCAATCGATCTTACTCTGGGAAAGGTTACATCTTCTACTTGCACTGGTTGTAGATATTCCTCTCAGCTCAGGTCACCGATCTTAATCCCACCTCAGGTCACTGATCTTCCTCTCAGCTCAGGTCACTGATCTTCCTCTCAGCTCAGGTCACTGATCTTCCTCTCAGCTCAGGTCTCCGATCTTCCTCTCAGCTCAGGTCACTGATCTTCCTCTCAGGTCACTGATCTTCCTCTCAGCTCAGGTCACCGATCTTCCTCTCAGCTCAGGTCACCGATCTTCCTCTAAGCTCAGGTCACCGATCTTCCTCTCAGCTCAGGTCACCGATCTTCCTCTAAGCTCAGGTCACCGATCTTCCTCTCTCAGCTCAGGTCACCGATCTTCCTCTCAGCTCAGGTCACAGATCTTCCTCTAAGCTCAGGTCACCGATCTTCCTCTCAGCTCAGGTCACTGATCTTCCTCTCAGCTCAGGTCACTGATCTTCCTCTCAGGTCACTGATCTTCCTCTCAGCTCAGGTCACCGATCTTCCTCTCAGCTCAGGTCACTGATCTTCCTCTCAGCTCAGGTCACTGATCTTCCTCTCAGGTCACTGATCTTCCTCTCAGCTCAGGTCACCGATCTTCCTCTAAGCTCAGGTCACCGATCTTTCTCTCAGCTCAGGTCACCGATCTTCCTCTCAGCTCAGGTCACTGATCTTCCTCTCAGCTCAGGTCACTGATCTTCCTCTCAGCTCAGGTCACTGATCTTCCTCTCAGCTCAGGTCACTGATCTTCCTCTCAGCTCAGGTCTCCGATCTTCCTCTCAGCTCAGGTCACTGATCTTCCTCTCAGGTCACTGATCTTCCTCTCAGCTCAGGTCACCGATCTTCCTCTAAGCTCAGGTCACCGATCTTTCTCTCAGCTCAGGTCACCGATCTTCCTCTCAGCTCAGGTCACTGATCTTCCTCTCAGCTCAGGTCACTGATCTTTCTCTCAGCTCTGGTCACCGATCTTTCTCTCAGTTCAGGTCACTGATCTTCCTCTCAGCTCAGGTCACTGATCTTTCTCTCAGCTCAGGTCACTGATCTTCCTCTCAGCTCAGGTCACTGATCTTTCTCTCAGCTCTGGTCACCGATCTTCCTCTCAGCTCAGGTCACTGATCTTTCTCTCAGCTCAGGTCACTGATCTTCCTCTCAGCTCAGGTCACCGATCTTCCTCTCAGCTCAGGTCACTGATCTTCCTCTCAGTTCAGGTCACTGATCTTCCTCTCAGCTCAGGTCACTGATCTTTTTCTCAGCTCAGGTCACCGATCTTCCTCCAGCTCAGGTCACTGATCTTCCTCTCAGCTCAGGTCACCGATCTTCCTCTCAGCTCAGGTCACCGATCTTCCTCTAAGCTCAGGTCAATGATCTTTCTCTCAGCTCAGGTCACCGATCTTTCTCTCAGCTCAGGTCACCGATATTTCTCTCAGCTCAGGTCACTGATCTTCCTCTCAGCTCAGGTCACTGATCTTCCTCTCAGCTCAGGTCACTGATCTTTCTCTCAGCTCTGGTCACCGATCTTTCTCTCAGTTCAGTTCACTGATCTTCCTCTCAGCTCAGGTCACTGATCTTTCTCTCAGCTCAGGTCACCGATCTTCCTCTCAGCTCAGGTCACCGATCTTCCTCTCAGCTCAGGTCACCGATCTTCCTCTCAGCTCAGGTCACCGATCTTTCTCTCAGTTCAGGTCACTGATCTTCCTCTCAGCTCAGGTCACTGATCTTCCTCTCAGCTCAGGTCACCGATCTTCCTCTCAGTTCAGGTCACCGATCTTTCTCTCAACTCAGGTCACTGATCTTTCTCTCAGCTCAGGTCACTGATCTTCCTCTCAGCTCAGGTCACCGATCTTCCTTTCAGCTCAGGTCACTGATCTTCCTCTCAGCTCAGGTCACTGATCTTCCTTTCATCTCAGGTCACTGATCTTCCTCTCAGCTCAGGTCACCGATCTTCCTCTCAGCTCAGGTCACTGATCTTCCTCTCAGCTCAGGTCACTGATCTTCCTTTCATCTCAGGTCACTGATCTTCCTCTCAGCTCAGGTCACTGATCTTCCTCTTAGCTCAGGTCACCGATCTTCCTCTCAGCTCAGGTCACTGATCTTCCTCTCAGCTCAGGTCACCGATCTTCCTCTCAGCTCAGGTCACCGATCTTCTCTCAGCTCAGGTCACTGATCTTCCTCTCAGCTCAGGTCACTGATCTTCCTCTCAGCTCAGGTCACCGATCTTCCTCTCAGCTCAGGTCACTGATCTTCCTCTCAGCTCAGGTCACTGATCTTCCTCTCAGCTCAGGTCACCGATCTTCCTCTTAGCTGAGGTCAACGATTTTCCTCTCAACTCAGGTCATCGATCATCCTCTGAGCTTAGATCACCAATCACCCTCTCGACTCAGGACACCGATCATCCTCTCAGCTCAGGTCATGAAACTTGCTACTGTTCGTTTTAAGTCTACAGTAGTTATTTCTCATTTTTATTATTATTATTATTATTATTATTTATAGAGCACCATTGATTCCATGGTGCTGTACATGAGAAAGGGTTACATACAGTTGTGGCCAAAAGTATTGACACCCCTGCAATTCTGTCAGATAATACTCAGTTTCTTCCTGAAAATGATTGCAATCACAAATTCTTTGGTATTATTATCTTCATTTAATTTGTCTTCAATGAAAAAACACAAAAAGAATTGTCCTAAAGCCAAATTGGATATAATTCCACACCAAACATAAAAAAGGGGGTGGACAAAAGTATTGGCACTGTCAGAAAAATCATGTGATGCTTCTCTAATTTGTGTAATTAACAGCACCTGTAACTTACCTGTGGCACCTAACAGGTGTTGGCAATAACTAAATCACACTTGCAGCCAGTTGACATGGATTAAAGTTGACTCAACCTCTGTCCTGTGTCCTTGTGTGTACCACATTGAGCATGGAGAAAAGAAAGAAGACCAAAGAACTGTCTGAGGACTTGAGAAACCAAATTGTGAGGAAGCATGAGCAATCTCAAGGCTACAAGTCCATCTCCAAAGACCTGAATGTTCCTGTGTCTACCGTGCGCAGTGTCATCAAGAAGTTTAAAGCCCATGGCACTGTGGCTAACCTCCCTAGATGTGGGTGGAAAAGAAAAATTGACGAGAGATCTCAACACAAGATTGTGCGGATGATGGATAAAGAACCTCGACTAACATCCAAACAAGTACAAGCTGCCCTGCAGTCCGAGGGTACAACAGTGTCAACCTGTACTATCCGTCGGCGTCTGAATGAAAAGGGACTGTATGGTAGGAGACCCAGGAAGACCCCACTTCTTACCCCGAGACATAAAAACCAGGCTGGAGTTTGCCAAAACTTACTTGAGGAAGCCTAAAATTTTTTGGAAGAATGTTCTCTGGTCAGATAAGACAAAAGTAGAGCTTTATGGGCAAAGGCATCAACATAGAGTTTACAGGAGAAAAAAAGAGGCATTCAAAGAAAAGAACACGGTCCCTACAGTCAAACATGGCGGAGGTTCCCTGATGTTGTGGGGTTGCTTTGCTGCCTCTGGCACTGGACTGCTTGACCGTGTGCATGGCATTATGAAGTCTGAACACTACCAACAAATTTTGCAGCATAATGTAGGGCCCAGTGTGAGAAAGCTGGGTCTCCCTCAGAGGTCATGGGTCTTCCAGCAGGACAATGACCCAAAACACACTTCAAAAAGCACTAGAAAATGGTTTGAGAGAAAGCACTGGAGACTTCTAAGGTGGCCAGCAATGAGTCCAGACCTGAATCCCATAGAACACCTGTGGAGAGATCTAAAAATGGCAGTTTGGAGAAGGCAGCCTTCAAATATCAGGGACCTGGAGCAGTTTGCCAAAGAAGAATGGTCTAAAATTCCAGCAGAGCATTGTAAGAAACTCATTGATGGTTACCGGAAGCGGTTGATCGCAGTTATTTTGGCTAAAGGTTGTGCAACCAAGTATTAGGCTGAGGGTGCCAATACTTTTGTCTGGCCCATTTTTGGAGTTTTGTGTGAAATGATCAATGTTTTGCTTTTTGCTTCATTCTCTTTTGTGTTTTTTCATTGAAGACAAATTAAATGAAGATAATAATGCCAAAGAATTTGTGATTGCAATCATTTTCAGGAAGAAACTGAGTATTATCTGACAGAATTTCAGGGGTGTCAATACTTTTGGCCACAACTGTACAAACAAGTTAAAAATACAATGAACAAACTAACAGTAAAAGACCGATACAGAGGGGAGAGAAGAATATGCCCTTGCGGGCTTACATTCTACAGGGAAGTGGGGAGAGAGACAGTAGGTTGGGTCTGCTCTGGTGCTGATGGAGCGCTGGTCCAGTGGTGGTGGAGCGCCAGGTCCAGAGGTGGTGGAGCACCAGGTCCAGTGGTGGTGCAAGGCCGGGTCCGGTGGTGGTGGAGCACTGGGTCCAGCGGTGGTGGAGTGCCGGGTCCAGTGGTGGTGGAGCGCCCGGTCCAGTGGTGGTTGAGCTCTAGGTCCAGTGGTGGTGAGGTGGCACTATGGTCATTGCAGGCTGTCGGCTGTCCTGAAGAGATGGGTTTTCAGGTTTCGCTTGAAGGGTCCGAGTGTGAGGGACAGTCAGACGTTTTGGGGTGCAGAATTCCAGAGAATGGGGGATGCTCGGGCAAAGTCTTGCAGGTGGTTAGATGATGAACGTACAAGTGTGGAGGAGAGGAGGAGATCTTGGGAGGATTGAAGATTACGAGTTGGATGATATTGGGAGATTAGTTCAGAGATATATGGGGGGGACAGATTGTGGACGGATTTGTAAGTCAGTGTTAGTAGTTTGAATTGGATATGCTGGAGAATTGGGAGCCAGTGGAGGGATTTGCAGAGGGGAGAAGTGGAGGAATAGTGAGGAGAGAGGTGGATTAGTCGGACAGCAGAGTTAAGGAAAGATTGGAGAGGTGCAAGAGTGTTAGCAGGAAGGCCACAAAGAAGGAGGTTGCAGTGGTTGAGATGGGAGATGATGAGGGCATGCACTAGTAGTTAAGTAGATTAAGGCTTGAGGAAGGGATGGATTCTGGAAATTTTTTTTGAGTTGGAGGTGCAGGAGGTGGCAAGGGCTTGGATGTGTGTTCTAAAGGATAAGGCAGAGTCAAGGGTTACTCCGAGGCAACGGACTTCAGGTACAGGGCAAAATGTGATGTCATTTATTGTCATAGATCACATTGGTTTCTCACTCAAATAAGAAGCTTGAATTTAAAAAAACGTTAATCTCTGCCTTCTCAGCTGTGTCAAGATTGTGTCCAGAGATTCAGAAGCTCGTTAGTTCTATGCCAAGAGGATATTCCATCAATCTCCTTAATGATTACTTGTGAGATTTCCTGTAAAACTTCCATAACAGAAACTTACCCAACACCAAGACATTACTGTAAGAGTAGAAAGCAAACAGCGATGGCAGAGCAGGAAGAGCAGAATTCAGAAGAAGCCGGCAGGGCTTCTTCTAGGGAACATAAGGGGGGGTCGGCAGACTCGGCACAAATCATGTTTTTGGAAAAATATCAATATTTCCTGCTTTTTTCAATTCCAACTGTAATATTTCAGGTCACTGATCTTCCTCTCATCTCAGGTCACTGATCTTCCTCTCAGCTCAGGTCACTGATCTTCCTCTCGTTCAGGTCTCGATCTCCCTCTCAGCTCAGGTCACTGATCTTCCTCTCAGCTCAGGTCACTGATCTTCCTCTCAGTTCAGGTCTCCGATCTTCCTCTCAGCTCAGGTCACCGATTTTCCTCTCAGCTCAGGTCACTTATCTTCCTCAAAACTCAGGTTACTGATCTTCCTCTCAACTCAGGTTACTGATCTTCCTCTCAGCTCAGGTCACTGATCTTCCTCTTAGCTCAGGTCACCAATCTTCCTCTCAGCTCAGGTCACCGATCTTCCTCTCAGCTCAGGTCACTGATCTTCCTCTCTGCTCAGGTCACTGATCTTCCTCTCTGCTCAGGTCACTGATCTTCCTCTCAGCTCTAGTCACTGATCTTCCTCTCAGCTCAGGTCACCGATCTTCCTCTCAGGTCAATGATCTTCCTCTCAGCTCAGGTCACCGATCTTCCTCTCAGGTCAATGATCTTTCTCTCAGCTCAGGTCACTGATCTTTCTCTCAGCTCAGGTCAATGATCTTTCTCTCAGCTCAGGTCACTGATCTTCCTCTCAGCTCAGGTCACTGATCTTCCTCTCAGCTCAGGTCACCGATGTTCCTCTCAGCTCAGGTCACCGATCTTCCTTCAGGTCAATGATCTTCCTCTCAGCTCAGGTCACTGATCTTTCTCTCAGCTCAGGTCACCGATGTTCCTCTCAGCTCAGGTCACTGATCTTCCTCTCGGCTCAGGTCACCGATGTTCTCTCAGCTCAGGTCACTGATCTTCCTCTCAGCTCAGGTCACTGATCTTCCTCTCAGCTCAGGTCACCGATGTTCCTCTCAGCTCAGGTCACGATCTTCCTCTCAGCTCAGGTCATTGATCTTTCTCTCAGCTCAGGTCACCGATCTTTCTCTCAGCTCAGGTCACCGATGTTCCTCTCAGCTCAGGTCACCGATCTTCCTCTCAGCTCAGGTCACCGATCTTCCTCTCGGGTCAATGATCTTCCTCTCAGCTCAGGTCACTGATCTTTCTCTCAGCTCAGGTCATTGATCTTTCTCTCAGCTCAGGTCACTGATCTTTCTCTCAGCTCAGGTCACTGATCTTCCTCTCAGCTCAGGTCACCGATGTTCCTCTCAGCTCAGGTCACCGATCTTCCTCTCAGCTCAGGTCATTGATCTTTCTCTCAGCTCAGGTCACCGATCTTTCTCTCAGCTCAGGTCACCGATGTTCCTCTCAGCTCAGGTCACCGATCTTCCTCTCAGCTCAGGTCACCGATGTTCCTCTCAGCTCAGGTCATCAATCTTCCTCTCAGCTCAGGTCACTGATCTTCCTCTCAGTTCAGGTCACTGATCTTCCTTTTAGTTCAGGTTACTGATCTTCCTCTCAGCTCAGGTCACCGATGTGCCTCTCAGCTCAGGTCACCGATCTTCCTCTCAGCTCAGGTCACCGATCTTTCTCTCAGCTCAGGTCACCGATCTTTCTCTCAGCTCAGGTCACCGATCTTCCTCTCAGCTCAGGTCACCGATCTTCCTCTCAGCTCAGGTCACCGATCTTCCTCTCAGGTCAATGATCTTCCTCTCAGCTCAGGTCACGATCTTCCTCTCAGGTCAATGATCTTTCTCTCAGCTCAGGTCACTGATCTTTCTCTCAGCTCAGGTCAATGATCTTTCTCTCAGCTCAGGTCACTGATCTTCCTCTCAGCTCAGGTCACCGATCTTCCTCTCAGCTCAGGTCATTGATCTTTCTCTCAGCTCAGGTCACCGATCTTTCTCTCAGCTCAGGTCACCGATGTTCCTCTCAGCTCAGGTCACCGATCTTCCTCTCAGCTCAGGTCACCGATCTTTCTCTCAGCTCAGGTCACCGATGTTCCTCTCAGCTCAGGTCACCGATGTTCTCTCAGCTCAGGTCACCGATCTTCCTCTCAGCTCAGGTCATTGATCTTTCTCTCAGCTCAGGTCACCGATCTTTCTCTCAGCTCAGGTCACCGATGTTCCTCTCAGCTCAGGTCACCGATCTTCCTCTCAGCTCAGGTCACCGATGTTCCTCTCAGCTCAGGTCATCAATCTTCCTCTCAGCTCAGGTCACTGATCTTCCTCTCAGTTCAGGTTACTGATCTTCCTCTCAGCTCAGGTTACTGATTTTCCTCTCAGCTCAGGTCACTGATCTTCCTCTCAGTTCAGGTCACCGATCTTCCTCTCAGATCAGGTCACTGATCTTCCTCTCAGCTCAGGTCACCGATCTTCCTCTCAGCTCAGGTCACTGATCTTCCTCTCAGCTCAGGTTACTGATCTTCCTCTTAGCTCAGGTCACCGATCTTCCTCTCAACTCAGGTCACCTGTCAGCTCAAGTCATTATTCTCCTTCTCAGCTAAGGCCACAAGTCTTCCTTCAGCTCAGGTCACCATCTTCCTCCCATCTCAGGTCATTGATCTTTCTCTCAGCTCAGGTCATAAACTTGCTACTGTTTGTTTCAAGTAAACAGTAGTTATTTCTCATTTTTATAACAAATATTGCTGGTTTCTCACTCAAATAAGAAGCAAAAAGTTTAAAAAAGTTAAATCTCTGCCTTCTCAGCCGTGTCATGATTGTGTCCAGAGATTCTGAAGCTCGTTAGTTCTGTGACGAGAAGATATTCCATCAATTTCCTTAATGATTACTTGTGAGATTTCCTGTAAAACTTCCATAACAGAAACTCAGTGGCGTAGCGTGGGGGGGGGCGGAGGGGGCGGTCCGCCCCGGGCGGCAGGTGTGTGGAGGCGGCAGCAGGGCTGCATTTACAAGGCAGGGTAGCGTGAGCGGTTTTTTTTTTCTTTCCCTCCCTCCCCCAGACTCCATATGAAAACTGGAGTCTTTGTGGGGGAGGGAGGGTGCGCCACTGGCACTGTATTGCCGCCCGAAGGCGGCGAGCCCTGCTGGTAGTACAAAGGGCGGCATCCTCAGGAGCGCCTGGTGGTAGTGCTGCCCCCCTGCTGATGCCGTTCCCGCTCCTATAGTCCTGGCCGCCGACGCTGCGACCAGGTTTGGCGTACTGGGGCTGCTGGCAGGGTGTCTGCCCCAGGCTCAGCAGACTCCTGCTGCAGCGCCTGCGGTCTCCAAACCGCCACACCCCCCCCCCCTGCCAGCAGTGTGAGCCGGCTGCATGAGCCGGCTGCATGCTTCAAAGTGCCCCGCATTGACAGGACCTGTGATGATGTCAAAGGAGGGGAGGAGTCACGGGGGTCACATGATCATCTCCTCAGTATGCAGCCAGGACTCCCACCATGGTGCTGGATGAGGTGAAGTTCATGTGTGGGGCTGAGGGATTTACAGTGTAAATGAATGTAGCAGAGCTGTGTATGTATGAGGTATATGGAGTGGAGCTGAGTGTACGAGGTGTACAGAGTGGAGGTGCGTGTGTACGAGGTGTATGGAGTGGAGCTGTGTATGTATGAGTTGTGCAGAGCGGAGCCGAGTGTGTATGAGGTGTACGGAGCGGAGCCGTGTGTGTATGAGGTGTACAGAGCAGAGCCGAGTGTGTACGAGGTGTATGGAGCAGAGCCAAGTGTTTACAAGGTGTACAGAGCGGAGCCATGTGTGTACGAGGTGTATGGAGCAGAGCCGAGTGTGTACGAGGTGTATGGAGTGGAGCTGTGTATGTATGAGTTGTGCAGAGTGGAGCCGTGTGTGTATGAGGTGTACGGAGCGGAGCCGTGTGTGTACGAGGTGTACAGAGCGGAGCCATGTGTGTACGAGGTGTATGGAGGGGAGCCGAGTGTGTACGAGGTGTACAGAGCGGAGCCGAGTGTGTACGAGGTGTACGGAGCAGAGCCGAGTGTGTACGAGGTGTACGGAGCAGAGCCGAGTGTGTACGAGGTGTACGGAGCAGAGCCGTGTTGTGTATGAGGTGTACAGAGCAGAGCCGAGTGTGTACGAGGTGTATGGAGCAGAGCCAAGTGTTTACAAGGTGTACAGAGCGGAGCCATGTGTGTACGAGGTGTATGGAGCAGAGCCGAGTGTGTACGAGGTGTATGGAGTGGAGCTGTGTATGTATGAGTTGTGCAGAGTGGAGCCGTGTGTGTATGAGGTGTACGGAGCGGAGCCGTGTGTGTACGAGGTGTACAGAGCGGAGCCATGTGTGTACGAGGTGTATGGAGGGGAGCCGAGTGTGTACGAGGTGGTACAGAGCGGAGCCGAGTGTGTACGAGGTGTACGGAGCAGAGCCGAGTGTGTACGAGGTGTACGGAGCAGAGCCGAGTGTGTACGAGGTGTACGGAGCAGAGCCGAGTGTGTACGAGGTGTACGGAGCAGAGCCGAGTGTGTACGAGGTGTACGGAGCAGAGCCGAGTGTGTACGAGGTGTACGGAGCAGAGCCGAGTGTGTACGAGGTGTACGGAGCAGAGCCGAGTGTGTACGAGGTGTACGTAGCGGAGCCGTGTGTGTATGGAGTGAAGCCGAGTGTGTACGAGGTGTATGGAGTGAAGCCACGTGTGTACGTTACGGAGCTGAGAGTGTACGAGGTGTACAGAGTGGAGCTGCGCTTGTACGAGGTGTACGGAGACGAGCTGAGAGTGTACGTGGTATACGGAGAGGAGCGAGTGTGTACGAGGTGTATGGAGTGGAGCTGTGTATGTATGAGTTGTGCAGAGTGTAGCCGTGTGTGTATGAGGTGTACGGAGCGGAGCTGTGTGTGTACGAGGTTGTACAGAGCGGAGCCATGTGTGTACGAGGTGTACGGAGGGGAGCCGAGTGTGTACGAGGTGTACAGAGCGGAGCCGAGTGTGTACGAGGTGTACGGAGCAGAGCCGAGTGTGTACGAGGTGTACGGAGCAGAGCCGAGTGTGTACGAGGTGTACGGAGCAGAGCCGAGTGTGTACGAGGTGTACGGAGCAGAGCCGAGTGTGTACGAGGTGTACGGAGCAGAGCCGAGTGTGTACGAGGTGTACGTAGTGGAGCCGTGTGTGTATGGAGTGAAGCAGAGTGTGTACGAGGTGTATGGAGTGAAGCCACGTGTGTACGTTACGGAGCTGAGAGTGTACGAGGTGTACAGAGTGGAGCTGCGCTTGTACGAGGTGTACGAGACAAGCTGAGAGTGTACGTGGTATACGGAGAGGAGCCGAGTGTGTACGAGGTGTACGGAGCGGAGCCGAGTGTGTACGAGGTGTACGGAGCGGAGCCGAGTGTGCACGTGGTGTACGGAGCAGAGCCGAGTGTGTACAAGGTATACGGAGAGGAGCCGAGTGTGTACGGAGCGGAGCCGAGTGTGTACGAGGTGTACGAAGCGGAGCCGAGTGTGTACGAGGTGTACGGAGCGGAGCCGAGTGTGAAACGAGGCGTGCGTGCTGTACAGAGCTTAGTGTGTACTAGGTGCACGGAGCGGAGCCATGTGTGTACCAGTGGTGGCCCCGCGAACATGCCACTCCTATAGTCCCGGCCGCCTCTGCCGGCAGTATCTCCCGAGTCCCGGTCGCCGCTGTCCACCCCTCTGCAGCTCAGCACGGCGGGGAACAATTATGTCATCACTTAGCGCCGCTGTGCCGAGACATGCAGAGCGGCAGAGGAGATGCTGAGTGGAAGAGGTATTTACTTTTTATTTTTTTAATAGTTTTTTTTTAGTGAGTACACTGATGGGAAACTATGCAATGTATAATATAATATAATATAGGAGGACAATGGGGGTGCAATATACTATATGGAGAACTATTGTGGCCCATTTATTATACTAGATGGGTGCCCGATGCACAATGCATCGGGATTCTAGCAGAGCGAGTCTCTGACTCGCAATGGCCGCTTCGCGGCCAATGCTTCGCGCTGCTAAGGCGACTCGCCATGCCCGCTGCGCGGGCATAGCGAGTCGCCTTAGAGCGACTCGCAATGGCCGCTGCGCGGCCAATGCTTCGTTCGTATCCACATGACCACGCTGACTCGCAGCGAGTGCGGTCTCAAAAGGGGCACTCGCTGCATTCGTGATTATATAATAGATGGAAGACTATGGGGGTGCAGGAGGACAGAGGAGAGGAGGATGGGGGTGCAGGAGGACAGAGGAGAGGAGGACGGGGGTGCAGGAGGACAGAGGAGAGGAGGACGGGGGTGCAGGAGGACAGAGGAGAGGAGGACAGGGGTGCAGGAGGACAGAGGAGAGGAGGACGGGGGTTCAGGAGGAGTGGGGGTGTGTGTGGTGATAATGGCAGCTGTGCCAGGTTTCTCAGCCTCCACCTTCCTGTGTTGGCAGGGTGTGGCATGCTGGGAATTGTAGCTCTCCTGCCTGTTCGGGCGTTACTGTATGGTTTCTGGGCAGTGTGTTGGGTGCTGGGAGTTGTAGTTGTCCTGGGTGGGCTCAATGTTCTCCCGCCTCCTGTCTGTAGTTATTGTGCCTCTTCTGGGATGTCCCCCAGCTCCGTGCTGTCCTCAGCTCCGAGCTGTGCACACAGTGTACCACCATGTCCCCAGATCCATGCTGTGCAAGGTGTACCACCATGTCTTCATCTTTGTGCTGTGCACAGACAATGTACCGTATACTGTCCGTGCACAGCACGGAGCTGGGGACTTGGTGGTACACTGTGCAAAGCACAGAGCTGGGGACATGGTGGTACACTGTCTGTGCACAGCACGGAGCTGAGGACATGGTGCTACACTGTCTGTGCACAGCATGGAGCTGACACGTCAGGTGCACTTTCCTCTCAGCCGGGCCCTACATAATCTCAGGTCTGATTTCCATCCAGTCAGAGTACACCGATTTCTTAGGTCATTGATACTTTCTCTCGAGTGTCACTGATCTTTCTCTCAGCCTCAGGTCAATCGATTTTTTCTCACAGCTATCACTGTAGATCATTTCAGACATTACAGTTTCTCTCAGCTCAGATTGATAATTATCCTCAGCTAGGAAACACGATCCTCTCATGTCCAGGTCACCTGATGTTCTCTCGTCGGACCCGAACTTCATTGTGGTCACTCTTCTTGAGTCACATACCGTGTCCTCTCAGTTGGGCACCGATTTTTCTCATCCTAGTCAGGTCAGAACTCCTACACACTCATCATTGTGCTCCTCAGTAGTACGATCATTTCAAGATAAGTCACCGATGTTCCTTCAGTCAGATTTTCTCACTAGGCCACCGTGTGTTCCCCACTCAGGTCATCAATACTTCCTCTCATGGGTATATCTATCGTCTATTCAGGTTTAGGGCTCTAGTCACTCTCAGCTACATTACTATTTTCCTCACTCAGTTCATGATCTTTCCACTCAGTCAGGTCACCGATCTCTCAATAAGGCACTGATCTCTCAGCTCAGGCACCGACCACTACACTCAGTCATGAGTTCCTACACTCAGATTAAGATCTTCCTTAGCCTATGTACACCATTTACATCAACTTTGGTCACTTTATTCATATAACCCCTCAGCTAAGGCCAAAATCTTCTCCGCCCAGCCTCTAGTCCGATTTTTCCATCCATGGTATTGTCTATTCTCACAGCTAGGTCATAAACCCATAGTGTGTTTGCAAGGCAATACTACAATTCACCTTCTCTATGTTTTATACTAAATAGTTTAGTATTCTTTAAATAAGGCAGACAGTTATAAAGTTAACTTTCCGGATGTTCACATGGTCCAAAGGCTGCAATTTTTCGGACGAGAACCAGCGCAATTCCAAACAGTTCTGTAAAACCCTAACTAGAAACTTACCCAACACCAAGACACGACATTACTGTAAGAAAAAAAAGCAAATAGCGATGGTAGAGCAGGAAGAGCAGAATTCAGAAGAACCCAACTGGGCATCTTCTAGGGAACATACGGGAAGTCAGAAGGCTCAGCACATATCATGTTTTGGGAAAAATATCAATACGGTATTTCCTTTTTTTTTCAATCCCAACTGTAATATTTCAGGTCACTGATCTTCCTCTCAGCTCAGGTCCACCCCGGTATCTTCCTCTCAGCTCAGGTCACAATCTTCCTCTCAGCTCAGGTCATGGATCTTCCTCTCAGCTCTAGGTCACAGATCTTCCTCTCAGCTCAGGTCATGTCTTCCTATAGGTCACAGATTTTCCTCTCAGATCAGGTCACTGATTTTCTCTCAGCTCAGGTCACTGATCTTCTCTAAAGCTCAGGTCACCGATCTTCCTCTCAGCTTCAGGTCACGATCTTCCTCTCAGCTCAGGTCACTGATTTTCCTCTCAGCTCAGGTCACCGATCTTCCTCTCAGCTCAGGTCACTGATCTTCCTCTCAGCTCAGGTCATGATTTTCCTCTCAGCTTAGGTAACGATCTTCCTCTCAGCTCAGGTCCCCGATCTTCCTCTAATTCAGGTCACCAATCTTCCTCTCACTCAGGTTCACTGATCTTCCTCTCAGCTCAGGTCACCGATCTTCCTCTCAGCTCAGGTCACTGATCTTCCTCTCAGCTCAGGTCATGATCTTCCTCTCAGCTTAGGTAACAGATTTCCTCTCAGTCAGGTCACTGATCTTCTCTCAGTCAGGTCACGATCTTCCTCTCAGTTCAGGTCACCATCTTCCTCTCAGCTCAGGTCACGATCTTCCTCTCAGTCCAGGTCACTGATCTTCCTCTCAGCTAGGTACAGATCTTCCTCTCAGCTCAGGTCACTGATCTTCCTCTCAGTCAGGTCAAGATTTCCTCTCAGATCAGTCACCGATCTTCTCTCAGCTCAGGTCACGATCTTCCTCAGCTCAGGTCACCATTTTTCCCTCATAGGTCACGATCTTTCTCTCAGCTCAGGTCACTGATCTTCCTCTCAGCTCAGGTTACTGATCTTCCTCTCAGCTCAGGTCACTGATCTTCGTCTCAGCTCAGGTCACTGATTTTTCTCTCACTCAGGTCAGCATCTTCCTCTCAGCTCAGGTCTCCGATCTTCCTCTCAGTTCAGGTCACTGATCTTCCTTTTCAGCTCAGGTCACTGATCTTCCTTCTCAGCTCAGGTCGACGATCTTCCTCTCAGCTCAGGTCACTGATCTTCCTCTTAGCTCAGGTCACTGATCTTCCTCTCAGCTCAGGTCACTGATCTTCCTCTCAGCTCAGGTCACTGATCTTCCTTCAGTCTCAGGTCACTGATCTTCCTCTCAGCTCAGGTCACTGATCTTCCTCTCAGCTCAGGTCACTGATCTTCCTCTCAGCTCAGGTCACTGATTTTCCCTCAGCTCAGGTCGACGATCTTCCTCAGCTCAGGTCACTGATCTTCTCTCAGCTCAGGTCACTGATCTTCCTCTCAGCTCAGGTCACTGATCTTTCTCTCAGCTCAGGTCACCTGATCTTCCTTCAGTTCAGGTCACTGATCTTCCCTCAGCTCAGGTCACCAAATCTTCCTCTCAGCTCAGGTCACTGATCTTCCCCTCAGCTCAGGTCACAATCTTCCTCTCAGCTCAGGTCACTGATCTTCCTCTCAGCTCAGGTCACTGATCTTCCTCTCAGCTCAGTCACTGATCTTCCTCTTCAGTTTAGGTCACCGATCTTCCTCTCTCAGGTCTCCGATCTTCCCCTTCAGCTTCAGGTCGACCGATCTTCCTCTCAGCTCAGGTCACTGATCTTCCTCTCAGTTCAGGTCACCTGATCTTCCTCTCAGCTCAGGTCACAGATCTTCCTCTCAGCTCAGGTCACCAATCTTCCTCTCAGCTCAGGACACTGATCTTTCTTTCACGAAGTAGTACCTGATGGCTATCTACAGCACGAGCCTAACCTCACCATCGGAGGCTCCAGTGAAGACAAGGTAGACACTTTGTTACTCTCTCTCCAGGTTGAGATCGGCGCCATGGCCCAGTGGGTCCACTCCCCACACTCGTCCATGCAAGCGTTCCACTCCGTGTGCTCCGTGGAAACCACTTGAGGAACGCTTCATTTTGTATAGTTGTTTGAATAGGTTTTCATTTCCTAAAGCAATGTTTGTAAGAGTTTTCATTCCTAGAGCAGGTTTTTTTGCAACCTTCTGATTAGTGTGGAGCATTTTCCATTAGGAGGCATTTTTTTTTTTTTTTTTAAATCCTGAAGTTGAAAAACTATCAAAAAACCAACATATGAGCAGCAAAGTGGTTTATATAATAAAAAAATGAATAGAAAGAATCTTTCCAAGAGAATTGACCCCCAAAAAACTCTGTGACTCATAGTCGAAGGGTCCAACATTCTGAAGGTACAGTAGATGACCATTGATGGTCACGACCAACAACCCTAAACTTGCTATTATTTACTTTAAGTCTACAGTAGTTTTTTCTCATTTTTATAACAAATATTGCTGGTTTCTCACTCAAATAAGAAGCAAAAAGTTTAAAAAGTTAATCTCTGCCTCCTCAGCCGAGTCACGATTGTGTCCAGAGATTCAGAAGCTCGTTAGTTCTGTGATGAGAAGATATTCCATCAATTTCCTTAATGATTACTTGTGAGATTTCCTGTAAAACTTCCATAATCATAAACAAAAACTTACCCAAGACCAAGACACGACATTACTGTAAGAGAAGAAAGCAAACAGCGATGGCAGAGCGGGAAGAGCAGAATTCTGAAGAACCCGGCGGGTCGTCTTCTAAGGAACATAAGGGGGTGTCGGCAGACTCGGCACACATCATGATTTGGGTAAAATATCATTTTCTGATTTTTTTTCAATCCCGACTGTAATATTTCCTTTTTACCATAGAGTTATTCAATTGAAGACACTACTATGTTCATGCTCTGCCCCTGTTACTCAACAATGGAGGTTAAAAGGTTAATGTCAAGTAGAATTAAAGGAGTAATTAGGCTCCGCTCACCTCCCGATGGGATGAGACGTTTAATATGCACTTGTCTAACCAAAGGGGCACCGGGCACCCAAAGTCTATATCCTATATAACGGCACCCGTCCTTTCTTGTATTTGTTTTTTGCATTTGCAAAAAAATCCCTACCAAAAACTAGAAAGGCAAAAATTCAGTAATGATCGGGGCCCTCCGCTTTCTAGTTGCTGCCTCCGTTCTGCAAAGAGAACAGTTTAATTAAATATGCTAATGAGTGGGCGGTGGACACTCCTGGTGTGGGTATATATTGCAGCACATCCTCCCCTCTACTGCCGCACATCTCTCTACTGTTTTAGCATATCCTGCCTCTACTCAAGCACATTTCTCTATCATTGCAGCACATCCTCCCTCTACTGCAGCACATTTCTCTACCATTTCAGCACATCCTCCCCTCTACTGCAGCACATCTCTCTACCATTGCAGCACATCCTCCCCTCTACTGCAGCACATCTCTCTACTCTTTCATCACATCCTCCCCTCTACTGCAGCACATCTCTCTACCATTGCAGCACATCCTCCCCTCTACTGCAGCACATCTCTCTACTCTTTCATCACATCCTCCCCTCTACTGCAGCACATTTCTCTACCATTTCAGCACATCCTCCTTTCTACTGCAGCACATCTCTCTACTCTTTCAGCACATCCTCACTTCTACTGCAGCACATCTCTCTACTCTTTCAGCACATCCTCACCTCTACTGCAGCACATTTCTCTACTCTTTCCGCACATCCTCCCTTCTACTGCAGCACATCTCTACTCTTTCATCACATCCTCACCTCTACTGCAGCACATTTCTCTACCATTTCAGCACATCCTCACCTCTACTGCAGCACATTTCTCTACTCTTTCCGCACATCCTCCCTTCTACTGCAGCATGTCTCTACTCTTTCATCACATCCTCCCCTCTACTGCAGCACATCTCTGTACTCTTTCGTCACATCCTCCCCACTACTGCAGCATGTCTCTAACTCTTTCATCACATCCTCCCCACTACTGCAGCATGTCTCTAACTCTTTCATCACATCCTCCCCTGTACTGCAGCATGTCTCTACTCTTTCATCACATCCTCCCTTCTACTGCAGCATGTCTCTAACTCTTTCATCACATCCTCCCCTTTACTGCAGCATGTCTCTACTCTTTCATCACATCCTCCCTTCTACTGCAGCATGTCTCTACTCTTTCATCACATCCTCCCTTCTACTGCAGCATGTCTCTAACTCTTTCATCACATCCTCCCCTCTACTGCAGCACATTTCTCTACTCTTTCATCACATCCTCCCCTTACTGCAGCACATCTCTCTACTCTTTCATCACATCCTCCTTTCTACTGCAGCATGTCTCTACTCTTTCATCACATCCTCCCTTCTACTGCAGCATGTCTCTAACTCTTTCATCACATCCTCCCCTCTACTGCAGCACATTTCTCTACTCTTTCATCACATCCTCCCTTCTACTGCAGCATGTCTCTAACTCTTTCATCACATCCTCCCCTCTACTGCAGCACATTTCTCTACTCTTTCATCACATCCTCCCCTCTACTGCAGCACATCTCTCTAATCTTTCATCACATCCTCCTTTCTACTGCAGCATGTCTCTACTCTTTCATCACATCCTCCCTTCTACTGCAGCATGTCTCTACTCTTTCATCACATCCTCCCCTCTACTGCAGCACATTTCTCTACTCTTTCATCACATCCTCCCCTCTACTGCAGCACATCTCTCTACTCTTTCATCACATCCTCCTTTCTACTGCAGCATGTCTCTACTCTTTCATCACATCCTCCCTTCTACTGCAGCATGTCTCTAACTCTTTCATCACATCCTCCCCTCTACTGCAGCACATTTCTCTACTCTTTCATCACATCCTCCCTTCTACTGCAGCATGTCTCTAACTCTTTCATCACATCCTCCCCTCTACTGCAGCACATTTCTCTACTCTTTCATCACATCCTCCCCTCTACTGCAGCACATCTCTCTAATCTTTCATCACATCCTCCTTTCTACTGCAGCATGTCTCTACTCTTTCATCACATCCTCCCTTCTACTGCAGCATGTCTCTACTCTTTCATCACATCCTCCCTTCTACTGCAGCATGTCTCTAACTCTTTCATCACATCCTCCCCTCTACTGCAGCACATTTCTCTACTCTTTCATCACATCCTCCCCTCTACTGCAGCACATCTCTCTAATCTTTCATCACATCCTTCCCTCTACTGCAGCATGTCTCTACTCTTTCATCACATCCTCCCCCCTACTGCAGCATGTCTCTACTCTTTCATCACATTCACATCCTCCCCCCTACTGCAGCACATCTCTCTACTCTTTCATCACATCCTCCCCTTTACTGCAGCATGTCTCTATTCTTTCATCACATCCTCCCCTCTACTGCAGCATGTCTCTACTCTTTCATCACATCCTCCCCCTACTGCAGCACATCTCTCTACTCTTTCATCACATCCTCCCCCCTACTGCAGCACATCTCTCTACTCTTTCATCACATCCTCCCCTCTACTGCAGTACATTTCTGTACTCTTTCCGCACATCCTCCCTTCTACTGCAGCATATTTCTGTACTCTTTCATCACATCCTCCCCTCTACTGCAGCACATCTCTAACTCTTTCATCACATCCTCCCCTGTACTGCAGCACATTTCTGTACTCTTTCCGCACATCCTCCCTTCTACTGCAGCACATTTCTCTACCATTTCAGCACATCCTCCCTCTGCTGCAGCACATTTCTCTACCATTGCAGCACATTCTCCCTTTTATTGCAGCACATTTCTCTACCATTGCAGCACATACTCCCCTCTACTGGAGCACATTTATTTACTCTCTCTGCTCTATGGCATCAGATCTTCTCTTTTACAGAGGGATGTGCTTGTTCTATTGTAGTAAATGCTCAGCAGCATTTCCAATCTTCATTGCATCATACCTTCCATCTATTTTAGTAAATGTTCTGCAGCATATCCACCCTATATTGCAGCATAACCTCACCTTATTGAAATATATAACTCTTCCATTGCGAGTCAGCATCACCTTTATTACATTACTTAATATTCATTATTATAGCTCCGTTCATAGCAGGATATCTTCCCATTACTTTTTGTACCCATTAAGCCCATTTTGCAGCATATCCTTCCCCCATTGCACCATAGCCCCACTCAAGAACGCACAGACAAGTCCTTCTCTCCAATGGAGGAGGGTGATGAGGGATAGTAAAAATATGTTGTACTGGGGCACTAGGGAAGAAGTTGCCCATGACATCCAGATAAAACCAAAGGACACATGGAAAGTGAACACAGAGAACAATAACAGCGGAAATTGTCACTTTAGGCAACTCCAGCATCAGCGAAACGTGTGTTATCTTCATGTGAAGGACGAGGGTCATGGATGAAACCTTGGAAAGATGTCAAGGAACCTTCAGAGTAAACACCAGCGGCAGAGAGGGAGGAGAGCACTAATAATGTGTGACCATGGAGGAGGACATCTATAGGAAGCAATAATGGGAATGGTGGAGGAGTAGTGTCCAGCTGGGTGCAAGACCAAAGGGTCACACAAAACCCTGAGCCTGAAGCCAAAAATAACATCCCTTATCATATCCAGGGCTGGAATGTCGCCTTCATTGAATCTGATCATTAAGAAGTATAAATAAAGAGGGACCGGGACTTGAGAAAATTCATTATTTAATCTGGGAAAATTACAACCGAGAAAGTTCTGAGCAACACAGAGCCAAACGGTAACAGAGGGGAGGAGGTGAGCTGTGATATCACCTATTGTGAATGGTGGATCCTGTGTTATCTACTGTATATAGAGGTGTTATCAGTCATTGTACAGGAGGAGGAGGTGAGCTGTGACCACCTATTGTGAATGGTGGACCCTGTGTTATCTACTGTATATAGAGGTGTTATCAGTCATTGTACAGGAGGAGGAGGTGAGCTGTGATATCACCTATTGTGAATGGTGGATCCTGTGTTATCTACTGTATATAGAGGTGTTATCAGTCATTGTACAGGAGGAGGTGAGCTGTGACCACCTATTGTGAATGGTGGATCCTGTGTTATCTACTGTATATAGAGGTGTTATCAGTCATTGTACAGGAGGAGGTGAGCTGTGATATCACCTATTGTGAATGGTGGATCCTGTGTTATCTACTGTATATAGAGGTGTTATCAGTCATTATACAGGAGGAGGTGAGCTGTGATATCACCTATTGTGAATGGTGGATCCTGTGTTATCTACTGTATATAGAGGTGTTATCAGTCATTGTACAGAGGAGGAGGTGAGCTGTGATATCACCTATTGTGAATGGTGGATCCTGTGTTATCTACTGTATATAGAGGTGTTATCAGTCATTGTACAGGAGGAGGAGGTGAGCTGTGATATCATCTATTGTGAATGGTGGATCCTGTGTTATCTACTGTATATAGAGGTGTTATCAGTCATTGTACAGGAGGAGGAGGTGAGCTGTGATATCACCTATTGTGAATGGTGGATCCTGTGTTATCTACTGTGTATAGAGGAGTTATCAGTCATTGTACAGGAGGAGGAGGTGAGCTGTGATATCACCTATTGTGAATGGTGGATCTTGTGTTAGCTACTGCCTATAGAGGTGTTATCAGTCATTGTACAGGAGGAGGAGGTGAGCTGTGATATCACCTATTGTGAATGGTGGATCCTGTAATATCCCTGATGAAGGTGCCAGGCTAGGCGCCGAAACGCGTAGGAGAAGGAGAATAAAGGATGGAAATCTGACTGACTCTTTGGTGAGTTTTTTAAGCCCTGGAGCAGCGCGGACCGTGATACACCTATACTCCCATCATCTTTCTGGATCATCTATTGTGAATGGTGGATCCTGTGTTATCTACTGTATATAGAGGTGTTATCAGTCATTGTACAGGAGGAGGAGGTGAGCTGTGATATCATCTATTGTGAATGGTGGATCCTGTGTTATCTACTGTATATAGAGGTGTTATCAGTCATTGTACAGGAGGAGGTGAGCTGTGATATCACCTATTGTGAATGGTGGGTCCTGTGTTATCTACTGTATATAGAGGTGCTATCAGTCATTGTACAGGAGGAGGAGGTGAGCTGTGATATCACCTATTGTGAATGGTGGATCCTGTGTTATCTACTGTATATAGAGGTGTTATCAATCATTGTACAGGAGGAGGAGGTGAGCTGTGATATCACCTATTGTGAATGGTGGATCCTGTGTTATCTACTGTATATAGAGGTGTTATTAGTCATTGTACAGAGTAGGAGGTGAGCTGTGATATCACCTATTGTGAATGATGGATCCTGTGTTATCTACTGTATATAGAGGTGTTATCAGTCATTGTACAGGAGGAGGAGGTGAGCTGTGATATCACCTATTGTGAATGGTGGATCCTGTGTTATCTACTGTATATAGAGGTGTTATCAGTCATTGTACAGGAGGAGGTGAGCTGTGATATCACCTATTGTGAATGGTGGATCCTGTGTTATCTACTGTATATAGAGGTGTTATCAGTCATTGTACAGGAGGAGGAGGTGAGCTGTGATATCATCTATTGTGAATGGTGGATCCTGTGTTATCTACTGTATATAGAGGTGTTATTAGTCATTGTACAGAGTAGGAGGTGAGCTGTGATATCACCTATTGTGAATGATGGATCCTGTGTTATCTACTGTATATAGAGGTGTTATCAGTCATTGTACAGGAGGAGGAGGTGAGCTGTGATATCACCTATTGTGAATGGTGGATCCTGTGTTATCTACTGTATATAGAGGTGTTATCAGTCATTGTACAGGAGGAGGTGAGCTGTGATATCACCTATTGTGAATGGTGGATCCTGTGTTATCTACTGTATATAGAGGTGTTATCAGTCATTGTACAGGAGGAGGAGGTGAGCTGTGATATCATCTATTGTGAATGGTGGATCCTGTGTTATCTACTGTATATAGAGGTGTTATCAGTCATTGTACAGGAGGAGGAGGTGAGCTGTGATATCACCTATTGTGAATGGTGGATCCTGTGTCATCTACTGTATATAGAGGTGTTATCAGTCATCGTACAGGAGGAGGAGGTGAGCTGTATATCACCTATTGTGAATGGTGGATCCTGTGTTATCTACTGTATATAGAGGTGTTATCGATCATTGTACCAGAGGAGAAGGTGAGCTGTGATATCACCTAGCATGGAGAATAGAAAAAGAAGTGAACTGTCTGAGGACATGAGAAACAAAATTCTGGAAAAATATCAACAATCTCAGAGTTACAAGTCCATCTCCAGAGATCTTGATGTTCCTTTGCCCACGGTACACAACATAATGAAGTTTACAACCCGTGATACTGTAGCTAATCTACCTGGATGTGGACAGCAGAGAAAAATTTATGAAAGCTTTGCAATGCAGGATAGTGCAGATGGTGGATAAGCCCCAATCAAGTTCCTAAGAAATTCAAGCTGTCCTGCTAGATTAGGGAACATCAGTGTCAGTGCAAACTATTCGTCCACATTTGAATTTAATGAAACACTATGGAGGAAACTCTGGAGGACCCACTGCTGACACAGAGTCAGAAAAAGCCAAAATGAGTAACCAAAATCCTTCTAGGAAAGAGTCTTATGGACAGATGAGACAAGATAGAGCTTTTTTGTAAAGCGAATCATTCTACTATTTACCGAAAACAGAATGAGGCCAACAAAGAAAAGAGCACAGAACCTACAGTCACATATGGGGAAGGTCAGAGAAAAGAGCACAGGACCTACAGTCACATATGGGGGAGGTCAGAGAAAAGAGCACAGGACCTACAGTCACATATGGGGGAGGTCAGAAAAAAGAGCACAGGATCTACAGTCACATATGGGGGAGATCAGAGAGAAGAGCACAGGACCTACAGTCACATATGGAGGAGGTCAGAGAAAAGAGCACAGGACCTACAGTCACATATGGAGGAGGTCAGAGAAAAGAGCACAGAACCTACAGTCACATATGGGGGAGGTCAGAGAAAAGAGCACAGAACCTACAGTCACATATGGGGGAGGTCAGAGAAAAGAGCACAGGACCTACAGTCACATATGGGGGAGGTCAGAAAAAAGAGCACAGGACCTACAGTCACATATGGGGGAGGTTAGAGAAAAAAGAGCACAGGACCTACAGTTACATATGGGGGAGGTCAGAGAAAAGAGCACAGACCCTACAGTCACATATAGGGGAGGTCAGAGAAAAGAGCACAGGACCTACAGTCACATATGGGGGAGGTCAGAGAAAAGAGCACAGAACCTACAGTCACATATGGGGGAGGTCAGAGAAAAGAGCACAGGACCTACAGTCACATATGGGGGAGGTCAGAAAAAAGAGCACAGGACCTGCAGTTACATATGGAGGAGGTCAGAGAAAAGAGCACAGAACCTACAGTCACATATGGTGGAGGTCAGAGAAAAGAGCACAGGACCTACAGTCACATATGGGGGAGGTCAGAGAAAAGAGCACAGGACCTACAGTCACATATGGGGGAGGTCAGAAAAAAGAGCACAGGATCTACAGTCACATATGGGGGAGGTCAGAAAAAAGAGCACAGGACCTACAGTCACATATGGGGGAGGTCAGAGAAAAGAGCACAGGACCTACAGTCATATATGGGGGAGGTCAGAGAAAAAGAGCACAGGACCTACAGTCACATATGGGGAAGGTCAGAAAAAAGAGCACAGGACCTACAGTCACATATGGGGGAGGTCAGAGAAAAGAGCACAGGACCTACAGTCATATATGGGGGAGGTCAGAGAAAAAGAGCACAGGACCTACAGTCACATATGGGGAGGTCAGAGAAAAGAGCACAGGACCTACAGTCACATATGGGGGAGGTCAGAGAAAAGAGCACAGGACCTACAGCCACACAGGGCCGTATCTAGGGGGGTTGGCGGGGCATGTGCCCCGGGCACAGCAGTCAGGGAGGGGCGCTGTCAGCCTCCTGCTGCAGCTCCCGAGGTGTCTCCCCGCCTGCCGTATATTGCCCCCCCCCCCCCCCGCCATGGGAGCCGGCTATTCTTCTCGGCGTCATAAGGGCTAACTTTTATCTGAGGTGAGCAGGTCGTCGCTCTACCCCCCAGGCTCTCGACGCCCTCCGCTACACAGAGCTCACGTACTAGTAGAAACGGGTGCTTCTGTGTGTCCCGGACACCATTAGGATCCTCCCGGGCACTGCTTCCTAGTTTGGCCACCTTCCCCAAGGTTGTGTCAGGTGTTCGGCCACAGCTCCCGTTAGAAGTCTGAGGCCTCCGTTTTGGCTCAGGCTTGAAGCTTCCGCACCGTCTGCAGGGCTGGTCCCTGTGTCCTCCACCAACCCCTCTGTCTCGTCAGGCATATGGGGGTCGATGCCTCGTCCGCACCCTAAAGGCCCCGTCACACCTGGCAACAGGGCTGGAGATGTCGGCGGGGACTGGCGGGTGTGCGCACAGTTTTGGCGCCCCTGCCAGCGTCGCCGTCCCCCATTTAAATGGGGCGAAATCTCCAGCGCCGCATTGGCGAGCTGACAGGCGCATCGCCACCAAGGTGTCTGAAAACCCCAGCAGCGATGCAGGATAATGGGGGCCTATGGCTCCCATCGCCTGACAGGTCGCCGGAGGCCGGTTACATGTGTGCACATCGCCCCAGATCGGTCCCTGGTTTCAGACCACTGCTCTGAAACCAAGCGACCACCCGGCAGTGCCGACATCGCCCTTTTACATGAGGAGACGTAGGGGCGATGTCGCCACCAATAGGCCATGCCCCTACATCGCCTATGTAATTGGCAGCGGTGTCGCCCCGTGTGACGGGGCTCCAGTGCTGTTGTACACACAGGCTCCTCCTCTAATGGCTGGCTCCAGCTCTGTTGTGCACACAGGCTCCTCCTCCAGGCAGTAATGGGCGGGCTTTGGTGCTGTTGTACACACACAGGCTCATCCTCCGTGCAGTAGGGGGCGGGGTCCAGCGCCAGTTGTACATACACAGGCTCCTCCTCTAAAGGCAGGCCTCGGCGCTGTGGTTCGCACAGGCTCCTCCTCCAGGGGGCGGGCTCCGGCGCTGTTGTACACAGAGGCTCCTCTACGGCGGCTCCGGCGCTGCTATAGTCCTGCAGGCGGCTTCTCCAGGGGGCGGGCTCCGGGACTGTTGTACACACAGGCTCCTCCTCCAGGGGGCGGGCTCCGACGCTGTTGTACACACAGGCTCCTTCTCCAGGGGGCGTACTCCGGCGCTGTTTACTCCTGCAGGCTCCTCCTCCAGGGGGCGTACTCCGGCGCTGCTGTACACACACAGGCTCCTCCTCCAGGGGGGGGCGTACTCCGGCGCTGCTGTACCACACAGGCTCCTCCTCCAGGGGGCGTACTCCGGCGGGGTTATACTCCTGTAGGCTCCTCCCCCGGGGGCGGGCTGTGTGCGGCTGCTCCTACAGTGACGTTACGGCCGGGATCTGGACTCGGAGCAGGAGGACGCGGTGTCTCCGCTCTCTGCATCATCTGCGGCCGAGGACAGCGATAGTGAGTCCGGGGAAGGGACGGGGAGGCCGGGGCTGCAGCTGGGGCCGCGGGTGGAGGAGCCTGGTTCACGGGACTGCTGCATCCCTGCATGGAGGGGGTGTACTTATTATTACACACTGTGGTGGTGGGGGTGGGGGGGGGTGTAGTGATGGTGATTACACACTTGGTGGGGGGGTGTAGTGATGGTGATTACACACTGTGGTGGGGGGGTGTAGTGATGGTGATTACACACTGTGGTGGGGGGTGTAGTGATGGTGATTACACACTGTGGTGGGGGGTGTAGCGATGGTGATTACACACTGTGGTGGGGGTGTAGTGATGGTGATTACACACTGTGGGGGGGGGGTGTAGTGATGGTGATTACACACTGTGGGGGGGTGTAGTGATGGTGATTACACACTGTGGTGGGGGGGTGTAGTGATGGTGATTACACACTGTGGTGGGGGGTGTAGTGATGGTGATTACACACTGTGGTGGGGGGGTGTAGTGATGGTGATTACACACTGTGGTGGGGGGGTGTAGTGATGGTGATTACACACTGTGGGGGGGGGGTGTAGTGATGGTGATTACACACTGTGGTGGGGGGTGTAGTGATGGTGATTACACACTGTGGTGGGGGGTGTAGTGATGGTGATTACACACTGTGGTGGGGGGTGTAGTGATGGTGATTACACACTGTGGTGGGGGTGTAGTGATGGTGATTACACACTGTGACGGGGGGTGTAGTGATGGTGATTACACACTGTGACGGGGGTGTAGTGATGGTGATTACACACTGTGACTGGGGGGTGTAGTGATGGTGATTACACACTGTGACGGGGGGTGTAGTGATGGTGATTACACACTGTGACGGGGGGGTGTAGTGATGGTGATTACACACTGTGACGGGGGGGTGTAGTGATGGTGATTACACACTGTGGCGGGGGGTGTAGTGATGGTGATTACACACTGTGGCGGGGGTGTAGTGATGGTGATTACACACTGTGGTGGGGGTGTGTGATGGTGATTAACTGTGGTGGTGTAGTGGGTGATTACACACTGTGGTGGGGGGGTGTAGTGATGGTGATTACACACTGTGGTGGGGGGTGTAGTGATGGTGATTACACACTGTGGTGGGGGGTGTAGTGATGGTGATTACACACTGTGGTGGGGGGTGTAGTGATGGTGATTACACACTGTGGTGGGGGGTGTAGTGATGGTGATTACACACTGTGGTGGGGGGTGTAGTGATGGTGATTACACACTGTGGTGGGGGGTGTAGTGATGGTGATTACACACTGGTGGGGGGTGTAGTGATGGTGATTACACACTGTGGCGGGGGGTGTAGTGATGGTGATTACACACTGTGGCTGGGGGGTGTAGTGATGGTGATTACACACTGTGCGGGGGGTGTAGTGATGGTGATTACACACTGTGAGGGGGTGTAGTGATGGTGATTACACACTGTGGTGGGGGGTGTAGTGATGGTGATTACACACTGTGGGGGGGTGTAGTGATGGTGATTACACACTGTGGTGGGGGGTGTAGTGATGGTGATTACACACTGTGGTGGGGGGTGTAGTGATGGTGATTACACACTGTGGTGGGGGGTGTAGTGATGGTGATTACACACTGTGGTGGGGGTGTATGATGGTGATTACACACTGTGGTGGGGGGTAGTGATGGTGATTACACACTGTGGTGGGGGTGTAGTGATGGTGATTACACACTGTGGTGGGGGGTGTAGTGATGGTGATTACACACTGTGGTGGGGGGTGTAGTGATGGTGATTACACACTGTGGTGTTGGTGCGGGGGGGTGTAGTGATGGTGATTACACACTGTGGTGGGGGGTGTAGTGATGGTGATTACACACTGTGGTGGGGGGTGTAGTGATGGTGATTACACACTGTGGTGGGGGGTAGTGATGGTGATTACACACTGTGGTGGGGGGTGTAGTGATGGTGATTACACACTGTGGTGGGGGGTGTAGTGATGGTGATTACACACTGTGGTGGGGGGTGTAGTGATGGTGATTACACACTGTGGTGGGGGTGTAGTGATGGTGATTACACACTGTGGTGGGGGTGTAGTGATGGTGATTACACACTGTGGTGGGGGGTGTAGTGATGGTGATTACACACTGTGGTGGGGGGTGTAGTGATGGTGATTACACACTGTGGTGGGGGTGTAGTGATGGTGATTACACACTGGGTGGGGGGTGTAGTGATGGTGATTACACACTGTGGTGGGGGTGTAGTGAGGTGATTACACACTGTGGTGGGGGGTGTAGTGATGGTGATTACACACTGTGGTGGGGGTGTAGTGATGGTGATTACACACTGTGTGGGGGGTGTAGTGATGGTGATTACACACTGTGGTGGGGGGTGTAGTGATGGTGATTACACACTGTGGTGGGGGTGTAGTGATGGTGATTACACACTGTGGTGGGGGGTGTAGTGATGGTGATTACACACTGTGGTGGGGGGTGTAGTGATGGTGATTACACACTGTGGTGGGGGGGTGTAGTGATGGTGATTACACACTGTGGTGGGGGGGTGTAGTGATGGTGATTACACACTGTGGTGGGGGGTGTAGTGATGGTGATTACACACTGTGGTGGGGGTGTAGTGATGGTGATTACACACTGTGGTGGGGGGTGTAGTGATGGTGATTACACACTGTGGTGGGGGGGTGTAGTGATGGTGATTACACACTGTGGTGGGGGGTGTAGTGATGGTGATTACACACTGTGGTGGGGGTGTAGTGATGGGATACACACTGTGGTGGGGGTGAGTGATGGTGATTACACACTGTGGTGGGGGGTGAGTGATGGTGATTACACACTGTGGTGGGGGGTGTAGTGATGGTGATACACACTGTGGTGGGGGTGTATGATGGTGATTACACACGTGTGGGGGGTGTAGTGATGGTGATTACACACTGTGGTGGGGGTAGTGGTGATTACACACTGGGGTGTAGTGATGGTGATTACACACTGTGGTGGGGGGGTAGTGATGGTGATTACACACTGTGGTGGGGGGTGTAGTGATGTGATTACACACTGTGGGTGGGGGTGTAGTGATGGTGATTACACACTGGTGGGGGGGTGTAGTGAGGTGATTACACACGTGGGGGGGGTGTAGTGATGGTGATACACACTGTGGTGGGGTTAGTGTGGTGATTCACAGTGTGGGGGGAGTGAGTGATTACACACTGTGGTGGGGGGTAGTAGGATACACCTGGTGGGGTGTAGTATGTGATTACACACTGTGTGGGGGTGTAGTGATGTGATTACACACTGTGGTGGGGGGTGTAGTGATGGTGATTACACACTGTGGTGGGGTGGTAGGTGATTACACACGGTGGGGTGGTGATTATACACACTGTGGTGGGGGGGTGTAGTGATGGTGATTACACACTGTGGTGGGGGGTTAGTGATGGTGATTACACACTGTGGTGGGGGGTGTAGTGATGGTGATTACACACGTGTGGTGGGTGTAGGGTGGTGAGATACCGTGGGGGTGAGTGAGTGATTACACACTGTGGTGGGGGGTGTAGTGATGTGATACACACTTGGTGGGGTGTAGTGAGGTGATAAGGGGGTGAGTGATGGTGATTACACACTGTGGTGGGGGGTGTAGTGATGGTGATTACACACTGTGGGGGGGGTGTAGTGATGGTGATTACACACTGTGTGGGGGTGTAGTGATGGATACAGTGGTGATGATGATTACACACTGTGGTGGGGGGTTATGATGTGATGGGGGGATGATGTAACACACTGTGGTGGGGGTGTAGTGATGGTGATTACACACTGTGGTGGGGGGTGTAGTGATGGTGATACACACTGTGGTGGGGGGGTAGTGATGGTGATACACACTGTGTGGGGGGTGTATGTGTGATACCCGGTGGGGGTAGGTGGTGATTACACACTGTGGTGGGGGGTGTAGGATGGGATAGTGGGGGTGTGATGGGTACACACTGTGGTGGGGGGTGTAGTGATGGTGATTACACACTGTGGTGGGGTGGTGTAGTGATGAGTGATTACACACTGGTGGGGTGTAGTGATGGATTACCTGTGGGGGGTGGGAGTGAAATCACTTGTTGGGGGTTTATGGTGATTCACATGTGTGTGGGTGTAGGAGTATTAACCTGTGGTGGGGGTGTATAGGATCTTGGTATGATGGATTACACACTGTGGTGGGGGGGTAGTGATGGTGATTACACACTGTGGGGGGTGTGAGGGTAAGTGGGGGTTGATGGTATTACACACTGTGGTGGGGATGTGGGATTAACAGTGAAGGTGATTACACACTGTGGTGGGGGTGTAGTGATGGTGATTACAACGGGGTTATGAGGATACCTGGGGTAGTGATGAACACATAGTATAATGTATAATGGAAACATTGTGTGATGACAAATTATTATTATTGTGCTGATATTATTGCTGAGTGGTTTATCTACTGCGGTAGCTATGGGAGTAAATTATAATTCCCCCTATATGTACTGCTTGTTGGAGCTTGGTGACCAGACTTTCCTCAGGGGATAAAACCCCTCTGGTGCAGCCCTTGCTCCCTGCAGGCGTTGCCACTAGGTGGGGATTATCATGTGCACTGTGGGCTTGGCGACTCTGATTGTTTGTCCCCTGTTAGGCTTGCGCCGTCCCGCTGTCTGCTCCCTGTGGCTTGTGCCGTCTGCTGTTGCTCCCTGTGGCTTGGCCGTCTGCTGTTGCTCCCTGTGGCTTGGCCGTCTGCTTTGCACCCTGTGGCTTGCGCCGTCTGCTGTTGCTCCCTGTGGCTTGCGCCGTCTGCTGTTGCTCCCTGTGGCTTGCGCCGTCTGCTGTTGCTCCCTGTGGCTTGCGCCGTCTGCTGTTGCTCCCTGTGGCTTGCGCCGTCTGCTGTTGCTCCCTGTGGCTTGCGCCGTCTGCTGTTTGCTCCCTGTGGCTTGCGCCGTCTGCTGTTGCTCCCTGTGGCTTGCGCCGTCTGCTGTTGCTCCCTGTGGCTTGCGCCGTCTGCTGTTGCTCCCTGTGGCTTGCGCCGTCTGCTGTTGCTCCCTGTGGCTTGCGCCTCTGCTGTTGCTCCTGTGGCTTGCGCCTCCTGCTGTTGCTCCCTGTGCTTGCGCCTCCTGCTTTGTTCCCTGTGGCTTGCGCCTCCTGCTGTTGCTCCCTGTGGCTTGCGCCTCCTGCTGTTGCTCCCTGTGGCTTGCGCCTCCTGCTGTTGCTCCCTGTGGCTTGCGCCTCCTGCTGTTGCTCCCTGTGGCTTGCGCCGTCCTGCTGTTGCTCCCTGTGGCTTGCGCCGTCCTGCTGTTGCTCCCTGTGGCTTGCGCCGCCTGCTGTTGCTCCCTGTGGCTTGCGCCGCCTGCTGTTGCTCCCTGTGGCTTGCGCCGCCTGCTGTTGCTCCCTGTGGCTTGCGCCGCCTGCTGTTGCTCCCTGTGGCTTGCGCCGCCTGCTGTTGCTCCCTGTGGCTTGCGCCGCCTGCTGTTGCTCCCTGTGGCCGGAGCTCCTTCGTCTTATCTCGGGGTTTGGGACATTTTCCAAGGAGAATATTGAAATGTGAAGGTGACTTCTGTTATCTCTCCTTTCCCTGCAGTCCTATGTAAGAGCCTGTGTTGATGATGATGCACCAGGCACAGGCAGCTCCATGTAGCGATGCTCAGACATTGTTGCCATTTTTCCTGTGGATTCAGTGATTTGTGTTTATAAATAGAGAATACAATGTTACAGTAAATGTTTCCAGTGGTGTTTCCTCCATGTGTCAGACTGCGGAGAACGGGCGCCGCGTCTCTGGGTGTCAATGGAGGGGAAAGATGGAGTTGTGTAAAAGAATGAATCATAGTGAAATATTTGATGCCCCCCCCATCCTCCCTCCGTAATCATACCATGTTTATATACTGTGTGTACAGACGTGCACTGATGATGTGGGAGGTTTTCACCACTCCATAAACTTCTATAGACCATTTTGACATGTGGCTTGCACCAAAAACAGACCTGTCGCTGTGTTATTCTGCCGGTATATTACACAGTGAAGGAAATAAGTATTTGATCCCTTGCTGCTTTTGTATAGTTTACCCACTGACAAAGACATGAACAATCTATAATTTTAAGAGTTGGTTAATTTTAACAGTGAGAGATAGAATGTCACAACTAACATCCAGAAAATCACATATATGGTTATTTGCATTTTGAAGAGAGAAATAAGTATTTGATCCCTCTGGCAAACAAGCTTAGTACTTGGTGGTAAACTCTTGCTGTCAGCACAGCAGTCAGACGTTTCTTGTAGTAGATGATGAGGTTTCGCACATGTCAGGAGAGATTTTGCTCCACTCCTCTCTGCAGATCATTTCTAAATCATTAAGATTTTGAGGCTGGCACTTGGTAAGTCAGAGATTCAGCTCCTCCATACGTTTCTATGGGACTAAGGTCTGGAGACTGGCTAGGCCACTCCATGACCTTAATGTGCTTTTTTTGAGCCACTCCTTTGTTGCCATGACTGTATGTTTTGGGTCATTGTCATGCGGAAGACCCAGCCATTTTTTTAATGTCCTGTGGAGGGGAGGAGGTTGTCACTCAGGATTTTATGCTACATGGTTTCATCCATTGTCCCATTGATGCAGTGAAGTAATCCTGTGCCTTTAGCAGAGAAACACCCCCAAAACATAATGTTTCCCCGCCATGCCTGACTGTGGGGATGGTGTTCTCTGGGTCATAGGCAGCATTTCTCTTCCTCCAAACAAGGCGAGTTGAGGTAATGTCAAAGAGCTCAATATTAGTCTCATCTGACCACAGCACCTTCTCCCAATCACCAAGGTGTCATTGGAAACTTCAGACGGGGGCACATGTGCCTTCTTGAGCAGTGGGACTTTGCGGCTCTGCAGGATTTTAATCCATTATGGTGTAATGTGTTACCAATGGTTTTCTTGGTGACAGTGGTCCCAGCTGCCTTGAGATCATTAACAAGTCCCCTGGTGTAGTTTTAGGCTGATCTCTCCCCTTCCTCATGATCCTGGATACCCCACGAGGTGAGATCATACATGGAGCCCCAGATCGATGGATTGACCTCATTTTGTATTTCTTCCATTTTCTTACTATTGCACCCACAGTTGCCTCCTTCTCCCCCAGCTTTGTCTTCCTTATAGTTTTGTAGCCCATTCCAGCCTTGTGCAGGTCTAGGATCTTTTCCCTGACATCCTTATAAAGCTCTTTGGTCTTCCCCATGTTGTAGAGGTTAGAGGTGACTGATTCATTGAGTGTGGACAGGAGTCTTTATACAGGTGACAATGTAAGACACTTGTCTGCAATGCAGGTAATGAGGTGATTAGGAGCATCTAACTGGTCTGTAGGAGCCAGAACTCCTATTGGTTAGTAGGGGATCAAATACTTATTTCTCTCTGCAAAATGCAAATACATTTATATAATGTAGACAATGTGATTTTCTGGGTTTTATTTGTGATATTCTATCTCTCACTGTTACAATTAACCGACCCTTAATATTATAGACTGTTCAGGACTTTGTCAGGGGACAAAGTTACAAAATCAGCAAGGGGTCAAATACTTATTTCCTTCAGTGTAAGTGTCCCTGACTCGTCCTCTGGCATTTCTATGTGATCAGATTCATTTCTGTAATGTTGCTGTAATCCTTCTCCCGAGATTTCTGTGTTTTGGATTCTAGTAAATAATAATAATCCGGGAAGATTTCACACCCCGACCTCGTCCTGATACAAACCTTCCTGCTGTTATTAAACAATCTCCTCCTGTCTTGTCTTCTGAAATTCCACTTGTGGAAATGCATTTTTTTTTCAGGTGACTGCACCAAAATATGCAATAATCAGGGTGGAGCGCTCGTGCTGTTTTTCATGCATTTTATTTTATTATTTTTTTGCATTTTTAATGCTATTTTTATGCATTTCTTATGCTTGTTCTAATGCATTTTTAAACCTTTTTTGTTGTGTTCTGCCTCTTTTTTTTCATGAATAGTGTCTTTTAAATGCATTCTTTTATCTGCGTTTTTAGTGCTTTTTATACATTTCTGTGCATATTTATTGCATTTTCTAATCTTTTGGTGTGTTTCTTTTATAATACATTTTTATGCTTTTTGTGCTTGCTTTTTTTGTGTTTTTGGTGCATATGTGAGTATTTTTTTTTAATGCTTTTGTAAGGGAGTTTAGTGCTTTTTTTATGCTTTTCTAATGCAATACTTTTGCGTTTTTAATGCTTTTTTTGCCTTTTTTATTTTTCTGTTCTCCTTTTTTTTTCTTTGTGTTTTGGATGATGCTGGTAGTTTAATCATATCAAATACTGGAGAACAAGAAAAAATAATTGAAGTGAGGAGAAATTGTGAAAAAAACAAAACAAACAATTACGTCAGGGTTTATTTCAAGGTTCTGCTTTTAAAATGTTCATTTTGCAATAAAAGCCGGGCCGGTGAAATTACAGCAAACCTTTGTCTTTTTATTTTTTTTTATAATATAGCGGCAAGACAGAATTCTGAGATTTGTGTATTTAACAATAATTAAATAAAAATAAAAAATATAGTTTGTGTTGGCACTCTGACAGTTTTTCATTTTTTTTTTTTTTTTTTTACATTACAGTGTATTGTAAATATTATAATTTAATAGACGTAGTAATGGCAAATATATTTTATTAGTAGTAATATCATTATTAATTATTTTATTATTAATAGTATTAGCATTAATATTATAATAGTATTCATAATATTAGAATGTTGCATGGTTAATTTTATCAATAATATTAATCAATTTAATATTCTATTTCTTTTTAAAACTTATAAAAAAGAAAATATCATTATTAAAATATGTAACATATTATTATTATTATTATTTTTTTTTTTTTTAAATTATGTATTATTATATTTAAACTCCTAATATTTTTAAACCTATTTTTTATTATTATCATTATTATTGTAATTTATTATATTTAAACTTATATTATTAATATTATTTTAATTAATAAATTATTGAAACCTATATATTATTTATTACTATATTTAAACTTATGTAATAATATTATAAACAAGATATTTAAACCTTTATTATTATTATATTTAAACTTGTAGAATATTATTGATAATATATTTAAACCAATTTATTATTATATTTGAACTTATGTATTATTATTATATTTAAACTTCTATAATATTTTTAATAAGATATTTAAATCTATTATTAGTGTTATTATTATTATTTTATTTAAACTTTTATTATTATTATTATTAATACTGTTATTGTTAATAAACTATTAAAACTTATTTAATAAGATATTTAAACCTATATAATATTATCATTTATTATTGTTATTATTTATTATATTTAAACTTGTATAATATTAGTAGTAACATATTTAAACCATTATTATTATTTAAAACTTATATGATATCATTATTAATAATAACATATTTAAACTTATATTTTTTATTAAAAAATTTTAAAACCTTATTTTTCTCCTTTTTTTTTTTTGTCCCTTTTAGAAGACTTGCGATTGCTTGATTCCCTATACTATATACCTTATGGCCACTTTACACGCGGCAACAGGAAGACAGAAAACGGCAGGTGTCGGAGACAATTGTACCTTTTACCTTCAAAACACCTTGCAGATACCTGAATTACACGCAGCCACTTCAAGGTGTTTTGAAGGTAAAAGGTACAATTATCTCCGACACCTGCCGTTTTCTATCTTCCTGTTGACGCGTGTAAAGTGGCCATTACGTCTATTCAACAGTATTGCAGTATACAGTATAAATCACAGCCTTCTCTGAAGCTCCGCCCCTAGCTGGGTGTACCAAGATGGCGGTGCTGGTGTTTTCACTGGTGACTCATCCATCCTCCACCATTCAGGAGAGCTGCTGGGAATATTTTACCCCAGAAAATTACTTGATGGCAAAACTATGTAGTAAAGAAAATCTTTTTTATTGTATTTTTTATATATATTACGGTATATTAATTATATATTAATTTTTATATTAATACTTTTTTGTGTACATTATTAGCTACTGTAAATCTTATTATCCCTCTTCTGTTTCCTGCGGTCATTGGCAGTGGCGTAACTTGAAGCTCAGGGGCCCCGATGTGAAAGCTGCAATGGGGCCCCCAGTTACTGCACTTCTTTAATAGCATTAGTCTGTTTCTATAGGACAATGTGACTTTTGGGGCCCCTAGACTCCAGGGCCCAGGTGTGATTTACAATCCCTGCACCTGTTGTAGTTCCGCCTCTGGTAGTTGGGAATCTTCGCCTCATAATCTGGACAATCTCCTCTATAATGGGATTCTCCAGGTTTTGACCTTCTTGCCTCTCCGATAACTTCAGGTCTCCGGAGAAGGAAGGAGCAGAACTGTAGAATGTTTCACTCTCCGGCTGGTAGAGGAGTGGGTAAATAATGTGTCCTTAAAGGGAACCAAGCAGCAGGATTTAGGGCTATAAAGTGAAGCCGGTGCCTTACAGGCTCAGTGATACTGAATGCAATCATATATTTACTTGAATGATTCCATGTTTGACTGCAGAGGAAAGAGTCATAAAACTCTTGATGTGTGCAGCACTGCTTCACTATTTTTTCTCTCCTGTGGGCATGCCTTTCGGCTGTAAGCCTAATCACATCCTCCCTCCTTCCCCTTCATCTCTACTTTGTTATATCAGGTGCCCTATGGCTGGAGTATAGTGACAGTGTGCAGTAGCCAGAAACTGAAGATGAGAGGGAGATGGGGAGGGTATGACTTACAGTCGAAAGGTATGCCCACAGGGGAGGGAAAATAATCTCAAAATATTGACACAGTAAAGTAAAGGTATGATTGCACTCTGTATCCCAGTGCATGTAAAGCTTCACTTTATAGCCCTAAATCTTACTGATAGATTCCCTTTAATAGGGAGCCAATCAGCAGGCTTTTTTGCTATGTAATCTGATACCGTAGCAGCCGGGGGCTGAGATTCTGACTCCAGTGATTTCACTTACTGGGCTGCTTGCGTCATCTCAGGTCACAGTGGGCGGAGGAGGAGGAGCTCAATGAGTGTTACCGAATGTCCGAAATTGATCGGCGTGACTGAGTCGACTGCCCCTGTGTGGTGAGTGTGTTCATTAAGGAAATAACCATTACTTTTACAATCCACGTGACTGAAACAGATCAGACACAGCTGTACAGATCTCTGCTGGTTTGTTACAATGTATCAGTCTATAGTCCGGGGTGTTTCTCTCACAGAGCATTGTCTACACTGGATACATTGTATCAGCTGTACAGATCTCTGCTGGTTTGTTACAATGTATCAGTCTATAGTCCGGGTGTTTCTCTCACAGAGCATTGTCTACACTGGATACATTGTATCAGCTGTACAGATCTCTGCTGGTTTGTTACAATGTATCAGTCTATAGTCCGGGGTGTTTCACTCACAGAGCATTGTCTACACTGGATACATTGTATCAGCTGTACAGATCTCTGCTGGTTTGTTACAATGTATCAGTCTATAGTCCGGGGTGTTTAGCCCACAGAGCATTGTCTACTCTGGATACATTGTATCAGCTGCACAGATCTCTGCGGGTTTGTTACAATGTATCAGTCTATAGTCCGGGTGTTTCGCTCACAGAGCATTGTCTACACTGGATACATTGTATCAGCTGCACAGATCTCTGCTGGTTTGTTACAATGTATCAGTCTATAGTACGGGGTGTTTCGCTCACAGAGCATTGTCTACACTGGATACATTGTATCAGCTGTACAGATCTCTGCTGGTTTGTTACAATGTATCAGTCTATAGTCCTAGGTGTTTCGCTCACAGAGCATTGTCTACACTGGATACATTGTATCAGCTGTACTGATCTCTGCTGGTTTGTTACAATGTATCAGTCTATAGTCCGGGGTGTTTCGCTCACAGAGCATTGTCTACACTGGATACATTGTATCAGCTGTACAGATCTCTGCTGGTTTGTTACAATGTATCAGTCTATAGTCCGGGTGTTTTGCTCACAGAGCATTGTCTACACTGGATACATTGTATCAGCTGTACAGATCTCTGCTGGTTTGTTACAATGTATCAGTCTATAGTCCGGGTTGTTTCGCTCACAGAGCATTGTCTACACTGGATACATTGTATCAGCTGTACAGATCTCTGCTGGTTTGTTACAATGTATTAGTCTGGAGTTCGGGGTGTTTCGCTCACAGAGCATTGTCTACACTGGATACATTGTATCAGCTGTACAGATCTCTGCTGGTTTGTTACAATGTATCAGTCTATAGTCCGGGGTGTTCGCTCACAGAGCATTGTCTATACTGGATACATTGTATCAGCTGTACAGATCTCTGCTGGTTTGTTACAATGTATCAGTCTATAGTCCGGGTGTTTCGCTCACAGAGCATTGTCTACACTGGATACATTGTATCAGCTGTACAGATCTCTGCTGGTTTGTTACAATGTATCAGTCTATATTCCGGGGTGTTTCGCTCACAGAGCATTGTCTACACTGGATACATTGTATCAGCTGTACAGATCTCTGCTGGTTTGTTACAATGTATCAGTCTATAGTCCGGGGTGTTTCGCTCACAGAGCATTGTCTACACTGGATACATTGTATCAGCTGCACAGATCTCTGCTGGTTTGTTACAATGTATTAGTCTATAGTCCGGGGTGTTTAGGAATAGACATGAGTTAAAACAATAAAATGCCCGGTCGCACAGGATTTATATTAAGTAGTAAATATTGCGGATTCTGTAACCATAAAAATCTGTAATGTTCTTTACTTATTGACTAATTCCTCTCTCGGTAATGAATGCAGTCACTAATTAACCCCTGTGCGGTGGGTGGAGACTAGTGGCCCCTCTGCTTCATCTGGTCTTTCTGTAATCAGCTCCTCAATATTATCACTTGCTTTGGGATCATCATTAGATCGGATCCAGCAGGATCCGTTATGACATATGCCAAAACCACGAAATTAGCATATGGCACGGGTCAGATTGAAAAGTTGTTTTATGCGGGACATCTGGGTATATAAACTGGTTACAGCTACCCCAATTACATCATGTTAAAGGTAGTAGGCCGAAACCCCCCCCCCACTTTAAACATGAGCCGTGTATGAGGGAGTTGGAGGTTTGACTTACAGACTCCACAGCCCTGGCATTTACCCTACATGGTAACACGGCCTTAGGGTGGCGCTATTTGTTCCGCAGCTTGTGGTCAGTCACAGCTGATGGTGCCCCCACTCTGTATCTTCCCTTCTATCCGGATCGTGGTGTGTTTACTAGCGAGGTTTTCCTTCTTCCTGTTGGTATTGCACCTCCACCTGGCACAGCCCTGGCGCAGGCCCCGCAGCCCTGGCGCAGCCCCCATAGCCCTGGCACAGCCTGGTTTTGTATTCTTGTAGCCTTGGTTGCTGGTTACGGATTCCTTCCTCAGACTTGTTCCATCGCCCTCCAGGGCTCTTTCCTTGTTCCAGGTAAAGTGTATTTAATTACACAGATGTGTACCTGACAGTTTCCCCCTAGAGATTGTATCAGACCTGCGATCGCGCTGAGCTAAGCATTGTGTTCCAGTTTGCAGTGATTTACATTAATTGCACAAGTGTATCTAAGAGCGAGTCCACCAGTCCAGTGATCTCCCATTAGACCGGATCCAGCACAATCCGTTTTGCTAACACATTTTTTTTTTTATCCGTTTTTCAAACCTTGATTTCTGCAGGATCCGTTTTTTAACATAGGAGTTTATGGAGGACAGATGCGGTATCTGACCACTATTTAGACTCCATTTTTCTCATTTGTAAAGGATCCTTTTTTTTTTTTCTTACTTAGTTATTGAAGATGAATAGCGATCAGGTAACAGATCCATTTTCCATAAACTCCTATGTTAAAATAGCAGGCCATACTCCTCCTCCTCTCCCCCGGCCGTCTTCTCCTTCTTCTCCCCCCTACCCTGGGCCGTCTTCTCCTCCTCCTCCTCCCCGCGGGCCGTCTTCTCCTCCTCCTCCTCCCCCCGGGGCCGTCTCCTCCTCCTCCTCCTCCCCGCGGGGCCGTCTCCTCCTCCTCCTCCTCCCCCCGGGGCCGTCTCCTCCTCCTCCTCCTCCTCCCCCCGGGGCCGTCTCCTCCTCCTCCTCCTCCCCCCGGGGCCGTCTCCTCCTCCCCCTCCCCCCGTGGCCGTCTTCTCCTCCTCCTCCTCCTCCCCCTCCCCCCGTGGCCGTCTTCTCCTCCTCCTCCTCCTCCTCCCCCTCCCCCCGTGGCCGTCTTCTCCTCCTCCTCCCCCTCCCCCCGTGGCCGTCTTCTCCTCCTCCTCCTCCTCCTCCTCCCCCTCCCCCCGTGGCCGTCTTCTCCTCCTCCTCCCCTTCCCCCTCCCCCCGGGCCATCTTCTCCTCCTCCTCCTCCTCCTCCTCCTCCCCCTCCCCCCGGGGCCGTCTTCTCCTCCTCCTCCTCCTCCTCCTCCTCCCCCTCCCCTCGGGGCCGTCTTCTCCTCCTCCTCCCCCTCCCCTCGGGGCCGTCTTCTCCTCCTCCTCCCCCTCCCCCCGGGCCGTCTTCTCCTCCTCCTCCTCCTCCCCCTCCCCCCGGGGCCGTCTTCTCCTCCTCCTCCCCCTCCCCCCGGGGCCGTCTTCTCCTCCTCCTCCCCCTCCTCCTGGGGCCGTCTTCTTCTCCTCCTCCCCCTCCCCCCGGGGCCGTCTTCTCCTCCTCCCCCTCCCCCCGGGGCCGTCTTCTCCTCCTCCCCCTCCCCCCGGGGCCGTCTTCTCCTCCTCCCCCTCCCCCCGGGGCCGTCTTCTCCTCCTCCCCCTCCCCCCGGGGCCGTCTTCTCCTCCTCCCCCTCCCCCCGGGGCCGTCTTCTCCTCCTCCCCCTCCCCCCGGGGCCGTCTTCTCCTCCTCCCCCTCCCCCCGGGGCCGTCTTCTCCTCCTCCCCCTCCCCCCGGGGCCGTCTTCTCCTCCTCCCCCTCCCCCCGGGCCGTCTTCTCCTCCTCCCCCTCCCCCCGGGGCCGTCTTCTCCTCCTCTCCCCCCTCCCCCCGGGGCCGTCTTCTCCTCCTCCCCCTCCCCCCGGGGCCGTCTTCTCCTCCTCCCCCTCCCCCCGGGGCCGTCTTCTCCTCCTCCCCCTCCCCCCCGGGGCCGTCTTCTCCTCCTCCCCCCCCCCCTCCCCCCGGGGCCGTCTTCTCCTCCTCCCCATCCCCGTCCCCCTCCCCCCGGGGCCGTCTTCTCCTCCTCCTCCCCCTCCCCCCGGGGCCGTCTTCTCCTCCTACTCCCCCTCCCCCCGGGGCCGTCTTCTCCTCCTCCCCCTCCCCCTCTGGCGCCTCTCCCTCCTCTCCCCTCCCCCCGGGCCTCTTCTCTCCTCCCCCTCCCCCGGCCGTCTCTCCTCCTCCTCCTCCCCCTCCCCCGGGCCGTCTTCTCCTCCTCCCCCTCCCCCCGGGGCCGCTCTCCTCCTCCTCCTCCTCCTCCCCCCTCCCCCCGGGGCCCTCTTCTCTCCTCCCCCCCCCTCCCCCCTGGGGCCGTCTTCTCCTCCTCCTCCTCCCCTTCCCCTCCCCCCGGGGCCGTCTTCTCCTCCTCCTCCCCTCCCCCCTCCCCCCGGGGCCGTCTTCTCCTCCTCCTCCCCTTCCCCCTCCCCCCGGGCCGTCTTTCTCCTCCTCCTCCCCTCCCCCTCCCCCCGGGGCCGTCTTCTCCTCCTCCTCCTCCTCCCCTCCCCCTCCCCCGGGGCCGTCTTCTCCTCCTCCTCCTCCCCCTCCCCCTCCCCCCGGGGCCGTCTTCTCCTCCTCCTCCTCCCCCTCCCCCTCCCCCCGGGGCCGTCTTCTCCTCCTCCTCCTCCCCCTCCCCCTCCCCCCGGGGCCGTCTTCTCCTCCTCCTCCTCCCCCTCCCCCTCCCCCCGGGGCCGTCTTCTCCTCCTCCTCCCCCCCTCCCCCTCCCCCCGGGGCCGTCTTCTTCCTCCTCCTCCCCCTCCCCCTCCCCCCGGGGCCGTCTTCTCCTCCTCCTCTCCTCCCCTCCCCCTCCCCCCGGGGCCGTCTTCTCCTCCTCCTCCTCCCCCTCCCCCTCCCCCCGGGGCCGTCTTCTCCTCCTCCTCCTCCCCCTCCCCCTCCCCCCGGGGCCGTCTTCTCCTCTTCCTCCCCCTCCCCCCGGGCCTCTCCACTTGACAGGCGGGTCTCCCCCATGTATGTAGATGGGAAGATACTTGTCAGTCATCAGCCTAGTCTCTTCTCTCCAGTTGCTCCTTATAACACATAATTCCATCTGTTTTGTATTGAGAAGTTGCCCCCGTATCTCTTGGGCCCCTGTGCGGCTGGACAGGTTTTGCCAATATTACGTCCACCCCTGCGTCTTTCCCTATGGTCCCCATTTTTCAGGAATACTGCAGTGTTTGAGTGAAACATACCCGGCTGAAATAATTCACTTTTTAAATTAAAGGAAAAACATTGCATCTTTCCTATCTACAGTTCAAATGCAGATCTGTGCGTTTCCATGGAGACAGACTACAAACAGAACCTGTGTAGTCTGGTCATGCGATGGTTTTTCTTACCATCTGTCATTAAGGGTAAGTGCACACATTCAGGATTTGGTGCATTCTTTTACGGAACAAATGAAGCTTGTAATCCAAGATTCCGCTGTGTTTGTAAATAACGGTAGTAGTGTTATTCAGGTTGGTAACCGCTTTCTAAAGGAGTCCTTGTGAAGTATACAGGAACATGTAGTTATACAGTACCTGTTATCACTTGTCAAGGGTCAATCTGAATCCAGAGGAGTCGGTACCTCCCCCTTGACTCTTTACAAGTAGCAGGCTACATTATATAGGGGGTGATGTTATATTCATCACTTGGACCGTGTAGATTTAGTGAATGACATTGTGCCCTGGCTCTCCCGCATTGTTGGCAGCGTGTCGCCATCTATATCTGCCGGGTTCTGCATTGTCCACAAATCTGCTTTGTAGCCGCTGGATTAACGCTGCTGAGTGTCCAGAGCTTTTAGTGTAAATCCTCCGTGGGCGTCCATTGTAGAGTATCTGTGTGACGGCTGCACCGTCCAGACCGTGCGATGGCCGGCGGGTAAACGCTGCACCTGGGGGCCTAATGAGGGCCCCTGTGACGGCTGTATGGAGGGGCCTACTTGTTTGTTTTTTTTTTCTTTTAAATTATGCCCTAGAAAGCCTGTAAAAAAAAAAAAAAAAAAAAAGGTTCTGACCTATCAAAAAGGGTCTTTATCAAGACTAAAGGGAACCGGTCAGCAAGATTTTATACCCCATCATCGCTGCTGGTCACTTCCTCAACTTGTCCAGCTATTCTAGCTCTCCAGCTTTTCTGGCCCTGTCTCTGGACCCCTTCCTCTCTCTCTCTTGGACCCCTTCTCTCTCTCTGGACCCCTTCTCTCTCTCTGGACCCTTCTCCTTTCTCTCTCTCTGGACTCCTCCTCTCTCTCTCTCTGGACCCCCTCTCTCTCTCTCTTGGGCCCCTCTATCTCTCTCTCTCTCTACTCTCTCTCTCTGGACCCCCTCTCCTCTCTCTCTCTCTCTCTGCTCCTCTCTCTCTCTCTCTCTGACCCTCTCTCTCTCTCTGGACCCCTCTCTCTCTCTCTCCCCTCTCTCTCTCTGGACCCTCTTTTCTCCTCGGACCTCTTCTCTCTCTCTCTGACCCCTCTTCTCTCTCTCTCGGCCCTCTTCATCTCTCTCTCGGGCCCCTCTTCTATCTCTCTCGGCGCCCCTCTCTCTCTCTCCCCTCATCTATCTCCTCTCCGCCTCTCTTTTCTCTCTGGAGCCCTCTTCTCTCTCTCTCTCGGGCGCCCTCTATCTATCTCTCTCTCCGGGCGCCCTCTATCTATCTCTCTCTCCGGCGCCCTCTCTCCTATCTCCTCTCTCCGGGCGCCCTCTATCTATCTCTCTCTCCGGGCGCCCTCTATCTATCTCTCTCTCCGGGCGCCCCTCTATCTATCTCTCTCTCCGGGCGCCCTCTATCTATCTCTCTCTCTCGGGCGCCCTCTATCTATCTCTCTCTCCGGGCGCCCTCTATCTATCTCTCTCTCCGGGCGCCCTCTATCTATCTCTCTCTCCGGGCGCCCTCTATCTATCTCTCTCTCCTCTCCGGGCGCCCTCTATCTATCTCTCTCCTCTCCTCCCGGGCGCCCTCTATCTATCTCTCTCTCCGGGCGCCCTCTATCTATCTCTCTCTCCGGGCGCCTCTATCTATCTCTCTCTCCGGCGCCCTCTATCTATCTCTCTCTCCGGGCGCCCTCTATCTATCTCTCTCTCCGGGCGCCCTCTATCTATCTCTCTCTCCGGCGCCCTCTATCTATCTCTCTCTCCGGACGCCCTCTATCTATCTCTCTCTCCGGACGCCCTCTATCTATCTCTCTCTCCGGACGCCCTCTATCTATCTCTCTCTCCGGACGCCCTCTATCTATCTCTCCTCATCTCTCTCCGGACGCCCTCTATCTATCTCTCTCTCCGTGACGCCCCTCTATCTATCTCTCTCTCCGGACGCCCTCTATCTATCTCTCTCTCCGACGCCTCTATCTATCTCTCTCTCCGGACGCCCTCTATCTATCTCTCTCTCCGGACGCCCTCTATCTATCTCTCTCTCCGGACGCCCTCTATCTATCTCTCTCTCCGGACGCCCTCTATCTATCTTCTCTCTCTCCGGACGCCCTCTATCTATCTCTCTCTCCGGACGCCCTCTATCTATCTCTCTCTCCGGACGCCCTCTATCTCTCTCTCCGGCGCCCTCTATCTCTCCCGCGCCTCTTCTCTCTCTCCGGGCGCCCTCTATCTCTCTCTTCTCTCTCTCCGGGCGCCCTCTATCTCTCTCTCTCTCTCTCCCGGGCGCCCTCTATCTCTCTCTCTCTCTCTCCGGCGCCCTCTATCTCTCTCTCCTCCGGGCGCCCTCTATCTCTCTCTCCGGGCGCCCTCTATCTCTCTCTCCGGGCGCCCTCTATCTCTCTCCCCCTCTCTCCGGGCGCCCTCTATCTCTCTCTCTCTCTCTCTCTCTTCCGGGCGCCCTCTATCTCTCTCTCTCTCTGGGCGCCCTCTATCTCTCTCTCTCTCTCCGGGCGCCCTCTATCTCTCTCTCTCTCCGGGCGCCCTCTATCTCTCTCTCTCTCCGGGCGCCCTCTCTCTCTCTCCGGGCGCCCTCTATCTCTCTCTCTCTCTCTCTCTCTCTCTCTCTCTCTCCGGGCGCCCTCTATCTCTCTCTCTCTCCGGGCGCCCTCTATCTCTCTCTCTCTCCGGGCGCCCTCTATCTCTCTCTCTCTCCGGGCGCCCTCTCTCTCTCTCCGGGCGCCCTCTCTCTCTCTCCGGGCGCCCTCTCTCTCTCTCCGGGCGCCCTCTCTCTCTCTCCGGGCGCCCTCTATCTCTCTCCGGGCGCCCTCTATCTCTCTCTCTCTCCGGGCGCCCTCTATCTCTCTCTCTCTCCGGGCGCCCTCTATCTCTCTCTCTCTCCGGGCGCCCTCTATCTATCTCTCTCTCCGGGCGCCCTCTATCTATCTCTCTCTCCGGGCGCCCTCTATCTATCTCTCTCTCCGGGCGCCCTCTATCTATCTCTCTCTCTCCGGGCGCCCTCTATCTATCTCTCTCGCTGGGCGCCCTCTATGTCTATCTCTCTCTCTCCGGGGCCACTCTTCACTTTGACCTACACTTGATTTTTTCAAAGTTCACAATGTGCGTGCAGTTTTAGTAAATCTGCCCCGGTGTATATAACTGTGGCAAAATAAAAATCTGGCTCTCGGGAAGCCGTCCTCATCCACTTTTTTGCTTCCTACGTGGCCACTGTTTTATCACTTGGCTGATAACAATGGGAATAATCCTTGCAGATGCTCTACCGGTCACTTTGATGTTTCCATGATGCCCCCTTGATGGCTGCCGGACGTTTTCCTCCCCCATAATATATTCGCAGTGACGTTTCTTGACCCGTCTTTCCAGGAATAACTTCTGCCCGTGAAGAACATTTGATAGCGAGGACGGGTCGAGAGTCCGAACACGAGGACGGTGCGAGAGCTAAATATAATCCTGATGAAAGGCAGTGATGAGCCGTACCTGACACTCTGCGTCACTCATCACCGAGGGTCTGTGTCAGGACTTCATTACTGATGAGAGAAACCTCTGAGTTTATTGCTTACATTTTGAAAAAAAACATTTTTAGGGTGGAGGCGAAATTGCCAATAGAAGTGTCCTTACTGGACCTACATGATCTGGTGTCTTCCACATATTTTCCTTCTACTTCTGAGTTGCCATCTTGCTGACAGCGCTCCACATGTAAATGTTCTGTTTTTCAGTTTGAAATTTCTCATTGGGTGTAGCATTTTATTTATGACTTAAAAGATGATCACGTTGATAATTTAGCAGCTAATTGGTGAACACAGTCCAGCAACGTTTATTCTCTACATGCACAAGGAATTGTTTTTGAAGCATTAAAAAAAAAAAAAAAAGGTTTCGCAAGTTGAAGCTTGTTCAGGAGTATATTTCTTCTAAAGAGGTTTTTTGGACAAGTTTCTTTCCTGAAGCGGTTCATTGTAGGCTTTTGATGGGATTGGAGATGAAGGTGTCACTTCATACAACTGCAGTCCGTAGTTGAGGTTGTCATTTTTCTACCGTAGATGTGGATCAGAGCTGCAGAAATTTCCTGATCTCCTGGGTTCCCTACACAGGCGATTTCTCACGAGCCCAGCAAATCGTAAGCCGAACTTCGGATCCCAGAGGGTCAGAAATTCGTGCAGCTCCTCTACATGGCCAGAAAAGGCGGACCGTGGACCGGGGGTGCACAAAGCCATCCAATCTCCTCTAAATTGGACACTTCTTAGCTGTGCTGTAACTTGTAGCTCATGGACCCCAATGTGAAAGCTCCGTGGCCCTCAATTATTGCAAATCTTTAATAGTATTAGTTGTTTTCTGCAGGCCATCGGGACTTTTTTGGGGCCCCCTAGGCTCCAGGGCCCAGGTGCGATTGCAACCCCTGCACCTATGGTATTTACGCTCCTGCTTCTTAGTTTGGAGAGGTTTCTTTCAAGATTCTCTATGAAGAAGTGAGTTGCAGTTTTGCTTTTTTTTTTCTACCAGGTGTTTTTAAAACCTTTCAGGTATAGAAAAAACTTATACAAACACTGAGTTGATACGTTTTTATTGTAAAAAAACAGCTTGTTTTTAAGCAGTATTTTCTTAACTGGTTGACTACTGTGTGTTCTGCTTTATGGCGTGTTGTTGGCTGTTGTTGGCTGTTGTTGGCTGTTGTTGGCTGTTGTTGGCTGTTGTTGGCTGTTGCTGGCAGCTCCAGTGTTTCACGGAGTGCGCCGGAGGTCAAAACTCAATTCATTGGTACGTTTATTACATGTGTATTTGGTGCAGATTTTTCTGCATTCATTAAAATGTTTGAAATCTGCAGCAAAAAAACACTGAAAGAAGTGGACATCTGCAGATTATTTCTGCGCCAAAATCCTCAGTGTGTGCAGGAGGGGTCAGGATTCTCATTGACTTTGCTGCATCAGGAAACCTGTCAGGTTTTGTGACATCTACTAAAAAAAAATAACATGACAAATCTGCAAAGTGCACTCAGTTTTAATATACTGCTTGAAAGAGACCAAAAGAAGCCAGAGAAAAAATACGCTAAAATCAGCAAAATGCGCCAGATTATTTTTTATTTGCTTCCAAAAACACAGAAACACTTATATAGTGATATACAAAGGATGACTGGTGGGTACCTAGCAAAAATAACAAACACATTAATATTGAATTAGCGCAATCTGAAATTCTAAGAATCTTCCAGTATTTAGACACACGGTTCGGCCTGGGAGGCCTCATGCTGCATCATGCATCTACTCCTCGGTCTACAATGAAGACCCTATAGCTAGACCCCGTCCTTATATGGGCTCCACCCCCCCTATAGATAAATACTGCTCCTATAGCCAGGCCTCGCTCCCTTCTGTTGGTCAAGTCGCATTTGCCGTTGGTAATTTTGTATCTTGGTAACGGACAACATACTATCTTCTCTACTGGTTGCCATTGGTAATAGACAACATTCTATCTTCTCATTGTTGGTTGCCGTTGGTAACAGGCAATCTTCTATTTTGCTTTTGCTGGTTGCCCTTGGAAACGGACTACATTCTATCTTCTCTCTGGTTGCCCTTGGTAACGGACAACATTCTATCTTCTCATTGTTGGTTGCCCTTGGAAACGGACAACATTCTATCTTCTCTCTGGTTGCCCTTGGAAACAGACAACATTCTATCTTCTCTCTAGTTGCCCTTGGTAACGGACAACATTCTATCTTCTCTACTGGTTGCCCTTGGTAACGGACAACATTCTATCTTCTCTCTAGTTGCCCTTGGTAACGGACAACATTCTATCTTCTCTCTGGTTGCCCTTGGTAACGGACAACATTCTATCTTCTCTCTGGTTGCCCTTGGTAACGGACAACATTCTATCTTCTCTCTGGTTGCCCTTGGAAACGGACAACATTCTATCTTCTCTCTGGTTGCCCTTGTTAACGGACAACATTCTATCTTCTCTCTGGTTGCCCTTGGTAACGGACAACATTCTATCTTCTCTCTGGTTGCCCTTGGAAACGGACAACATTCTATCTTCTCTCTGGTTGCCCTTGGAAACAGACAACATTCTATCTTCTCTCTCCTAGTGCCCTTGATAATGGACATTTTTCCCCACTGTCAGACATGTCCTACCTGTAAGATATTACCGTAAGGCTATGGACACTTTCAGGGCAATTTTCTTTTACTTAAATGCATTTGTATTCAACGTTAAAAAAAAAAAAAGGAAAAATAATTAATTTTGCAATTAGGTTTGACTAAAAAATGTTGAAGCCGCCTGCAGATTGAGATAACTGAGAATCTGTCAGTCAGCTGATTTATGACCACGAGACAGTTCACTTGAACTTTGTGATTTTAAATTAGCGCAGTGAAAGATAAGTTATTAACTTTCCCATCAGAATGGATTCTCAGTTCATCCTGCAGCTAGTAATAGTGTGCAACATAGAGGTCGTAGAATCCAAATGATGCAGCATGTTTAATTAAACCCAATTGCGAAAATTAATTTACCAAAAGGGTGTTTGTGAATCTTATAAATGAGGCAATGTGATAAAATGGAGCTATAGACATTAGTGGACTATTATTATAGTCATAAAACTTGCAGGATAACTGGACAGGTTACCCCGAGATAAGCAGCATCAATTGTTACCGGCAGCCACTTATCTCCCTCCAGAATAGCTTCGTCCTTAAGTGGTTAATAACCAGTAATAGCTCAGATTGTGACTGGTCCCAGTATGTTTGTGCTTCAGGAAAAGCAGCGGAACAAGGACGCCCATTGTGAGTGGAGGAAGTTCACGCCGTCCCTTCCCATCAATGGGCGCTCTGTGCACTCCGGAGCTGCGCTCTTAGGTGTGCTGCTCCTTCTCTGATAGCAGACGTTCCCTTGTTACTATCCTGCTTTTGGGTGGAATCCTGATGTTTTTGGTAACTCTTCAACTTTTGGACCCTCTTCTCAATGGTTCCTCAATATTACAAGACCCTTTTATCGTCTTTGTTTTGGAGCAAAATCTTTAGGATTCCTATTAACTTTTTGGATCTGACAACTCTGTCCTGACCCTGTCCCAGCAGGAGCTGCCCCTGCGCTGCTCGATTGAGGATCGCTGGAAAACTGTAGACTCAGGTCTGTTACTGTTGGATTTAAGACTATGCTCCCTTCTTTTGTTGTGACTGTGCTCCCCCCTTTTTTCGTTACTATGCTCCCCTATTTTGTTGTGACTGTGCTCTCCTCTTTTGTTGTGACTGTGCTCCCCTCTTTTGTTGTGACTGTGCTCCCCTCTTTTGTTGTGACTGTGCTCCCCTCTATTTTGGAGTGACTGTGCTCCCCTCTATATTGGAGTGACTGTGCTCCCCTCTATATTGGAGTGACTGTGCTCCCCTCTATATTGGAGTGCCTGTGCTCCCCTCTATTTTGGTGTGACTGCGCTCCCCTCTATTTTGGTGTGACTGCGCTCCCCTCTATTTTGGTGTGACTGCACTCCCCTTAGTCCCCTCTATTTTGGTGTGACTGCACTCCCCTTAGTCCCCTCTATTTTGGTGTAACTGCGCTCCCCTTAGTCCCCTCTATATTGGAGTGACTGTGCTCTCCTCTATATTGGAGTGACTGCGCTCCCCTCTATATTGGTGTAACTGCGCTCCCCTTAGTCCCCTCTATTTTGGTGTGACTGTGCCCCCCTCTTTTGTGCATTTTCAATGATTACATGTTGGTAGCATTTTAGCATTTTGCATTGTCGCCTCAAGACCCCTGACCCTCCTTGCAATTCAAGTCTCCCCTTACTATAGGGATATATTGTGATTTTAGGTCAGTTGACTCTACCTGCGGGGGTCAGGCGATTCGCCCATATTTTGCTGATTGTATTAATCCGGGGCGTTATTTCGGTGACCCGGTTTCCTTTGTTTTCTGCTGGTGAATACTCAAACATTCGGATGTTACATAAACACAGGCTGCGGTTGAGGAGGAGCAGTAAATCTGCGTTTTGTATGAAGTCAAACAACCACAGCAAACTTTCTACTAATGAATAATGCAAATAGAGACGAAGACACAACACTGATGACTCCACGTACGCGGCATAGAGCGCCTAGTGCTGGATTATTGCTCACGCCTATTATTAGATCCAGCTAATACTCGTCATTATTTGACTTGTCATCTTATTTTCTTGTGTTTTCATTAGCATTCTGCCTGCACTATAGGTGCTAGACTGTTCTCTCATTTACTAGCTTGCATTTCTGTCTGATGACAGGCTCTGAGCTGAAAGCCACCTCTGGTGTGCACATATGCAGTTTCATGAGCAAGAGAGAAGTGGGGAGTTGCAGGAGCTCTACTTATGGGGTGGGGGGAGGCGCAGGAGCTCTGCTTATGGGGTGGGGGAGGCGCAGGAGCTCTGCTTATGGAGTGGGGGAGGCGCAGGAGCTCTGCTTATGGGGTGGGGGGAGGCGCAGGAGCTCTGCTTATGGGGTGGGGGGAGGCGCAGGAGCTCTGCTTATGGGGTTGGGGGGAGGCGCAGGAGCTCTGCTTATGGGGTTGGGGGAGGCGCAGGAGCTCTGCTTATGGGGTGGGGGAGGCGCAGGAGCTCTGCTTATGGGGTGGGGGGAGGCGCAGGAGCTCTGCTTATGGGGTGGGGGGAGGCGCAGGAGCTCTGCTTATGGGGTGGGGGGAGGCGCAGGAGCTCTGCTTATGGGGTGGGGGGAGGCGCAGGAGCTCTGCTTATGGGGTGGGGGGAGGCGCAGGAGCTCTGCTTATGGGGTGGGGGGAGGCGCAGGAGCTCTGCTTATGGGTGTGGGGGAGGCGCAGGACCTCTGCTTATGGGGGGGGGGAGGCGCAGGACCTCTGCTTATGGGGTGGGGGGAGGCGCAGGAGCTCTGCTTATGGGGTGGGGGGAGGCGCAGGAGCTCTGCTTATGGGGTTGGGGAAGGCGCAGGAGCTCTGCTTATTGGATTGGGGGGAGGCGCAGGACCTCTGCTTATTGGATTGGGGGGAGGCGCAGGAGCTCTGCTTATGGGGTGGGGGGAGGCGCAGGACCTCTGCTTATTGGATTGGGGGGAGGCGCAGGAGCTCTGCTTATGGGTGGGGGGAGGCGCAGGACCTCTGCTTATTGGGGTGGGGGGAGGTGCAAGAGCTCTGACTAATGAGGTGGGGGGAGGCGCAGGACCTGTGCTTATGGGGTGGGGGGAGGCACAGGACCTGTGCTTATGGGTGGGGGGAGGCACAGGACCTCTGCTTATGGGTAGGGGGAGGTGCAGGACCTCTGCTTATGGGGGGGGAGGGCAGGACTCTGCTATGAGGTGGGGGAGGCGCAGGACCTTGCTTATGGGGTGGGGGAGGCACAGGACCTCTGCTTATGGGTGGGGGAGGCACAGGACCTCTGCTTATGGGGGAGGGGGAGGTGCAGGACCTCTGCTTATGGGGGGGGGAGGTGCAGGACCTCTGCTTATGGGGTGGGGGGAGGCGCAGGACTCTGCTTATGGGGTGGGGGGAGGCGCAGGAGCTCTGCTTATGGGGTGGGGGGAGGCGCAGGAGCTCTGCTTATGGGGTGGGGGGAGGCGCAGGAGCTCTGCTTATGGGGTGGGGGGAGGCGCAGGACCTCTGCTTATGGGGTGGGGGAGGCGCAGGACCTCTGCTTATGGGGTGGGGGGAGGCGCAGGACCTCTGCTTATGGGGTGGGGGGAGGCGCAGGAGCTCTGCTTATGGGGTGGGGGGAGGCGCAGGAGCTCTGCTTATGGGGTTGGGGGAAGGCGCAGGACTCTGCTTATGGGTGGGGGAGGCGCAGGACCTCTGCTTATTGGATTGGGGGGAGGCGCAGGAGCCTCTGCTTATGGGGTGGGGGGAGGCGCAGGACCTCTGCTTATTGGATGGGGGGGAGGCGCAGGAGCTCTGCTTATGGGTGGGGGGAGGCGCAGGACCTCTGCTTATGGGGTGGGGGGAGGTGAAAGGGAGCTCTACTTATGGGGTGGGGGGAGGGCGCAGGACCTGTGCTTATGGGGTGGGGGGAGGACAGGACCTGTGCTTATGGGGTGGGGGGAGGCAGGACCTCTGCTTATGGGGTAGGGGGAGGTGCAGGACCTCTGCTTATGGGGTGGGGGAGGCGCAGGAGTGGCGGCCTACTTACGGTCGCATAAGATCTCATATCGGTGTGGATTTGATTCCGGATAGTATGGGAGGTTTAATATGGAGTCACTGCTCCTGTAGGACGAGGCGATGGATCGGGTTCTTGTATTGGTCCCTCTCGTCTTGTGTAATAGGGTAATTCTATATAAATAGCACTTTCCTAGTAATTAGGCGAATAATTGAGGTCAGATGAGATTTCTCCCCACTGCTGACTTGTCTAATCGTTCCCAGATGATTGGAGGCGATCGGTCGGGGCGGTGACTTATCTCCTACGCAGATCTTTATTTTGTGGATTCTCTTGGAATAATATTTGACTTTTGTAATTTTGGAAGTTTGCACAATAATTTATCATTACTTTCAAGTGTTTTTATTTCTTTATCTGATCTGGATCCCATGGGACATTCTGCTTTTCCGGTGTTGGTTGCACTGTGTTGGGGAAGTGCTGTCCCTGGTTTTATATGGAGATAACAATGAAATCTGGATTCATATAGAAGCCTGCAATAGTTGAAAACAATCCAAACTCATTTGACGTTTATTGAAGGTTATCGATAATTGGAAAAAAAAAAAAGTGGCTGCTCTCTAGTGCTGCTACAGGTTAGGTGTGGTATTGCATCTTGGGAGTGTTCACTTCCATAGATCTGCCCTACAGTACCAGGCACGACCTGTGGTCTGGTATGGTGTGAAAGAATCATTCATTATTTCATTAACTATTTTTTTTTATTGATTTATAGTCCTGGAGAAAGACTTTATGAAGTCCCGGCAGTTATTTAAGATGATTACCAGCTTCAGCCAATGGCTGCAGAGCAGGAGGTCTGGGAGGTGCTGCTTCAGCCAATAGCTGTAGAGCAGGTGGTCGGGAGGTGCAGCTTCAGCCAATAGCTGTAGAGCAGGCGGTCGGGGTGCAGCTTCAGCCATAGCTGTAAGCAGCATCTGGGAGTGCAGCTTCAGCCAATAGCTAGAGCAGCGATCTGGGAGGTGCTGCTTCAGCCAATAGCTGTAGAGCAGTAGGTCTGGGAGGTGCAGCTTCAGCCAATAGCTGTAGAGCAGGAGGTCTGGGAGGTGCAGCTTCAGCCAATAGCTGAGAGCAGGAGGTCTGGGCGGTGCAGCTTCAGCCAATAGCTGTAGAGCAGTAGGTCTTGGAGGTGCAGCTTCAGCCAATAGCTGTAGAGCAGGAAGTCTGGCGGTGTACTTCAGCATACTGCAGAGCAGGAGTCTGGGTGTGTAGCTTCAGCCAATAGTGTAAGCAGGAATTGGCGGTAGCTTCAGCAATAGATGCAGACAAAAGTCTAAAATGATAGGCTGAAATTCTATTACTGAAGGCCCCGTTACACGGTACGAGATCGTTAATGATATCGCTTATACGTCATGGATTTGGAGTCGTTCAAGCGACATCGTTACTACCTCGTTGTGTGTGACACTGAGATACGACTACAATAAATCGTTGGATCGCTGATTGCAGGTTTGAGAACCGTTCTCAAATCGGACAAACCTCGATCAGCCAACCTGCTGCATCGTTGTGTGTGACACTGCGATAACTATGTCGTTAACGACTTCGCCCATTCACAACAATGAGTAGGTGTCGTTGGCGAACGATCCTTGCTCGCAACATTGTTGGTGCGTCGTCCACGATATCTAGACGTGTGACATCTCACCAACAATGTCAAAAAGATTTCCTAATGACCGCGCTCCCATGAGATATCCTTAGTGATATCGTTTCAACGTTCAAGCTTGTAACGGCACCTTAAAGGCCCCGTTACACTGTACGATATCATTAACGATATCGCTTAAACGTCACGGTTTGAGCGACATCGTTAGGACGTCGTTGTGTGTGACACCGAGACACGACTACGATAAATCGTTGGATCGCTGATCACAGGTCTCAAATCGGACGATCCTCGATCAGCCAACCTGCTGCATCGTTGTGTGTGACACCGCGATAACGATGTCGTTTGTGATTTCTGGGATCGTGAAACCAATCCCGTAGGCGTGCCTTGGCGTTGTGTTTTCCACGTCCCGTCTGCGCCGATTGGTGGCCTTTACTGCGTTCCAATTGGCTGGCGTTGGTTCATATGTGATGTTCCGTGCGTTCTGTAGACTCGTTGACTTGTTTATTCTTCAAAATTTTAATAAAGACATTTAAACAAGGAGAGTCATTGAAGTCATAAGTGATTAGGGACACAGCCAATCAACCATGGGCGACGGCGGAGCATTCCTGTCTCACATTTTGGGGACGCCGCAGTGTCTTGCCCAACCCTAAACAAATGACAGCAGACTTGAATGGCAAAATGATAGAAATGGCAAATGCGGTAATGAAGTGGCCATCTTGCCAGACAAGACTGACCAATGGTAACGCAGTTTTGGCGACCAATCGGAGTGGTAGGGGCGCATCAAAGCACACTCTGGCACGCCTAACTCCCAGCCTCTGTCCAGCAGTACGCCCACATTGAGCTTGGGGTTGTGCTGTGTGACGCCGTGGTAACGACCGCTAACCTCGCTCGCGGGGTCGTTCAGACGACGTCTTAATCACTGGATCGTTGATGTTCGGTCACGATATCTATACGTGTGACATCTCACCAGTGATGCCGAAACGATGTCTGAAACGACTGCGCTCCCGCGAAATCCTGCCCGACATCGTATCAGTCGTGCCGTGTAACGGTACCTTAAGAGAGACTTGAAGATTTGGAGAGAGTGCGCTCAAAAACCTCAGTGTGCACATAGCCAAAACGCTTTTAGAACTCAAAACTCTTTAAAAAGTTGGACGTTCTGCTCCTGAATCTCTGCAAAAGACTGTGTGCGCGCTCCAGCCTCTGTGCGTGCCCCGACTCTGTGCGCCTCGACTCTGTGCGCGCGCTCCGGACTCTGTGCGCGCGCTCCGGACTCTGTGCGCGCGCTCCGGACTCTGTGCGCGCGCTCGGACTCTGTGCGCGCGCTCCGGACTCTGTGCGCGCGCTCCGGACTCTGTGCGCGCGCTCCGGACTCTGTGCGCGCGCTCCGGACTCTGTGCGCGCGCTCCGGACTCTGTGCGCGCGCTCCGGACTCTGTGCGCCGCTCCGGACTCTGTGCGCGCGCTCCGGACTCTGTGCGCGCGCTCCGGACTCTGTGCGCGCGCTCCGGACTCTGTGCGCGCGCTCCGGACTCTGTGCCGCGCTCCGGACTCTGTGCGCGCGCTCCGACTCTGTGCGCGCGCTCCGGACTCTGTGCCGTGCCCAGCTGTGCAATGTTTATCAGTGAATTCCAATTATGTGGATTTTCCTTTTTTTTTTAACATTTTCCTCCTAATCCTCAGCGAGTCCTTGAGATATTTATTTCCTGGAAGCTTCAAATAATTCTGTGTTCAGGAGGTATTGTTATAATATTTTTATGCTTTTATCATTATTATTATTACGGTATTATTATTATTGTATAGCAAATAATAACTCATCAGACTGTGCAGACAGAGCAGGAATGTGGAAAATTCCGCTCCAGATCTTGTGGAAATAACATGTTGCATTTTTGCAGCATTAATTTTCAGGAAAACTGCGCCTGTTTTGCTGCATTTTTTTTTTTTTTTTATGGTTTCTATGACTGAAAAAAAGTATTGACCAATGCTAATCTAGTTTGAGATTTCTGAATTTTTGTACTGTAAAAAACAGCTTTTAATTTGCATTAAAAGAGAAAGACTCATAATGGAAATATCCAAAATATTGTTCTCCATGCGTCATTTTTTACTTAATTTCCCACAGGTATGAAAATAGTACACCCCCATATAACTATAATCTTGGTGTCCTGTAATGACAGCACTCCTGCTCCCGGGAGGGCTCGGCGACTGACTCGTTCTGCTTCCGGGAGGGCTCGGCGGCTGACTCTCTGCTCCGGAGGGCTCGGCGGCTGACTCTCCTGCTCCCGGGAGGGCTCGGCGGCTGACTCTCCTGCTCCCTGGAGGCTCGGCGACTGACTCTCCTGCTCCGGGGAGGGCTCGGTGACTGACTCTCCTGCTCCCTGGAGGCTCGGCGACTGACTCTCCTGCTCCGGGGAGGGCTCGGTGACTGACTCTCCTGCTCCCGGGAGGGCTCCGTGACTGACTCTCCTGCTCCCGGGAGGGCTCGGTGACTGACTCTTCTGCTCCCGGGAGGGCTCGGTGACTGACTCTCCTGCTCCCGGGAGGGCTCGGTGACTGACTCTCCTGCTCCCGGGAGGGCTCCGTGACTGACTCTCCTGCTCCCGGAGGGCTCGGTGACTGACTCTCCTGCTCCCGGGAGGGCTCGGTGACTGACTCTCCTGCTCCCGGAAGGGCTCGGTGACTCTCCTGCTCCCGGGAGGGCTCGGTGACTGACTCTCCTGCTCCCGGGAGGGCTCGGTGACTGACTCCCCTGCTCCCGGGAGGGCTCGGTGACTGACTCCCCTGCTCCCGGGAGGGCTCGGTGACTGACTCCCTGCTCCCGGGAGGGCTCGGCGACTGACTCTCCTGCTCCCGGGAGGGCTCGGTGACTGACTCTCCTGCTCCCGGGAGGGCTCGGCGACTGACTCTCCTGCTCCCGGGAGGGCTCGGTGACTGACTCTCCTGCTCCCGGGAGGGCTCGGTGACTGACTCTCCTGCTCCCGGGAGGGCTCGGTGACTGACTCTCCTGCTCCCGGGAGGGCTCGGTGACTGACTCTCCTGCTCCCGGGAGGGCTCGGTGACTGACTCTCCTGCTCCCGGGAGGGCTCGGTGACTGACTCCCTGCTCCCGGGAGGGCTCGGTGACTGACTCTCCTGCTCCCGGGAGGGCTCGGTGACTGACTCTCCTGCTCCCGGGAGGGCTCGGTGACTGACTCTCCTGCTCCCGGGAGGGCTCGGTGACTGACTCTCCTGCTCCCGGGAGGGCTCGGTGACTGACTCTCCTGCTCCCGGGAGGGCTCGGCGACTGACTCTCCTGCTCCCGGGAGGGCTCGGTGACTGACTCTCCTGCTCCCGGGAGGGCTCGGCGACTGACTCTCCTGCTCCCGGGAGGGCTCGGCGACTGACTCTCCTGCTCCCGGGAGGGCTCGGCGACTGACGTTCCGGCAGCCTTCACTTGTTATATCCTGATTTCTGCCATCGCTCCTCTTCCTATAATTCTCATCCCGTGAGTCTCTTCTCTCCAGCAGACGTCCTCGGTTGCCAGGATTTTTTTTCTTTTTTTCCATAATAAAGTGAATTAGTAGCGGCCCCGGCTGTGCCAGTTACATAACACTAATATTTCCAGCTGGTAATAACCGTGGTCTTGTGTTCTGGGAATCTCGGCTCTTCCTGAACGTTCGCTCCAACTTCCCTCTGCCGCCTGTCTGTATTTGTCACATACGTGAAACGCGTCAGAACAAGGGACACAAAGAGGCCAATATAGGGGCACCAAGAGCGTCTGCTCCACCCTGGGAGGCATCACTCCGTATTATACACAAATTGGCACAAAATGTACTGGATACTGCAGCTCCGCTCCTCGCACCGTGTAGAGGCCGCCATGATCAAGATCTCTGCTTACAATCAGTGAATGAGAACAATTCCTGGATATAGAACATCCTGCTCCCAGCTGATACAATGTATCCAGTGTAGACAATGCTCTGTGAGCGAAACACCCCGGACTATAGACTGATACATTGTAATAAACCAGCAGAGATCTGTACAGCTGATACATGTATCCAGTGTAGACAATGCTCTGTGAGCGAAACACCCCGGACTATAGACTGATACATTGTAACAAACCAGCAGAGATCTGTGCAGCTGATACAATGTATCCAGTGTAGACAATGCTCTGTGAGCGAAACACCCCGGACTATAGACTGATACATTGTAACAAACCAGCAGAGATCTGTGCAGCTGATACAATGTTCCAGTGTAGACAATCTCTGTGAGCGAAACACCCCGGACTATAGACTGATACATTGTAACAAACCAGCAGAGATCTGTACAGCTGATACAAGTATCCGTGTATGACAATGCTTGTGAGTGAAAACCCCGGACTATAGATGATACATTGTAACAAACAGCAGAGATCTGTACAGCTGATACAATGTATCCAGTGTAGACAATGCTCTGTGAGCGAAACACCCCGGACTATAGACTGATACATTGTAACAAACCAGCAGAGATCTGTACAGCTGCTGCGTTTCGCTCACAGAGCTTTTCCAGGTGTTATTGAGCTGGGTTTTTGCTAGCCCTGTTGGTTGTACACTGTGTTCTTCTGCGCTGTGTCCGGGTGTTCTTACATCATCCTGAGCCGCCTCCCGGCTCGTCGCTGTGGGACATGGTGTCTTGGCACAGCCTCTCCGCGGTTCCTCATCTTGGCAGAGTCGTCTGTGGGCACAGAACATGTGCTTAAGAGTAAGACAAGAATAATGTCTTGGGAACGAGAAGCAGGAGGAACTTGGACATAAAGTCACCGTCTGAGGAAGTGCTGCGAGGTTTCCGCTCCTCTGACCTCTTCCCTGCGGGATGAAAAGCAGGAAGACTCGGATATTTTTCTTCCCATTGTGCAGAAAGTCCTGACGCGAGTTGCCATTAAGGGGAGGTAACGCGGCCGAAGACTTCTGGGGTTTCCTCCGTTTTTAGCTTTTTGGGCTTGTCCGTATATTGTGCCAATGTCAGCGGAGAAGTGAGAGATGGGGCTCCTCTTGTTGCTTTTTTGTCATAAGAATTTGGAGATCTTTTTAGTTTCCCTGTATAGACAGCAGAACGAGCTAACTGTGATCTGTCAGCGAGCTCCTGGTCAGGGCTGTGGCCTTGATCTCCCTTCTACACTGATTCATGAGCAGCAGGAGATTGAACTTTTATTATAGAGTTTGTCCGGACCAAACGAAGGTTTTCGGTAACTTGGATCAATCCTGCGGTTACGGAACAATGACTACTTCATTTCCAGTTCTGGATCAAGGTGGATGCCAGTAGGTGAGGATCGGTTATTCTTTTACACATTGGAGAGGAGGAGATGCGCATGCTCGGGCTCCACTCCATTCATTGTCTATAGGACTGATTGGATAAGCTGTACCTCTCCTGACAATGATTGGAGAGGAAGTGCGTATGCTTGGGCTCCACTCCATTCATTGTCTATAGGACTGATTGGTAAGCTGTACTTCTCCTGACAATGATTGGAGAGGAGGTGGCATGCTTGGGCTTCACTCCATTCATTGTCTATAGGACTGATTGGATAAGCTGTACCTCTCCTGACAATGATTGGAGAGGAAGTGCGTATGCTTGGGCTCCACTCCATTCATTGTCTATAGGACTGATTGGATTAGCTCTTCCTCTCCTGACAATGATTGGAGAGGAGGTGCGCATGCTTGGGCTCCGCTCCATTCATTGTCTATAGGACTGATTGGATAAGCTGTACTTCTCCTGACAATGATTGGAGAGGAGGTGCGCATGCTTGGGCTTCACTCCATTCATTGTCTATAGGACTGATTGGATAAGCTGTACCTCTCCTGACAATGATTGGAGAGGAGGTTCTGATACTCAGGCTCTGTTCCATTTATTGTCTATGGGACTGTTGGATAGGCTTCACTACTGCTGACTGATTGGAGAGGAGTGCGCATGCTCAGGTTCCACTGCTCAGAATAACCTGGGAGGAGGTTCTCATGCTTGGGCTCTGCTTTATTCATTATTGTCTATAGGACTGTTGATATAGGCTGCACTGCTGCTGACAGTGATTGGAGTGAAGGTGCTCATACTTGGGCTCTGCCTCCATTCATTGTCAATGTGACAGCTGGATTAAGCTACATTTCTGCTGACAATGATTGGAATGAAGGTACACATGCTCAGGCTCTGCTCCATTTATCGTCTATGGGACTGCTGGATTAGGCTGCACTTCCCGATAGTGATTGAATCAGAGTTGTGCTTGCTCTGGCTCCGCTCCAGTCATTGTCTCTGGGACTGCTGAAAAAGCAACACATCTCCTGACAAGGATTAAAAATGAGGTGTGCATGCTCGGGCTTCACTCTATTGTCTATGGGACTGCTAGAATAAGCTGCACTTCTGCTGACAATGATTGGAGCGGAGGTGCTCAAGCTCAGGCTCCGCTCCGTTGTCTATGGGACTGCTGGATTAAGCTGCACTTCTGCTGACAATGATTGGAGCGGAGATGCTCAGGCTCCGCTCCATTGTCTATGGGAGTGCTGGAATAAGCTGCACTTTTGCTGACAATGATTTGAGAGGAGGAGCGCATGCTCGAGCTCCGCTCTGTTGTCTATGGCACTGCTAGAATAAGCTGCACTTCTGCTGACAATGATCGGAGAGGTGGTGCAAATGCTCAGGCTTTGTTCAAGTCATTGTCTATGGGACTGCTGGAATAGGCTTTACCTGTCCTGACAATGATTGGCGAGGAGGTGCGCATGCTCGGGCTCCACTGCTGCACTTCTGCTGACAATGATTGGAGTGGAGGTCGAGCATGCGCAGCTCCTCTCCTTCGATAAGGGGGTGCACAGCTCCTTTTTTGGGGTGTCTAAGTCTCATCAGTTTTTGCTGAATGTAGAGGTGAATCTGTTGTGTGTGAATGCTGCCTTAATGTGATTAATGTGTATGCAATGAAACGGCCTGCGAAGCCAAACTGACCACGGTCTTTAGCAGAAACCAATTGCAAAATGTATTTTTAGCCCAAAATATGGACGTCTAAGCTAAAAACAAAATAATAAAAAATTGCCCCGGATATCCATATTCCTCAATGCCATCATATCATGAAGAAAACCTTGTAAAGTCAGAGTGGCGTGGCAGCTTGGTGGAGTGGCGTGGTGGAGTGGCGTGGCCGCGTGGTGGAGTGGCGTGGCCGCGTGGTGGAGTGGCGTGGCCGCGTGGTGGAGTGGCGTGGCCGCGTGGTGGAATGGCGTGGCCGCATGGTGGAGTGGCAGCATGGTGGAGTGGAGTGGCCGCATGGTGGAGTGACCGCATGGTGGCGTGGCCGCGTGGTGGAGTGGCGTGGCCGCATGGTGGAGTGGCAGCATGGTGGAGTGGTGGAGTGGCGTGGCAGCATGGTGGAGTGGCATGGCCGCGTGGTGGAGTGGCGTGGCCGCATGGTGGAGTGGCAGCATGGTGGAGTGGCGTGGCAGCATGGTAGAGTGGCCGCATGGTGGTGTGGCGTGGCAGCATGGTGGTGTGGCCGCATGGTGGAGTGGCGTGGCCGCATGGAGTGTGCAAACCATGAGACTCTGTCTGGGGAGGACGGAAGCGTGTCCTGTCTCACTATAGTCCCTAATCTCCTCCGCAGACGGGGGCACCGCGGCTTGCACCGACTGTTTATAAATTCCTGCTGGATCCTTTCCCATTTTTGGCAATAACATCCCACTGAGCTGCAAGAGACGGGGATGAACCCGGCCGACATCGGGCTTCACACCTAGCAGAGGCACTGGCGACCGGCCCAGATTCCTCCGGCTCCTCAGCTGAGCCTGCACCAGGAGATAAGCGGCCGATGAGTTCTGAAGCCTCCAATCTCTGGAGGACTAAAGAGTCCGATGTGTTAAAATCCCATTTTACAAAGTTTTATCCTCTGCCCCATTGAAGTCTTAGGTCCTCCTGCTCCCAGCGCTGGTCGTCACGGACGGGATTCATGGTGCACATGAGTAAGGCCGTGTTCACACGCAGCGCTCTTCCTGCAGCCAAAAACTGCTCTAGGGCAGATTTTGCTCCTTTGTTTTGCTTTTCTATGGGTGATGTGATATTGAAAGTACTGACTGACAGATTTCAGGAACACTGCAGATCTCACATTCGATTACATAAAAAAAAAAAGCCTGTGCATGAGGTTTGTGAAATGTTATATGTGGGAACTGTAAAAAAACAGCGTCTTACATGCAAAAATAATGCAGCAAAAATGCAGGGTGTGAACTGAGGATTAGGGCTCATTCTGGGCGTTGGGTGAGGACTACAGACTGTGCAAGGACCTGATACAGACTTGTGGTAGACCCTGTGGTAGACCCTGTGGTAGACCCTGTGGTAGACCCTGTGGTAGACCCTGTGGTAGACCCTGTGATACTCTCTGTGGTAGGCCCTGTGGTAGGTGCCCTGTGGTAGGCCCTGTGGTAGCCCTGTGGTAGACCCTGTGGTAGACCCTGTGGTAGACCCTGTGGTAGACCCTGTGGTAGACCTGTGGTAGGCCCTGTGGTAGGCCCTGTGTACTCTCTGTGGTAGGCCCTGTGGTAGACCTGTGGTAGACCCTGTGGTAGTCTCTGTGGTAGTCTCTGTGGTAGTCTCTGTGGTAGTCTCTGTGGTAGTCTCTGTGGTAGGCCCTGTGGTAGGCCCTGTGGTAGGCCCTGTGGTAGGCCCTGTGGTGTGACTCTGTGGTAGGCCCTGTGGTAGGCCCTGTGGTAGGCCCTGTGTGTGTAGCTCTGGTGTGTGAGTCCCTTGGGTAGTCTGGGGTGGTAGGCCCTGTGGTAGGCCTGTGGTAGGCCCTGTGGTAGGCCGTGTAGCTCTGTGGTAGGCCTGTGTACCTGTGGTAGGCTCTGTGGTAGCCTGTGTGCTTGTGGTAGCCTGTGGTAGACTCTGTGGTAGCTGTGACTCTGTGTGGCCTGTGGTAGCCTGTGGTAGGCCTCTGTGGTAGGCCTGTGGTAGCCTGTGGTAGCTCTGTGGTAGGCCCTGTGGTACTTGGTAGGCCTGTGGTAGGCTGTGGTAGCCTGTGGAGCCTGTGGTAGGCTCCTGTGGTAGGCCCTGTGGTAGCTCTTGTGGTAGGCTCTGTGGTAGCTCTGTGGTAGGCTCTGTGGTAGGCCCTGTGGTAGCCTTGTGGTGGTCTCTGTGGTAGGCACCTGTGTAGGCCCTTGTGGTAGGCCCTGTGGTAGGCCTGTGGTAGCCTGTGGTAGCCTGTGGTAGGCCCTGTGGTACCCTGTGTAGGCCCTGTGGTAGACTTGTAGGTCCCTGTGGTAGGCCCTGTGGTAGACTTGTGGCTAGGCATGTGGAAGAGCCCGTCTGTAGCTGACTCTGTGGTAGCCCTGGTAGCCCTTGTGAGCACTCGTGGTAGGGCTCATGTGGAGCCCTGTGTAGCTCATGGGTAGACCTGTGCTTGGAGGCCCTGTGGAGCTGGGGGCCTGTGCTAGGCTCTGTGCACATAGGAAGACTGAAGGTCCATGTGAAAAATATCACAACATCACTATTAAGGTCCATTGTGCAGACAGGAAGAGCACAAGAAATACACGTCTTCTACTGCACCTGATAAGCACATGGAGCCAATCTGTGACTATCCGGAGTCTTCATCTGATCCTGTGCTCACACATCCAAATTTTGGGAGCCTTGGAGCTGGGGGGGCCTTGGAGCTGGGGGGGCCTTGGAGCTGGGGGGCCTTGGAGCGGAGACCTTGGAGCCCAGACCAACTGTGGGTATCCTTTTCCAAAGGAACAGTCCTATATATGTGTGAGAGGCTGGAAGTTCGGATCAGGAGACCCATATTTTATACCTATGTGATCCATAAAGTATGGACACTGCTCTGAGAACAGAAGGATATCTATTTTTCCCAGAGTTCCCATTCTGAACCCCCTAACACATATTGGATAGCTGTCCTCTACATATTCCATTACATAACAGATGACCAAGTGGGTGATTGTTGGAGCTACAGTCGCCAAGCTTCAGATCTGGGACCACGGTGGGTAATGTACCATCCCGCAGGTTGTCCTCTCGCCGGTCCCTGCTCATATATTAGACCTTCCACAACCTTAGATGATCTGTGAATGTTGGCCCTATGAGAGCATAGCTGGAGCGCCATCAGTTGCCGTCTGGCCCCTGGCAATATACAAGCTGTAGATCGAAAACATGGCTATTGTTTATTAAAGTCATTAAATGGTACAAGCGTTAATCCAGCGTGTGGGAAAGCGACTCGACCGGTTCTGTGCTGGGGAACGTGTTTATTTTGGAGGAGCGCACGACTCTGGATCACCTCTGATTACATCAATAATTCAGTCGTACAAGAAAAATAAATCATTGAGCTCAGATGTGTAACCGTAACCGGGCGCTAAAGAAGAGCGCCACAGTAATCACCGTGATCAGGGCGGATAAAGGAGAGCGCCACAGTAATCACTGTGATCAGGGCGCGCTAAAGAAGAGCGCCACAGTAATCATCGTGATCAGGGCGGCCAAAGGAGAGCGCCACAGTAATCACTGTGATCAGGGCGGCCAAAGGAGAGTGCCACAGTAATCACTGTGATCAGGGCGCGCTAAAGAAGAGCTCCACAGTAATCACCGTGATCAGGGCGGCCAAAGGAGAGCGCCACAGTAATCACTGTGATCAGGGCAGCCAAAGGAGAGTGCCACAGTAATCACTGTGATCAGGGCGGATAAAGGAGAGCGCCACAGTAATCACTGTGATCAGGGCGGATAAAGGAGAGCGCCACAGTAATCATCGTGATCAGGGCGGCCAAAGGAGAGCGCCACAGTAATCATCGTGATCAGGGCGGCCAAAGGAGAGCGCCACAGTAATCACTGTGATCAGGGCGCGCTAAAGAAGAGCGCCACAGTAATCATCGTGATCAGGGCGGCCAAAGGAGAGCGCCACAGTAATCACTGTGATCAGGGCAGCCAAAGGAGAGTGCCACAGTAATCACTGTGATCAGGGCGGCCAAAGGAGAGCGCCACAGTAATCACTGTGATCAGGGCGGCCAAAGGAGAGTGCCGCAGTAATCACACCGATCAAGGCGGCCAAAGGAGAGCTCCACAGTTATCACCGTGATCAGGGCGGCCAAAGGAGAGCACCACAGTAATCACCGTGATCAGGGCGGCCAAAGGAGAGCGCCACAGTAATCACAGTGATCAGGGTGGCCAAAGGAGAGTGCCGCAGTAATCGCACCGATCAAGGCGACCAAAGGAGAGCTCCACAGTTATCACCGTGATCAGGGCGGCCAAAGGAGAGCGCCACAGTAATCACCGTGATCAGGGCGGCCAAAGGAGAGCACCACAGTAATCACTGTGATCAGGGCGGCCAAAGGAGAGCGCCACAGTAATCACCGTGATCAGGGCGGCCAAAGGAGAGCCCAAACCTTTAGAGTTTTTCACTTTTAGAGATTGATCTTTGACTTTGATTTTTGCAGTGATTGTCCGGTCTATTACCATGTATTGTCCCCTGCCCTGTGCGGACATCTCTGGGCTCGGGAGGCGTTAGTCTTGTTTGATTCCCTCCAGTGTTATCAGACTTGTAAAGGGAACAATTCCAATGATATTATATGAAGGTTTTACTCCTCTCCTGGATCTCTGCTCCTGACGCCGTTCCGGGGCGGCAGCTGCCTCCGAGCTGTTTTATACACAGATGATGTTTGTGTTTTATTAATGAGCCCATTGTGTATAATAAAGGCCGTCCTGGGGCGGCGCAGGTGGCAGACTTGGCACAGACCATCTGCAGCGTTAGGACTCCTGAGTACGGCGTCTGCACATGTTGGAGACAGAGGTCATTTAAAGGGGTTGTCCCCTTTCAGGAAACTTCTTGCTGTAAGCAGTGCAAGTTATTAAAACAAAATGTAAAAAAAAAGTGCTGATTGGCTGCAGCGATGACAACTTGTCAAGAGTGCTGCAGCCAATCGGTGAGAGAGAAGTTGCCATCTGCATGGGTAGAACCATTTGTGTCCATGGTTAGCGACTACAAACAAGCCGCACTCCATATGTATATTACTCGCCCCCACCCCATTTAGTATATACTCGCCCCCACCCCCATATAGTATAAAATACTCGCAGTCATATGCCCTACTTCTTGGTGATTTGGGGGCAGACTGCAGGATCTGACTACACAGTGTTCCTTTTGTAGTCTGTTACCATGGAGACACATAGATCTTTATAGGAGCTGTAGACTCCAAATAAGATCATCTCCACTCCCGGCTCTCTGTGTCTTTCTTGATTAAGCCTATCTGTGGAATAAGATTGACCTTCCAGAAGTTCCTTTAAAGTTGTGACCTCTCTATTATTTCGGTTTTAAATTTCAACTAAAACTTAAATAAAGATCCAAATCCAACAAATGAGTCAAAAATATCACCTTTCATTTTATAATTGAGGAAAGGAGACATATTAGATCAGAGTGATAAAGTAGTGACCCCTTTGCTCTTTGTTTCTGATGTGCAGCATTAACTGGATCCAAGCATTCCAGACGTATCAGAATGAATTGTAGCTGATTCATCCCCAAAAATTAGCTTCACCCCTGTGATGTTGTGTTTCTTTTTCTCATGTACTCCTCATTTTAGGTCCTTCCACAACATTTCTATAGGATCAGGGTCAGGACTAACGATACATTTTGTTTTATATATTTTTAGGGTTGAACTGGCCCACCGGAGGACCGGGAAATTCTCTGGTGGGCCCAGGCACTGGACATTGCTGCACACACACAAATAGGATTTCTTGCTTAGGACAATTTTTTAATATGTTTATCAAGGTCAGAAACTGATTTTCTGGTGGGCCCAGACATGGCACCACAACATTTCTGTAGGATTGGGTCAGGATTAGACTCGCGAACTTTTTTTTTTATAATATAGACAGGCATTGCGGGTTATGCCCCATGGGGGACCGGAGGATTCTCTGGTGGGCCCAGGCACTGGCATCTGCTAGCATCACATCATTTCTGTAAGATTAGGGTCAGGACTGTGACTCTGCTGGTCCAGGACAATATTTTTTAATAATATATTAGCAAGGTTGGACTGACCCACCTGAAGACCATAGGATTTTCTGGTGGGCCCAGACATTGGCACCACAACATTTCTGTAGGATTGGGGTCAGGACTAAGACTCCGCTGGAACCGAATTGTATATTTTTTATAATATACTAGCCTGGCATTGACAGGGTGCAATGCCCATATATGGTTGTAATGCCCAAATATGATAATATCACCCATATATGGTAATATCACACATCTATGATTATGTGTGTGTATGTATGTATGTATCATAGCTCCGCCTCTTCATAGCTCCACCTTACACATAGCCCCACCTCTTTATAACTTGCCACATCCCCGCCCCTACATGTTGCCCTACCCCTTCATAGCTTCACCCTTCAGCCTTTACTATGTAGACTCATGTTTACTATATGATGCACCCCTTATTTGCGCCTATGTAGAGTGGGAGGTCATGAGATGATACCAACCCCTCTCATCAATCCCCCCCCCCCTCCACCGGTCATACCCTGGTGGCAGGGCTCTATGGATTTGGTTGGGGGCGTTTCTGCCCGTTGGGAGGGGCTATGGCACCCCAATTCCAAACCCCCCCCCCTGCAATGCCGCACGGGCAAGGGACTATATGAGTGGGAGGGGCTATGATAAAATTCATAACCCCACCCCTCCACATATTTCTGGGGCAGGGTTGTTATGGCAGGCATGGGAGGTGGGGCAATGATAGCACACATTCATAACCCCACCCCTCCACATGTTCCCGGGACATGGCTATGTGGAGTGGGCGGGCTATGATACACACACAGACTCGACTTTATGCATTGATACGGTTTTCGGGGTCGTACTGTCCCACTGGAGGACCGGAGTGTTCTCTGGTGGGCCCAGGCACTGGAATTTGTTGGCACTTCATAGATACGACCAGGGGCGTAACTACAATAGATGCAGGGGTTGCAATTGCACGGGGCCCTGGAGCCTAGAGGCCCCACAACACCATTTGGCCTATAGGAATAAGACTACTGCTATTAAAGATTTGTAATAATTGGGGACCCCGATGGATCTCTTGCATCAGGGCCTATGAGCTTCAAGTTACCCACTGGATACACACTTGTGTTAGCGCTGTATGTGCCGCTCTCCCAGGTTGTATATTAGTGTGATACATTGTATCACTTTCTGTTGGTTATTCGACTTTGTGCTTCTTTCTTTGCTCAAAGGATTAAACGTTTTCTCTAGGACGATGGTACGAAATGTCTCGCACTCGTGTCACATACCGGGAGCACACCATCGTCTGGAACCCATAGACGTCCCATTATTTTTTTTTTACTTCGCTCTTGTTACCTGAGAACCCAAATATACCAAAGTCAGCCATTTTTAGAGACTACGGTTATGTTAAAGGGGTCAGACAAGGTTAGAAAAACACATCTGCTTTTCCCGAAATGCGCCCCCACCTGTCCTCAGGTTGTGTCTGGTATTGCAGTTCGGCCCCAATCCGTCAGTGGAGCCGGGTTACGATATTAGACGACATCCATGGGTACAGATGAAGATGCTATATCTGGGGGGGGGAAGAGCAGCCATATTTGTCTTGTGTGTCCGATCCCTTTAAATGTACTGTGGTGAGAATTTATATTAGATTTCCAGTATCTGAGGAGCGTTTACCGGCACCATTAGCGATTAAGCACTTCTAGAAGGAAATCGAAGCCGTCTCCGCGCCCCGTGTGGTTTTCTTATTTGGTTTTGAAGCTTTGATTTGATCATTAATGGAGAAATTATCTCCTAAAAGTCGTTTTTATGGAACGCCGGACTGGAACGTTTCCAGATAAAGTTGGTTACTTGGAAAATACTCGTAACGTAATGTAATGTGACTGCTCCTATCTGTATACATGATGGAATACAGTATATTGACCCATCGCTGCAGTATAAAGCATGGCGGATAAAAGTATAACAAGGCAAATCCAAACATGGCGAGGACAAGCAGTCAGGTTACCGGTAATTCTAAAAACCTGAACTTTTTTGGGGGGCAATTATTTATTTAATCTAATTTTTAGGGGCTCCCTAATACAAACCTATCCCTGTAACATTAGTAAACTAGTACTGTAAAATCCTATAATCCAGCATCAGTGAGGCCCAACAGGTGCTGGTTTATCGACTGGGTGGAAAATACCTATATGAAAGCCACCTAACTAAAAGGCCGGAAAAATTTCACACTGCATAGGCAGCAACTGAGATCACCGAAGATTAGCACGTAATGAACGACGATATTGAATCAACTGCAGGCTACATAATATAAGCCCCCAGTGCATGCAGTGCTCAGGATTCAACAGTGCCTTCATTTATTAGTGACACACTTTTATATTTTTTTTAACCCCTAATTAAGTCTATGGTTATGGAGTGCTATGTTGGCAGTGTGGTTGGGGGCAGTGCTGTGGTTGGGGGGCAGTGCTGTGGTTGGGGGGGCACGTGCTGTGTGTTGGGGGCTGGTGCAGTGTTGTGGTTGGGGGGCAGTGTTGTGGTTGGGGGGCAGTGTTGTGGTTGGGGGCAGTGTTGTGGTTGGGGGGCAGTGTTGTGGTTGGGGGGCAGTGTTGGTTGGGGGGCAGTGTTGTGGTTGGGGGGCAGTGTTGTGGTTGGGGGCAGTGTTGTGGTTGGGGGCAGTGCTGTGGTTGGGGGCAGTGCTGTGGTTGGGGGCAGTTTGTGGTTGGGGGCAGTGCTATGGTTGGGGTAGTGTCGTGGTTGGGGCAGTATGCTGTGGTTGGGGGCAGTGCTTGTTGGGTTGTGGTGGGTAGTGCTGTGGTTGGGGGCAGTCGTGGATTGGGGTAGTGCGTGGTTGGGGGCAGTTGCTGTGGTTGGGGGTAGTGCTGTGGATAGGTCGGGGGTAGTGCTGTGGTTGGGGGCAGAGCTGTGGTTTAGCGTTGGAGGGTAAGGGGTAAAATTGTTACATATGACTCAAAGGCTAAAAAATAATTTGTAATTATTATTTTTGGAAATGTTAGCAGAAACGATCAGTATTTTCCTCATTGAACATGGTCTGGACGGTGGGATGAGGGTTACAATACTGGACTGGTGGAAGGAACTCCTATCTGCTAATGTATCAGAGGTCACAGAGCCTAAAATACATGACCTTTTCTGTGTCGCGAACAACATGCACTGCACCACTGAGCGTGGGCCACCATTATTACTCGGCCACCATACCGGACTGTCAGTATTACCCGGTCACCATACCGGGCCGGCATTATTACCCGGTCACCATACCGGGCCGTCATTATTACCCGGTCACCATACCTGGCCGGCATTATTACCGGTCACCATACGGGCCGTCATTATCACCCGGTCACCATACCTGGCCGGCATTATTACCCGGTCACCATACCCGGCCATCATTATCACCGGTCACCGTACCCGGCCGGCATTATCACCCGGTCACCATACCGGGCCGTCATTATCACCCGGTCACCATACCTGGCCGGCATTATCACCCGGTCACCATACCGGACCGTCATTATTACCCGGTCACCATACCGGACCGTCATTATTACCCGGTCACCATACCGGGCCGCCATTATCACCCGGTCACCATACCGGACCGTCATTATTACCCGGTCACCATACCGGACCGTCATTATTACCCGGTCACCATACCGGACCGTCATTATTACCCGGTCACCATACCGGACCGTCATTATTACCCTGTCACCATACCGGACCGTCATTATTACCCTGTCACCATACCGGACCGTCATTATTACCCGGTCACCATACCGGACCGTCATTATTACCCGGTCACCATACCCGGCCGGCATTATTATCCGGTCACCATACCCGGCCGTCATTATTACCCGGTCACCATACCGGGCCGTCATTATTACCCGGTCACCATACCGGGCCGTCATTATTACCCGGTCACCATACCGGGCCGTCATTATTACCCGGTCACCTCACTGGGCCGTCATTATTACCCGGTCACCATACCGGACCGTCATTATTACCCGGTCACCATACCGGGCCGTCATTATTACCCGGTCACCTCACTGGGCCGTCATTATTACCCGGTCACCATACCGGACCGTCATTATTACCCGGTCACTGTATTGGACTATTCTCCATCCTACAGATGTGGTCAGTGATGGCTCAGGACATCCAGTTCCGATCTTAGAAGAAATTGAATTAGTAGATTGGTTTCTTTGTATCGGTGATGACATCTTGTCCCTTATTGATCGTCACTTTGATAATCACTTTAACCCTTTCAAGTAATATATTGTTAATCTGCACGCACCAGCCTTCCCCAGACGTCCAGGAGACACCTGGGATAATGGACTCCTGCAGATGTTGTCCGGCTCGGTGCTGCCTTACGGTGGACGGCGGGTTGTGTGAATGTCACTGAATGGAGGATAGAATGTATCGCTTTTCTCTTTTTCCTCAGTAGCTCGGTCTCCTCCACTTGTCCTCGATCATCCAGTCATCATGAATAATGAATGTTTTATGGGGTCGGTGCGGGTCCTTTCTCTCGGTCAGGGGGCTCCGTGACTAATCAGCTGTGGGATGTATTGGGCTCGTCAGCCTGCCGGTCTTGGATTACATTTATATAAAGCTGACCCGGCCCTGAACTAGTGTAGGATATCCAGATTAATAGGACATTTGGCCCCGTGCCGTGTGCCTGGTGACGCATGGATGCGGAAGTAATAGGGGCACCAACCTGCGGATATAGGAATTATTGAATTTAAAACTTAGGTGAGCAAATTTGTTGAGTTCTTGTAATTTTTTTTAATTGACTTTACTTTTATTTTTTAGGATTTTGTGGAACAGTCAAAAATGCAGCTGATGACAACGTAGCAAAAGCCAAAGAGTCGTCAGGAGAATGTGGAGCGTCCGCGGTGCGGTCAGTGTCCTGGCCACTCTCCAGTGTCTGCTGCACCATGTCTGCGGCCAGGACCCAGGTGAGGGACCATCAAGGGATACATCCCAAATAATGCCGCCATACTGTGCCTCTATACTATCACTATACAGTGACCAGTGATCATGCTTGGCACACATAACAGTGCGTATGGTGAAGGACCAGCAAGGGATATGTACCATATAATACCACCATACTGTGCCTCTATACTACCACTATACAGTGACCAGTGATCATGGTTAGCACACATAACAGTGCCGTACGGTGAAGGATCAGCAAGGGATATGTACCATATAATACAACCATACTGTGCCTCTATACTACCACTATACAGTGACCAGTGATCATGGTTAGCACACATAACAGTGCCGTATGGTGAAGGATCAGCAAGGGATATGTACCATATAATACAACCATACTGTGCCTCTATACTACCACTATACAGTGACCAGTGATCATGGTTAGCACACATAACAGTGCCGTACGGTGAAGGATCAGCAAGGGATATGTACCATATAATACCACCATACTGTGCCTCTATACTACCACTATACAGTGACCAGTGATCATGCTTGGCACACATAACAGTGCCGTATGGTGAAGGATCAGCAAGGGATATGTACCATATAATACAACCATACTGTGCCTCTATACTACCACTATACAGTGACCAGTGATCATGGTTAGCACACATAACAGTGCCGTACGGTGAAGGATCAGCAAGGGATATGTACCATATAATACAACCATACTGTGCCTCTTACTACCACTATACAGTGACCAGTGATCATGGTTAGCACACATAACAGTGCCGTACGGTGAAGGATCAGCAAGGGATATGTACCATATAATACAACCATACTGTGCCTCTATACTACCACTATACAGTGACCAGTGATCATGGTTAGCACACATAACAGTGCCATACGGTGAAGGATCAGCAAGGGATATGTACCAAATAATACCGCCATACTGTGCCTCTATACTACCACTATACAGTGACCAGTGATCATGCTTGGCACACATAACAGTGCCATACGGTGAAGGATCAGCAAGGGATATGTACCATATAATACAACCATACTGTGCCTCTATACTACCACTATACAGTGACCAGTGATCATGGTTAGCACACATAACAGTGCCATACGGTGAAGGATCAGCAAGGGATATGTACCAAATAATACCGCCATACTGTGCCTCTATACTACCACTATACAGTGACCAGTGATCATGCTTGGCACACATAACAGTGCCATACGGTGAAGGATCAGCAAGGGATATGTACCAAATAATACCGCCATACTGTGCCTCTATACTACAACTATACAGTGACCAGTGATCATGGTTAGCACACATCACAGTGCCGTATGGTGAGCACATCACAGCAGCGGGCAGCTCTATACAGTGCCTATTATTTCTACAGATGGGGTTAGGCTAGTGGTTCACACTAGATGACCATCGACTGAACACTCTTTTAGACGATCACAGTCTCTACCGACCCTTCATACACAGGAAGGAGGAAAACAAGAAATAAATGAAGACCAGATTCCGTTGTCCTCCTGCCACCTCTGTTGTCTTCTTTCTTCTCTCGACCCCTCTTTTGTTGTCTTCCTTCTTCTGCCGGCTCCTCTGTCCTCCTCTTCCTGTTTCTTCTCCAGGCCCCACTGTCTTTTTCCTCCTCTCAGCTCCTTAGTCATCGTCGTCCTCCTCCTACTTCTCCTCCCGGCTCCTCTGTCATCGTCCTCCTCCTCCCGGCTCCTCTGTCGTCGTCCTCCCGACTCCTCTGTCATCGTCCTCCTTCTCCTTCTCCTCCCGGCTCCTCTGTCGTCGTCCTCCTCCTCCTTCTCCTCCCGGCTCCTTTGTTGTCGTTGTCCTCCTCCTTCTCCTCCCGGCTCCTTCGTCGTCGTCGTCCTCCTCCTTCTCCTCCCGGCTCCTCTGTCATCGTCGTCCTCTTCCTCCTTCTCCTCCCGGCTCCTCTGTCGTCGTCATAGTCGTCCTCCTTCTCCTCCTGGCTCCTCTGTTGTCGCCGTCGTCCTCCTCCTCCTTCTCCTCCCGGTTCGTCTGTCGTCGTCCTCCTTCTCCTTCTCCTCCCGGTTCGTCTGTCGTCGTCCTCCTCCTCCTTCTCCTCCTGGCTTCTCTGTTGTCGTCCTCCTCCTCCCGGCTCCTCTGTCGTCGTCATAGTCGTCCTCCTTCTCCTCCTGGCTCCTCTGTTGTCGCCGTCGTCCTCCTCCTCCTTCTCCTCCCGGTTCGTCTGTCGTCGTCCTCCTTCTCCTTCTCCTCCCGGTTCGTCTGTCGTCGTCCTCCTTCTCCTCCTGGCTTCTCTGTTGTCGTCCTCCTCCTCCCGGCTCCTCTGTCGTCGTTGTCCTCCTCCTCCTCCTTCTCCTCCCGGCTTCTCTGTCGTCGTCCCCCTCCTTCTCCACCCAACTCCTCTTTCATCCTCCTCCTCCTCACGGCTCCTCTGTCGTCCTCCTCCTCCTCACGGCTCCTCTGCCGTCGTCCTCCTCACGGCTCCTCTGCCGTCGTCCTCTTTATTCTATGGCGGTGTGATCCAAGTTGTGTTGTTTTCAGCTCTTTCTGCCGTCTGACTCCTCCGTCTGTCTTGGCGTCCGGAGCAGCTCCAGTCACAGAACACATTTCTCCTGTTCTTTTGGCGATGATCTCGTCCAATAATGGAGATGGACGCTCATCATCCGCCTCAGTGGCAGCTTCAAGAGCTTCTCTAATAACAGCCATTAAAGTGCTGAGTGCAGATTGTAAAAGCTACAAAATAAAAACCTCAGGAGTAAATCCTCAGGGAATCTTGGCAAAAGAGTTTCCTTGGAAGAAGAAAAAAATAATATATAAATCAGGATAGAGTAATACTGGAGTATGACGGTGTCCGACCTTGCACCGCTGGCGGTGCTCATCTGGTGGACGGTCTGTCGGGGCTTACACACAGGGGCGCATCTACCATGAGGCGACATGAAGTGTCTGCCTCAGGCGGCGACCCCTGCTGGTAGACAGGGTGTGGCATCGGCGGGGTGCCCGGTGATATCGCAGCCCCCTCAGATGCAGCTCCCACTCCTATAGTTCTGGCCGCTGCTGTGGCCACATTCTCCCAGGTATCGGCTGCTCTGAGTCTCTGCACGCAGTGCACGGCAGGGCCGGCGCCCCACAGTGCAGAGACTCAGGGAGGGCGGGAGAACACTGAGCAGAGGAGACCTGGAGCAGCCAGTGAAGACCCACGAGAGAGGTGAGGATTGACTTTTTTTTTGTTTTAATTTTTTTATATATCTATCTATGAGCAGTGGGATACTATTGAGCACTATGTCATGTGCATAATAATCTAGGAGCACTTTGAGGGAACATTATACTATATGGAGGAGTTTGGGGGTGCATTATACTAAATTGAGCAGTTTGGGGGTGCATTATATTATATGAGGAGTTTGGGGGTGCATTATACTATATTGAGGAATTTGGGGGTGCATTATACAATATGGAGGAGTTTGGGGGTGCATTATACTATTTGTAGGACTGCGGGGGTGCATTACAATATATGGAGAACTATGTGGTAGCATTATACTATATGAAAGACTGGGGTGCATTATTGTATATAGAGGACTGGGGGTGCATTATACTATATGGAGGAGTTTGGGGGTGCATTATGCTATATGGAGGACTGTGTGGGTGCATTATACTATATGTAGGAGTATGGGGGTGCATTATATTATATGTAGGAGCATTATACTATACAGAGGACTGTGGGGGTGCATTATTCTGCATGTAGGACTGGGGGTTGCATTATATTACATGGAGGACTGTGGAGCTGCATTATTCTATATGGAGGTCTGTGGGGGTGCATTATTCTATATGGAGGTCTGTGGGGGTTCATTATTCTATATGGAGGTCTGTGGTGGGGTTGCATTATTCTATATGGAGGTCTGTGGTGGGGGTGCATTATTCTATATGCAGGACTATGGGGGGTGCATATTATATAGAGGAATTTGGGGGTGCATGATAAATATATGGAGACAATTATAACATATGGAACCCATGATAATATTTGGAGGGCTCTGTGGGGGCAATTTAATACTTGAAGGCCTGTTGCCAGGGTTCACATTGCACTTGTGTTGTCTGTTACAACGGAATCTGTTAATATATCTATTGTAACGGACAGCAGAAGTGACATTGAGTCATTTTATAGCGCATTCGTTTTTGATACTTCAAACGTTTATGCGCTTTCATGAGATTGATAGAAGGCTAGGATAGGTAGAAAGATAGATGAATAGGAAAGAGAGATAGGAATCTAGATGCTTGAAAAGCTTTACCAGTGTCCCAGCTCTATTTCCCCGCTCTGTCAGCTGCTTCCTGCAGCTCGTGAGCCGCTGGGTAAATGTTCATGAGCTTAATGAGCGGCACCATAAGCGGCAGAGAGCGGGAGAGAACTTCTGCTCTGGGGCTCTATGATTTCTATGATGCAGGATGCATTGTCCCTCTGCTGCAGGACTGATTGGCCATAACTTACACACCAGGTCCAGTGTTGCCCTTGGTACATACAGGCATCCAGCCATGTTTCTCCTGAGCAGCGGTTGGTCGGTGGTGCTCTTCCCCCTTCCCGCTCCCACATCCTTTGCTCAACCCCATAGGAAGGACCCTGTTATTAATTCCAGACAGCCCCATGTGCGACGCTTGTGATTGGCTAAGCAATTTGGGAGGAGGCGTGGTCTGTTGGAGGAGAAGCGCCATATTCTCCATCTTAGTGCAGTGGCGGCTTGTTGATGCTCAGACTGCAGGTCATCATTACCTGTGGTGTGTGGATGGTGCCGCATGGTGACATGTCTGACTAGTCAGTGCCAGGCAGCAGTTCAGAGTTTTGTAGGCGTGTGCCAGAGGATGGCAATCAGTGCTGCCCCTTGTGCTATAAGGATGCAGGACTGTGTCTGCCTACAGGACCGCTGCTCTGCCAGTCGTCATTATGTGTCTGTAGCTTCTGCCAAGCCGCCATTGCCATTAATGATCCTTTTCTGGATTCTTCTGTGTGGTTCTTGTATGTGCATGTGATGGCGCTGTCATACTTTTGTTTGGACAACTTTTTTTCTATTTCTCTAAAATAAAATGTCCATTACAGTCCTCATTTCTACAGGATAGATATAGACCAGAAGAAGATTTACTGCGGGGGGGGCGCCGTTTTGAAGTTCCCCTCAGGCAGCAGAGGCTAGGTTCACCCCTGCTTACACACATAGCGGCAGGGACCCTCCCATAAGCAGACTAGACCCCTGTATATGTCTATGGACACCGTAATACAGCAGCGGGGGCCACATGGACACCTGGAGATACAGCAATGCCGACCTTCTCCCTAATTTCATGTTTTTGCTTTTTCAGTTTCTTCAGATTTCTTCAGGAACATTGAGTGTGTGACACATGATCTTGAAACCCTGTCCTGTCAGTGGGACACCCCGCACCCCCCCGACCAGAAGATCCTCTACAGGGTTTGTCCCAGGTAAGAACCAAAATGTTTCAGATGTTAAAAAAAAAAATGTATAAATGAAACGATTTATAGCTCATTAATAAACTTTAGGTTTTTATTCCTCAATGCATGAGATCAGTAATGTATCCAGTGTAGACAATGCTCTGTGAGCGAAACACCCCGGACTCCAGACTGATACATTGTAACAAACCAGCAGAGATCTGTACAGCTGATACAATGTATCCAGTGTAGACAATGCTCTGTGAGTGAAACACCCCGGACTATAGACTGATACATTGTAACAAACCAGCAGAGATCTGTGCAGCTGATACAATGTATCCAGTGTAGACAATGCTCTGTGAGCGAAACACCCCGGACTATAGACTGATACATTGTAACAAACCAGCAGAGATCTGTACAGCTGATACAATGTATCCAGTGTAGACAATGCTCTGTGAGCGAAACACCCCGGACTATAGACCGATACATTGTAACAAACCAGCAGAGATCTGTACAGCTGATACAATGTATCCAGTGTAGACAATGCTCTGTGAGCGAAACACCCCGGACTATAGACTGATACATTGTAACAAACCAGCAGAGATCTGTACAGCTGATACAATGTATCCAGTGTAGACAATGCTCTGTGAGCGAAACACCCCGGACTATAGACCGATACATTGTAACAAACCAGCAGAGATCTGTACAGCTGATACAATGTATCCAGTGTAGACAATACTCTGTGAGCGAAACACCCCGGACTATAGACCGATACATTGTAACAAACCAGCAGAGATCTGTACAGCTGATACAATGTATCCAGTGTAGACAATGCTCTGTGAGTGAAACACCCCGGACTATAGACTGATACATTGTAACAAACCAGCAGAGATCTGTGCAGCTGATACAATGTATCCAGTGTAGACAATGCTCTGTGAGCGAAACACCCCGGACTATAGACTGATACATTGTAACAAACCAGCAGAGATCTGTACAGCTGATACAATGTATCCAGTGTAGACAATGCTCTGTGAGCGAAACACCCCGGACTATAGACCGATACATTGTAACAAACCAGCAGAGATCTGTACAGATGATATAATGTATCCAGTGTAGACAATGCTCTGTGAGCGAAACACCCCGGACTATAGACTGATACATTGTAACAAACCAGCAGAGATCTGTACAGCTGATACAATGTATCCAGTATAGACAATGCTCTGTGAGCGAAACATCCCGGACTATAGACTGATACATTGTAACAAACCCGCAGAGATCTGTACAACTGATACAATGTATCCAGTGTAGACAATGCTCTGTGAGTGAAACACCCCGGACTATAGACTGATACATTGTAACAAACCCGCAGAGATCTGTACAACTGATACAATGTATCCAGTGTAGACAATGCTCTGTGAGCGAAACACCCCGGACTATAGACTGATACATTGTAACAAACCAGCAGAGATCTGTGCAGCTGATACAATGTATCCAGTGTAGACAATGCTCTGTGAGCGAAACACCCCGGACTATAGACTGATACATTGTAACAAACCAGCAGAGATCTGTGCAGCTGATACAATGTATCCAGTGTAGACAATGCTCTGTGAGTGAAACATCCCGGACTATAGACTGATACATTGTAACAAACCAGCAGAGATCTGTACAGCTGATACAATGTATCCAGTGTAGACAATGCTCTGTGAGCGAAACACCCCGGACTATAGACTGATACATTGTAACAAACCAGCAGAGATCTGTACAGCTGATACAATGTATCCAGTGTAGACAATGCTCTGTGAGCGAAACACCCCGGACTATAGACTGATACATTGTAACAAACCAGCAGAGATCTGTGCAGCTGATACAATGTATCCAGTGTAGACAATGCTCTGTGAGCGAAACACCCCGGACTATAGACTGATACATTGTAACAAACCAGCAGAGATCTGTACAGCTGATACAATGTATCCAGTATAGACAATGCTCTGTGAGCGAAACACCCCGGACTATAGACTGATACATTGTAACAAACCCGCAGAGATCTGTACAACTGATACAATGTATCCAGTGTAGACAATGCTCTGTGAGTGAAACACCCCGGACTATAGACTGATACATTGTAACAAACCAGCAGAGATCTGTGCAGCTGATACAATGTATCCAGTGTAGACAATGCTCTGTGAGCGAAACACCCCGGACTATAGACTGATACATTGTAACAAACCAGCAGAGATCTGTGCAGCTGATACAATGTATCCAGTGTAGACAATGCTCTGTGAGTGAAACATCCCGGACTATAGACTGATACATTGTAACAAACCAGCAGAGATCTGTGCAGCTGATACAATGTATCCAGTGTAGACAATGCTCTGTGAGTGAAACACCCCGGACTATAGACTGATACATTGTAACAAACCAGCAGAGATCTGTGCAGCTGATACAATGTATCCAGTGTAGACAATGCTCTGTGAGCGAAACACTCCGGACTATAGACTGATACATTGTAACAATCCAGCAGAGATCTGTACAGCTGATACAATGTATCCAGTGTAGACAATGCTCTGTGAGCGAAACACCCCGGACTATAGACTGATACATTGCAACAATCCAGCAGAGATCTGTGCAGCTGATACAATGTATCCAGTGTAGACAATGCTCTGTGAGCGAAACACCCCGGACTCCAGACTGATACATTGTAACAAACCAGCAGAGATCTGTACAGCTGATACAATGTATCCAGTGTAGACAATGCTCTGTGAGCGAAACACCCCGGACTATAGACTGATACATTGTAACAAACCAGCAGAGATCTGTACAGCTGATACAATGTATCCAGTGTAGACAATGCTCTGTGAGCGAAACACCCCGGACTATAGACTGATACATTGTAACAAACCAGCAGAGATCTGTACAGCTGATAGTTTTGCTAACAGAGCATTGTTTTTATTGTGCACAATTGATGTTTGCCCTCATAAAGCAATTGGACGTCTTAAGGGGGTGACCCCATTCAGCGTGGAGAGCGCAGTGAGAACAGTTCCCGCTTCAGTGCATCTGACCTGACCCGTCCATATGACCACTCGCTACTTTTAGTAATCAACAGACAATAATTATAGATTTCAATGTAGGGAAATGTATGTCTGATGGCAAATCCAACATACTATCCTGAATGTCAATGACCGGAGCGATGTCCAGACCTAGATGTATACACAAGAAGGTCTTGTATGATGCTATCGGGTCGTCTCTACCGCAGGGCCGCGAATATAGACAAATGTTTCAACACAACTGGAAACAAGTTTGAAGTGGGCTTCGTAGTCTTCACAGTGTATGAAATAACCATAGAAGCCAAAGACGTCCCAGGGAGCCCATACATATATTTCCAGAAGACCTCCTCAGATATCCGTAAGTCTCCTGTATCCTTATGGGCATACGTGTTATGGTGCCCTCTGCTGTTACATACTTGTTATGGCACCCCCTGCTGTTACATACGTGTTATGGCGCCCCCTGCTGTTACATACTTGTTATGGCGCCCCCTGCTGTTACATACTTGTTATGGCGCCCCCTGCTGTTACATACTTGTTATGGAGCCCCCTGCTGTTACATACTTGTTATGGCGCCCCCTGCTGTTACATACTTGTTATGGCGCCCGTTGCTGTTACATACTTGTTATGGCGCCCCCTGGTGTTACAGACTTGTTATGGGGCCCCCTGCTGTTACATACTTGTTATGGTGCCCCCTGCTGTTACATACGTGTTGTGGTGCCCCCTGCTGTTACATACGTGTTGTGGTGCCCTCTGCTGTTACATACGTGTTGTGGTGCCCTCTGCTGTTACATACGTGTTGTGGTGCCCTCTGCTGTTACATACTTGTTATGGAGCCCCCTGCTGTTACATACTTGTTATGGCGCCCCCTGCTGTTACATACTTGTTATGGCGCCCCCTGCTGTTACATACTTGTTATGGCGCCCCCTGCTGTTACATACTTGTTATGGCACCCGTTGCTGTTACATACTTGTTATGGCGCCCCCTGGTGTTACATACTTGTTATGGGGCCCCCTGCTGTTACATACTTGTTATGGCTCCCTCTGGTGTTACATACTTGTTATGGTTCCCCCCTGGTGTTACATACTTGTTATGGGGCCTCCTGCTGTTACATACTTGTTATCGTGCCCCCCTGCTGTTACATACTTGTTATGGCTGTTACCTACTTTTTATGGCACCCCCTGCTGTTACATACTTGTTATGGCGCCCCCTGCTGTTACGTACTTGTTATGGAGCCCCCTGCTGTTACATACTTGTTATGGCTCCCTCTGGTGTTACATACTTGTTATGGTGCCCCCTGGTGTTACATACTTGTTATGGTGCCCCCTCCTGTTGCATACTTGTTATGGTGCCCCTGCTGTTACATACTTGTTATGGTGCCCCCTGCTGTTATGTACTTGTTATGGCGCCCCCTGGTGTTGCATACTTGTTATGGTGCCCCCTGCTGTTACATACTTGTTATGGCTCCCTCTGGTGTTACATACTTGTTATCGTGCCCCCCTGTTGTTACATACTTGTTATGGTGCCCCCCTGTTGTTACATACTTGTTATGGTGCCCCCTGCTGTTATATACTTGTTATGGGGCCTCCTGCAGTTACATACTTGGTATGGTGCCCCCTGCTGTTACATACTTGTTATGGTGCCCCACTGTTGTTACATACTTGTTATGGTGCCCCCTGCTGTTACATACTTGTTATGGTGCCCCCTGCTGTTACATACTTGTTATGGTGACGCCTGCTGTTACATACTTGTTATGGTGACGCCTGCTGTTACATACTTGTTATGGTGACGCCTGCTGTTACATACTTGTTATGGCTCCATCTGGTGTTACATACGTGTTATGTAGGGATGGGCGAATCCTGAAATACTCGGAATCGCTGGACTCTAACGAGTCCGGGTCCGAGACTCGGTACTCGTTTCGAGTCCAGCGAGTCCGAATAGTAACCTGTACTTTTGCAGTGTATCTATACAGATACACTACAAAAGTACCCTAAAAGTTAATCTAAGGGGTTAAAAACAATAAACATTCATACTCCCCTTCTGTGGGGCCTGTACCTTATGTACCGGGACCGGTACCGAAGACCTCCAGACGTCACAAGACCTCAGATCACCGGGAGAAGATGGGCTGAAGGACCTGTGAGATTTCAGCCAATCAGCATGCGGCAGAGCGGTCACATGGGTTTGTCACGTGGCCGCACTGTCAGCCAATGAGCGATCTGGCCAATCTGATTGGCTGGCAGTGTGGCCACGTGACAAACCCATGTGACCGCTGTGCCGCATGCTGATTGGCTGAAATCTCACAGGTCCTTCAGCCCATCTTCTTCTGGTGATCTGAGGTCTTGTGACGTCCGGAGGTCTTCAGTACCGGTCCCGGTACATAAGGTACAGGCCCCACAGAAGGTGAGTATGAATGTTTATTGTTTTTAACCCCTTAGATTAACTTTTAGGGTACTTTTGTAGTGTATCTGTATAGATACACTGCAAAAGTACAGGGACTCGCTACCCCCGAGTAATTCCTAAGGAAACTCGGCGAGTAGCGAGTCCCCTGAGTCCGCTACTGTTCGGGCGAGTCCCGAATAGTAACGAGTAGATTCGCCCATCCCTAGTGTTATGGTGCCCCCTGCTGTTATATACTTGTTATGGTGCCCCTGGTGTTACATACTTGTTATGGTGCCCCCTGCTGTTACATACTTGTTATGGTGCCCCTGGTGTTACATACTTGTTATGGTGCCCCCTGCTGTTACATACTTGTTATGGTGCCCCCTGCTGTTACATACTTGTTATGGTGCCCCTGGTGTTACATACTTGTTATGGTGCCCCCTGCTGTTACATACTTGTTATGGTGCCCCCTGCTGTTACATACTTGTTATGGTGCCCCCTGCTGTTACATACTTGTTATGGTGCCCCTGGTGTTACATACTTGTTATGGTGCCCCTGCTGTTACATACTTGTTATGGCACCCCCTGCTGTTACATACTTGTTATGGTGCCCCTGGTGTTACATACTTGTTATGGTGCCCCTGCTGTTACATACTTGTCATGGCGCCCCCTGCGGTTACATACTTGTTATGGTGCCCCTGGTGTTACATACTTGTTATGGTGCCCCTGCTGTTACATACTTGTTATGGTGCCCCCTGCTGTTACATACTTGTTATGGTGCCCCTGGTGTTACATACTTGTTTATGGCACACCCCTGCTGTTACATACTTGTTATGGCACCCCCTGCTGTTACATACTTGTTATGGTGCCCCCTGCTGTTACATACTTGTTATGGTGCCCCTGCTGTTACATACTTGTTATGGTGCCCCCTGCTGTTACATACTTGTTATGGTGCCCCCTGCTGTTACATACTTGTTATGGTGCCCCCTGCTGTTACATACTTGTTATGGTGCCCCCTGCTGTTACATACTTGTTATGGTGCCCCTGTGTTTACATACTTGTTATGGTGCCCCTGCTGTTACATACTTGTTATGGTGCCCCCTGCTGTTACATACTTGTTATGGTGCCCCTGCTGTTACATACTTGTTATGGTGCCCCCTGCTGTTACATACTTGTTATGGTGCCCCCTGCTTTTACATACTTGTTATGGTGCCCCCTGCTGTTACATACTTGTTATGGTGCCCCTGCTGTTACATACTTGTTATGGTGCCCCTGGTGTTACATACTTGTTATGGTGCCCCTGCTGTTACATACTTGTTATGGCACCCCCTGCTGTTACATACTTGTTATGGTGCCCCTGGTGTTACATACTTGTTATGGTGCCCCTGCTGTTACATACTTGTCATGGCGCCCCCTGCGGTTACATACTTGTTATGGTGCCCCTGGTGTTACATACTTGTTATGGTGCCCCTGCTGTTACATACGTGTTATGGCGCCCCCTGCTGTTACATACTTGTTATGGTGCCCCTGGTGTTACATACTTGTTATGGTGCCCCCTGCTGTTACATACTTGTTATGGTGCCCCCTGCTGTTACATACTTGTTATGGTGCCCCTGCTGTTACATACGTGTTATGGCGCCCCCTGCTGTTACATACTTGTTATGGTGCCCCTGGTGTTACATACTTGTTATGGTGCCCCCTGGTGTTACATACTTGTTATGGTGCCCCCTGCTGTTACATACTTGTTATGGCACCCCCTGCTGTTACATACTTGTTATGGTGCCCCTGCTGTTACATACTTGTTATGGTGCCCCCTGCTGTTACATACTTGTTATGGTGCCCCCTGCTGTTACATATAGGCTGTGATCTGATGTCCGTCAGACCTCTGGCATTGACATGTTGTATCCTGCACCCCATCTGCTGTTCTGTGATTTCATTATAGATGGATATAGTGACCCGTCATTTTCTCGCCCTCCCGCCGGCACTCTCATATATGCCCTCTGTGTCTCTTGCAGCCTACGTTCCCTTTCCCCCGGAGATTCGCTCCCTGGTGGCCGATTATCAGTCGGATCTGCTGTCCGTGAACTGGACGGTGAATTCCACGTCGATGATGGATGGGGTACAGCTGTCCTGCGAGATGAACGTGCTGCGCGGAGACGACCTGCTGGCGCTCAGTGTAAGACCCTGTGTGCACAAAGCCTTAGCACCATGTATAGGACGGTGTATAATGCTGAGGCGGCACCGTCTCCTCCATCCCGGCTGAGGATTTGTGAATGGACCAACAGCTCCAATCCCCTATAACACTTATATCCCCTCCCCCACAGTTTACTCTAGACTACTAGGTGTAAATTCCCTAATTACTCTAGCCCACCAGGGAAAATAACAATGTAAACTATAGGACCAGGTTTAAAGCCCCAGTCACACATAACGATATCGTTAGAGAGATCGTTGTAACTGTGACGTTACAACGATCTCTCTAGCGATGTCGTTCTGTGTGACACTTTGCAGCGATCAGGCCCCTGCTGTGAGGTCGCTGATCGTTGCAAAGTGCTGTGGGTCATTTTTTGATCGTTGGTTTCCCGCTGGTCAGCACACATCGCTGCGTGTGACCGCGAGACACCAGCGATCTGTGACCTCACAGGGCTGGTTACTATGGTAAACACCGGGTATCCAGGCAGCGCGCGCTGCCTAGGTACCCGGCATTTACCATGGTTACCAGCGTCCTCCCTGCTTAGCACTGCCTGTAAGCATGGAGAACGCTGGTAACTATGATAAACAGCGGGTATCCAGGCAGCGCGCACTGCCTGGATACGCGCTGTTTATCATAGTTACCTGCGTTCTCCTTGCTTAGCGCTGCCGCAGCGCTAAGCAGGGAGCGATATGGGAGGTGGCTCCCTTGGCCTGATCGCTGGGGAGATCTGCCTGTTTGACAGCTCCCCAGCGATCAGGTAACGACGCTCCAGCGATCCCGGCAGGTCGTTATCGCTGTCGGGATCGTTGGAGCGATCGTTATGTGTGACTGCACCCTAACTTATTCACTTTTGGCCACCAGGGAACAAATTATCTGTACACCAGTCACTAAACTCATCACACTAGACCACCTGGGATACAGTATAGCCCAATGTTTTAATAGATTGTTCCCTGGTGTTCTATATTGGGGGGGTGGGTTAATACATGGTATCTCTGCTGATCTAGAGAAAATAATGCCTTAGCTCCCTGATATAGTGTATATTGGGGGGGGAGGGGGTATGGTGTTGTTGTTCCCTGGTGGCCTAGAGTGAAGGGTTAACACTTAAATGTCAATATTTTGTTCATGTTAAATTAAAGCAGTGATTGACCTGTGTGTTTTAGAGTTCTCTTGCCTGTAATATAACTTACACCGAAGGTTTTAGCCCCTTTATTTTTAGTTTAAAGGGTTAATCTGAAGTCAAACTGAATTTCCATCTAAATCCCTATCTATTAAGGGCCATAATCTAAATCATTTTCTAATATACTTGTATTAAAAATTCCCCACCATTCTCTGACTACACTGACTGCTATTCTATTTGTTTCTCCTATTTCCTGTCTGATGACACTTTGTTAGAGCAGCGCAGTGCATGCTGGGATACTGAAACGAAGCGTCATCAGAGCATGGTGCGCAGAATAGTTTGGATTATGGCACTCCATAGATAGATATGTTAGACTTTGCTCAAACCCTTTAAGCACCAGGGTAATAATATTGACACCCCCCATCCTAAAATATACACTAATTTATAACCCATTCCTTTCTCTAGGCCACCAGGGCAGTAGTCCCTTCCCCCACCTCCTTCCCCAATACACTATCTCCCTAGTCAGATATTAATATCTAATATATTCCAGACCCCCTTCATTACTTTGGAGCACCAGGGATACAAAATATCACTCCTCCTATATAATGTAGACAATTTATTAACTCCTCTAGGCCACCAGGGTACAAAATAATACCCCCAATGTACAACGTAGCACAAGGTGTTAACTCATTAATATCTGGAACACCAGAAATACACTCAGCCTCTATTTTCTCACCCACAGTCTCCCTCCTTCTCTCTAAACTCTATTGTCATATACTCCAGACAACCAGGGAACATAGTTTGAACTTCTTAATAGAATCTGCAGCCCAAGTTCTCTGCATTAGTGCAGGTACTCCCTAGAGATTGCAGGCACCATATAGAGAGCCGACCCCACTTAAGAACAGCTTCTATTAAGAGGTTCATACTCTGGTCCCTGGTGGGCTGGAGTATATGCCATATATATATTTTATGACACAGACTTTTTCTCCCGGCAGGAGACGGTGGTAATAAATTGGTTTCCTGATGCTGAGATATTTGAATGGCAGTGGAAGTCGGATTTCCCCTTAAATTGCACCGCGCACTCAGTGAGGGTCCGCTGCTTAGTCCACGAAGAACACTACGACGGTGAAATAAGACTGAGCGACTGGAGCGCCACCAAAACAGTCAACGGTAACGAATCAAACCTTATAGAGCCATGTGACTCAAGGCATCGTGCTCAAACGGATAATGTATGCGTGGAAGTAGAAGGCGGTATAGAGGGTTCCTATGGCTAATATGTGGATTTCATAGGGCAAGTAGATGGACGTGCTGTGGTGGTGAGAGTCTGTGATGGTGCTGTGGTAGTGAGGGTGTGGGATGGCGCTGTGGTGGTGAGGGTGTGGGATGGCGCTGTGGTGGTGAGGGTGTGGGATGGCGCTGTGGTGGTGAGGGTGTGGGATGGCGCTGTGGTGGTGAGGGTGTGGGATGGCGCTGTGGTGGTGAGGGTGTGGGATAGCGCTGTGGTGGTGAGGGTGTGGGATGGCGCTGTGGTGGTGAGGGTGTGGGATGGCGCTGTGGTGGTGAGGGTGTGGGATGGCGCTGTGGTGGTGAGGGTGTGGGATGGCGCTGTGGTGGTGAGGGTGTGGGATGGCGCTGTGGTGGTGAGGGTGTGGGATGGCGCTGTGGTGGTTAGGGTGTGGGATGGCGCTGTGGTGGTGAGGGTCTGGGATGGCGCTGTGGTGGTGAAGGTCTGTGATGGAGCTGTGGCGGGAAGGGTCTAGGATGGCTTTGTGGGGAGGATGGTCCAGGATGGCGCTGTGGCCGGGATGGTCTAGGATGGCACAGTGGCCGGGATGGTCTAGGATGGCACAGTGGCCGGGATGGTCTAGGATGGTGCTGTGGCGGAGAGGGTCTAGGATGGCGCTGTGGCCAGGATGGTCTAGGATGGCGCTGTGGCCAGGATGGTCTAGGATGGCGCTGTGGCGGTGAGGGTCTAGGATGGCTTTGTGGCCAGGATGGTCTAGGATGGCGCTGTGGCGAGGATGGTCCAGGATGGCGCTGTGGCCGGGATGGTCTAGGATGGCGCTGTGGCCAGGATGGTCTAGGATGGCGCTGTGGCCAGGATGGTCTAGGATGGCGCTGTGGCGGTGAGGGTCTAGGATGGCGCAGTGGCCGGGATGGTCTAGGATGGTGCTGTGGCCGGGATGGTCTAGGATGGCGCTGTGGCCAGGATGGTCTAGGATGGCGCTGTGGCCAGGATGGTCTAGGATGGCGCTGTGGCGGTGAGGGTCTAAGATGATGCTGTGATGGGAAGGGTCTAGGGTGGCGCTGTGGCGGGGCGGGTCTAGTCTGGCACTGTTGCGAGGAGGGTCTAGGATGGTGCTGTGGCGTTGGGGTCTAGTCTGGCACTGTGGCGGGGAGGGTCTAGGTTGGCGTTGTGGATCTGGGACGGCGCTGTGGCGGGGAGGGCCTAGGATAGCGCTGTGGCGAGGAGGGCTTAGGACGGCGCTGTGGCAGGGAATGGTCTAGGATGGGGTTGTGGTGGGGAGGGCTTAGGACGGCGCTGTGGCAGGGATGGTCTAGGATGGTCCTGTGGCGGGGAGGGCCTAGGATGGCGCTGTGGCAGGGATGGTCTAGTACGGCGCTGTGGTGGGGAGAGTCCAGAATGGCGCTGTAGCTGGGTGAATCAAGGATGGCGCTGTGGAAGGGATGGTCTAGGATGGCGTTATGGGGGTCTGGATGGTGCTGATGGCTGATCGATCTCTGCATCGTTCACAGGTAGCACCGATGATGGTGAAGACGAAATGTTTCCGGAGGATATAACCGTCCTCGTCGGCTCAGATGTGAACTACTGCTGTAAACTGAACAGTGGACGTGAGATCGAGTCCATAAAGTTCAAGTCCAACAAGGAATATCCACTGGTCGATTTGGGAAACGGCGTCAGAGGGATTCGGCTGAGAAACCTCACGATGTCCCAAACCAGCGGAGACAATATCTTCTGCAACACCCCCGAGGAGCCGTACACCACCGGGACCGTGGTCTTTGTTGGATGTGAGTATCTGTGTCGTGTCCTTGTGATGCTGGGGGAGTGACTCGCAGCTCCTTGGTCCAGTGGCCAAGTTATTAGTCCATGTCCGATGGATGAGAGCCCCCACCCCGGCATCCACGCCTCCTTCTGTGGGTGAGCCGGCCTGGTGCAATTTTTGTGGACTGTTCTTTTTTACCCCATTGTTTTGGCAAATAGGACGAAAAAAGTCAATTCTGCTGGGTTTTTTTCAGCAATTGGTTGCGGTGGTCACATACATGTACGGCATGAATGCTGAGGCCAGTGATGGGATGGGCTGCAGCGGTCATTATACATGAATAGCATGAGAGCGCTGAGGCCAGTGATGTGATGGGCTGCAGCGGTCATTATACATGGATTGCATGAGAGCAGAGGCCAGTGATGGGATGGGCTGCAGCGGTCATACATGGATAGCATGAGAGCAGAGGCCAGTGATGTGATTGGCTGCAGCGGTCATACATGGATAGCATGAGAGCAGAGGCCAGTGATGTGATTGGCTGCAGCGGTCATACATGGATAGCATGAGAGCAGAGGCCAGTGATGTGATTGGCTGCAGCAGTCATACATGGATAGCATGAGAGCAGAGGCCAGTGATGTGATTGGCTGCAGTGGCAACATTCATATACTGTATGAGGACATTAAGGCCAGTGATGTGGTGGCCTGCAGCTGTCACTATACATGGATAGCATGAGAGCAGAGGCCAAAGATGTGATGGGCTGCAGCGGTCACGTTCATATACAGTATGAGGGTGTTAAGGCCAGTGATGTGGGCTGCAGCGGTCATACATGGATAGCATGAGAGCAGAGGCCAGTGATGTGATGGCTGCAGCGATCATTATACATGAATAGCATGAGAGCGCTGAGGCCAGTGATGTGGTGGGCTGCAGCGGTCACTATGCATGGATAGCATGAGAGCAGAGGCCAATGATGTGATTGGCTGCAGCGGTCATTATGCATGGATTGCATTAGCACAGAGGCCAGTGATGTGATTGGCTGCAGCGGTCATTATAAATGGATAGCATTAGTGCAGAGGCCAGTGATGTGATTGGCTGCAGCGGTCATTATAAATGGATAGCATTAGCGCAGAGGCCAGTGATGTGATTGGCTGCAGCGGTCATTATACATGGATAGCATTAGCACAGAGGCCAGCAGTCACGTACATATATGCAGCAGAGGCCATTAATGTGATTGTCATGGTCCCTTACATATTTGGCATGAGATCGCTGCAGCTAGTGATTTGATTGGCTGCAGTGGTGACATACATGTATGGCATGAGAGCTCAGAGGCTAGTGATATGATTGGCTGCAAGTGGTCATACATGTACAGCATTGGATTGCTGAGGCTAGTGATATAATTGGCTGCAGTGGTCACAATATGGCATGAGAGTGCTGAGACCAGTGATTGGTCGCAGTGGTCACATTCGTGTATGGCATGAGAGTGCTGAGGCCAGTGATTGGTCGCAGTGGTCACATTCGTGTATGGCATGAGAGTGCTGAGGCCAGTGATTGGTTGAAGTAGATGTGTGCATGTATGGCATGAGAATTTCAGTGATGTGATTGGCTGCAGTGATCTTATACATGTATTAAATGATAACAGAGACCGTGGATATGATTGGCTGCAGCGGTCACATACACGCACGGAATATTCGTTTATTAGCACAAGGTTATGTAGTTCTAGTTTGATTTGCGGTTGCAGAGACCCCTGCTGGATGATGGGAGTAGTACATCTGTATTTATCAGGATCAGTAACAGTGTATTCCCCCCTGGCAGATCCTCCTGACCAGCCCCAGGATTTCAGCTGTGAAGCCCGGCACCTCACGGTGATCAACTGTACCTGGAAGGCCGGACGGGACACCGGACTGTACGGAGAGGACCGCGGGACAAAATACACCCTGTATGAAAGGTAAAGGCCACATCAGTAAGTGCAATGTCCATGTTCATGTGATTATAAATGAGCTGAGAGGAGCTCTCCCATCAGATGGAGCTCACTGAATGATTCTCAGTTAACTCCTTCTGCAGCCAGCAATGATCACTGCAACAAAGGAGGATTATACAAGGCAAAGGGTGCAACATTCTGGAGGGACGAGGAGGGGACTTGGAATTTTTCTGATAACGAGACTGATTTTGATACTTCAGGTTCTCAGGAGTTAACACCTCGTGTTCCGGATTCAGAGAAGATCAGGACGAATTCAACTGCAGCTATGATATAAAGAAGGAGCAGGAGCTGCACCAATTCCTGCTCCTCGCTGCAAATCAGTTGGGGGCCTCCAACGCCTCCTTTACCATTAACGTCGTCCAAAGAAGTAAGTGACTGACTACACATACGTTTCAACGTTCTTTTGTCCCAGTTTTCCACTTCAGTGTGTGCCGAGCTGCAATACCAGACACCACCAATGTACAGGGGTGGCGCTGTTTCTGGACAAAAGCTGAATATTTTCCTGATTTTTCATTTGTTTGCTACAATGTATCAATGTAGATAAGAGCCAGAAATCCAGATTGATATTTAAAGGGATTGTGCCTTGAACAAATGTACATTTTAATTAATAAATCTTAGAATAATAATAAGTTCCACAATTGCATGTGTTAAAAGAAAATGTTCCTGTCCTGAGATATTCTTATTAATGTGCCCCTGTGTAATGGATGTGTCCAATTATGTGGGATATACCACAGCTCCTGGGCAGGGGAGGAAGTAAGAGAGTATACAGACATTACAGCCGGGGATCACAGGGAAGTAAGAGAGTATACAGACATTACAGCCGAGGATCACAGTGAAGTAAGAGAGTATACAGACATTACAGCCAGGGATCACAGGGAAGTAAGAGAGTATACAGACATTACAGCCGGGATCACAGGGAAGTAAGAGAGTATACAGACATTACAGCTGGGGATTACAGGGAAGTGAGAGAGTATACAGACATTACAGCCGGGGATCACAGGGAAGTAACAGAGTATAAAGACATTACAGCTGGGGATCACAGGGAAGTAAGAGAGTATTCAGACATTACAGCCGGAGATCACAGGGAAGTAACCGAGTATATGGACATTTGAGCAGGGGATCACAGGGAAGTAAGAGAGTATACAGACATTACAGCCGGGATCACACAGAAGTAAGAGAGTATGCAGACATTACAGCCTGGGATCACAGGGAAGTAACCGAGTATATAAACATTTGAGCAGGGATCCCCTGCCCAGGAGCTGTGGTATATCCCACCTGTTTCTGCATGGTTGGACACATGATTAGCCCGATATCCATATAAGGCATCACTCACCCCTCCAGGGTGTTTTGCATACTCAGTCAATCATTTATATATTGGAGGACAACTTCGAGTATCTTTGCAATTAAAAATCAAATTAATTACATATTGATCTTATGTAATAAATTTGACTCCTGGTTGGACACATCCATTACACGGGAACGTTTATATATGAATATTGTAGAACTGATTATTTTTCTAATATCTATTCATTAAAACCTACAATTGTTGATGACATAACCCTTTAATAAGACTCTTCACCCCCCCCCCCCCCCCCCCTTCAGGTGTAGATTCAGCCTCATGTGATCTCTTCTCCATACTTGTCCTGTGCGGATTGGAATCTTGAATATTTCTCCTTTTTGTATCCGGTCGATACTTGATTGTTTGTTGCTTTTCATCTTCTCTTTTATCAGTTTGTTACATTGTTTTTGTTACTTTTTGTTTATCCCTTTATTAGATTGTTACTTTATTGTTTTTATTTATTTTGTTACTTTCCATTTTCTTTCATTAGGTCGTCACTTTTTGTTGTTTTTATCTATTTTTTTTTTTTTTTATATTTCACTTTGTTTTGTTTTTTTCCTTCCAGTTCACCCTTTGCCGGTGAAGGAGTTGATCATCCGTGACAACAGCGCCAGCTCGGTTCACCTCTCGTGGGTTCAGCCCGGACGTTTACTTCCATTACTTTGTTGTATCAAGTTGAAGTGAAGCCAATGCACGGAGAGCCGGAGACGGTAAGAACCTCTGTGTTGTATTACTCTGCACTCACCACCAGGGGGGCGCTCATGTGCCAGATCTTTTTCTTGCTGGCGCCATTAATCACCATTGGATTTGACGCCTCGTCCTCCATCAGATACTTGTCCATCTTTGTAGACGTACATTACGTGGGAATAATGTTTGTCATTTGCAGAATTTGGGGTTTTTTGGATCATCCCCTTGCGATTCCTCCCCAAACATCCCTTGTATTCATTCCTACACGCACCCCGACTTTCATAGCCAACTGCTGAAAGATGCAACTGCCCCATGCCGCAATGGCCGGCATTGGAGTGAAATCTGATCCTGACTGGTTAACCGCTTTAGATGCTGCAGCCAAAAGCAACCGTGGCATCTAAGGGGTTAAGGAGCAACTCTTAAAAATTTGACAATTCTGCAAATTTTTGCATTAACTTGTCTCCTAACCATTGTCTTTTTCAGCGCAATTTTACCATGAAGGGATTAATAAACGATTCCTATTACAAATGTGACGTCAACAACCTCTTTCCCTATCATGTCTATGACTTTCGGGTTCGGTGTGCATCTTATGATCATTTTTGGAAATGGAGCGATTGGAGAAGCATCAAGAGGCACAAGACCCTGACTGCCGGTAGGTCGCTGACCCCTGTATGGCATGTATGGGGTGTAGATGGGTGGGATAGGTCCAGTGTCGATGGGTTGGGCGTGTCGGTGTCGATGGGTTTGGGGTGTCCGGTGTCGATGGGTTGGGCCTGTCGGGTGTCGATGGGTTGGGCGTGTCGGGTGTCGATGGGTTGGGCGTGTCGGGTGTCGATGGGTTGGGCGTGTCGGGTGTCGATGGGTTGGGCGTGTGTCGGGTGTCGATGGGTTGGACGTGTCAGTGCAGATGGGTGGGTCGTGTGTCTGGTGCCGCTGGGTTGGGCGCGTGTCTGGTGCCGCGGGGTTGGGCGCGTGTCTGGTGCCGCGGGGTTGGGCGCGTGTCTGGTGCCGCGGGGTTGGGCGCGTGTCTGGTGCCGCGGGTTGGGCGCGTGTCTGGTGCCGCGGGGTTGGGCGCGTGTCTGGTGCCGCGGGTTGGGCGCGTGTCTGGTGCCGCGGGGTTGGGCGCGTGTCTGGTGCCGCGGGGTTGGGCGCGTGTCTGGTGCCGCGGGGTTGGGCGCGTGTCTGGTGCCGCGGGGTTGGGCGCGTGTCTGGTGCCGCGGGGTTGGGCGCGTGTCTGGTGCCGCGGGGTTGGGCGCGTGTCGGGTGTCTGGGTTGGGCATGTCGATGGATTGGACATGTGTCGGGTGTCGATGGATGGGGTGTGTTGGGTGTCGATGGGTGGGACGAGTCAGGCGTGCACTGGATGGTTACTAAGATAGGACCTTGGGTCGTCCCGCGTCATTTTCGGCCCACTCAGCTTAGTCTTACCCTCTAAAGAACCTCTTTATTGAAAAATGACTTCTTTGTTATTGCTGTTGTTTGCAGCCCCTTTAAGAAAGCTGGATATTTGGAGAGAGATTCTGTGGACCCCAGAAGGGCGTGAGATCAAGGTGTTCTGGAAGGTAAGCCGCCGCCAGGTCTCCGGAGCGCTGGTAATGGCATCTGTTTTCCACATTCCACATAATAAACAGGTGACATCTTGTGCTGACTACCGGGATCAGAGATGAGAGCTCTGATCACGGCCTCTCGATGCAATCAATGGCATCCACAGTAGTCTACGAGGCTGTCAGGCATCTAAATAAAGGTCCTCATGGCCGCCATCTCCAGGTGCTTCTTAGCTGGGGGCAGATGTTACCATAGAGGCGCATACATCGCCCACATATTGTACAGACATCGGGCTGACAATCTGACCATGTCTTCCAGCATTTTACCATCCGAGAAGCTAATGGAGTAGTGACGTCCTATAAAGTGACATGGAGACCCCTTCATGGTGCTGACGTGTCCCCGGAGGAGAGGCAGGTGCCTTCAGATCTCAACAAGACCAGCATCCTCCTGAACGATGAGCAGGACTACGAAATTACCGTGACGGCCATCAATACTGCTGGATCCTCCCCGCCATCCAGGATAACGACCGTACTGCTGCCAAGTGGTGAGTGACCCAACATCAGAGCTGCAGCCACCTGCGGGGGGCGCCACTGGGGAGACGATCCATCCACATCTGGCTCTGCTGCACGTCTCTGAACTTTAGATATAATTTATATTGGATGTATTTTATGCACATGGATATCACATAAACATTACTGTGCAGCCATTATTCCCTCTCTGCCGAAATGTTTTGCAAAGTAAGAAACTTGCGTATTCGGTGACCGCCCGTCTCCTCCGTCCTCAGTATTCAGTGACCGCCCATCTCCTCCGTCCTCAGTATTCAGTGGCCGCTCATCTCCTCCATCCTCGGTATTCAGTGACCACCTGTCTCCTCCATCCTCAGTATTCAGTGACCGCACGTCTCCTCCATCCTCAGTATTCAGTGACTTCCCGCCTCCTCCATCCTCAGTATTCAGTGACCGCCCGTCTCCTCCATCCTCAGTATTCAGTGACCACCTGTCTCCTCCATCCTGAGTGTTCAGTGACCCCCCCCCTTCACTCGTCTCCTCCATCGTCTGTATTCAGTGACTGCCCGTCTCCTCCATCCCTAGTATTCAGTGACCTCCCGTCTCTTCCATCCTCAGTATTCAGTGACCGCCCGTCTCCTCCATCCCTAGTATTCAGTGACCGCCCGTCTCCTCTATCCTCAGTATTCAGTGACCGCCCGTCTCCTCTATCCTCAGTATTCAGTGACCGCCCGTCTCCTCCATCCTCAGTATTCAGTGACCCCCCAGTCTCCTCCATCCTCAGTATACAGTGACCTCCCCCCGTCTCCTCCATCCTCCGTATTCAGTGACCACCCGTCTCCTCCATCCTCCGTATTCAGAGACCCCCCCCATCTCCTCCATCCTCCGTATTCAGTGACCACCCGTCTCCTCCATCCTCCGTATTCAGTGACCGCCCATCTCCTCCATCCTCAGTATTCAGTGACCGCCCGTCTCCTCCATCCACAGTATTCAGTGACCGCTCATCTCCTCCATCCACAGTATTCAGTGACCACCCTTCTCCTCCATCCTCAGTATTCAGTGACCATTCGTCACTTTTATCACTTCTCCTCGTCACTTATAGTTTATGAAGGATTTCAGTAGGAGGTTGTACCAAACATCTTGGAGACCTGACCCCAGATCCTCTGCCGAAATGTTTTGCAAAGTAAGAAACTTGCGTATTCGGTGACCGCCCGTCTCCTCCGTCCTCAGTATTCAGTGACCGCCCATCTCCTCCGTCCTCAGTATTCAGTGGCCGCCCGTCTCCTCCGTCCTCAGTATTCAGTGACCGCTCATCTCCTCCATCCTTGGTATTCAGTGACCACCTGTCTCCTCCATCCTCGGTATTCAGAGACCCCCCCCATCTCCTCCATCCTCAGTATTCAGTGACCCCCCAAACCAACCCCACCCCCCCCCCCCCCATCTCCTCCATCCTCCGTATTCAGTGACCCACCCTCAACGCCTGTCTCCTCCATCCTCCGTATTCAGTGACCACCCGTCTCCTCCATCCTCAGTATTCAGTGACCGCCCATCTCCTCCATCCTCCGAATTCAGTGACCACCCGTCTCCTCCATCCTCAGTATTCAGTGACCGCCCATCTCCTCCATCCTCAGTATTCAGTGACCATTCGTCACTTTTATCACTTCTCCTCGTCACTTATAGTTTATGAAGGATTTCAGCAGGAGGTTGTACCAAACATCTTGGAGACCTGACCTCAGATCTTCTGTGTATGAGGCTTGTGCGGATCCTTCTGTGTCTTGATCCCAGACAGACGGGATGACGTGAGATCAGGGCTCTGTTGATCATCACCTCCAGGACTCAGGACTCTTTGCTCTTAATGACAATTGCTGGATGTTTGGGGTCATTGTCCAACAGCCAAATAAATTTGGGGCCAATCAGATACCTCCCTAATGGCATCATATGGTGCATAGCGGGTTGCTGCCAGTTCTGAGCTGATGGCGCTGCTGAACATCTCACTTTGAAGAGAAGTAACATCATGTATCTTCCATCTGCTGCAGTAACTTGTCTTTGGTGACCACTATGTCTACGATCCTCAGGTATCTTTGTCTTTCTCTATAAAACCCTGAACATCATGAATCCTCGGGCTGCTGTGAAATCCTTGCCTGGGAGCCTCCTGGCTGATGCAGTATAACTTTACCTTGTGTCTACTTTCTATGCTCAGTCTTGCTGTGGTTTGTGACCTGGAACATGAATCCATCTTCCTCATCCTCAGAGATTCTGTTCCTCATCCAGGTTTATCCTTCCTACACAGCTGTTTCTGTTTCAGTTAATGACTATTTCAGCCGAAATATGAAACTGAAGATCATTATCGCCTGTTTGGTGTAATCGGTCACTCATACTCAGACTATAATCCCTGTCATTGCACAAGTGACCAAGAGGAAGTGAAGGCCACGACGGCCACCAAATATCCGGAGTTTACATTTCTCTTTTGCTCGTTTGCATTTTCTTAATTTATTAAAAAGTGAATGTACATTGTGGTTTGGAGGAAGACCTCCTGTCTGTACCGGTCACACTGTAGGGTCGGCGGTCTAGATATTAGACCGTTCACTTTGGATCTCTCCTAGGGAATGTCCAACCTTTCCCATAAAGTGGTTGTATCAGGTTTGGATTTATCCCCTTCTCATTGGATAGGGAGTAACTTCCCGACCTCTGGGGCACCCGGCAATCCTGACAACTGGGCTCTGATGATGTGAGTGCGGTGGAGGTCGATCATGGCCACCGCCGCTCTGTTCTTCTTTAATGGGACCATAGGATATTGCCAAGCAATAAGCGCTCCCATTAGAATGAATGGAGCGGCTGCACACATGATCAACCCCTCCCCCGCTCTTCAGAGATCTGGTTCTCAGGATCACACGGACCCCACCGGTCAGACCCCCGCCGTTGACAAGTTATCCCCTATCCCTTGGAAATGGAATATGTTTGAAATCTGATACAACATCAAGACCAAAGTAGAGTCAGGTATATTCAATCATGTGGGAAGGGTTATTTATTACTGCAATTGGGTGGGCTTGCAACTACCCCATTATTTGAATCCAGTGTTATTCATTATGGTGGTTAATAATAATAATAATAATAATAATAATAATATCATATGACTAAATTAATGCTACTATTATTGTAGTATTTTTATAATTATTTTATTTTGATTATACTTTGCTTCTGTTATATTTAGTTTATTATTTTTATTTTATTATTCTTAGAATTTTAGTTTATTTGTATTTTTAGTTTTTATTTATTACTTAGTAGTTGTACTTTTATTTGTGTTTTAGTAGTTTTAGTTTTTATTATTACTATTAAGTTTTATTTATAATTTTTGTTACAATGTTGTCTTATTTTTATTGTATTATACTAATTTTTAGTTTATTTATATTTTATTATTTTTTTTATCGTATTTTTTATTTCATTTGTAGTTAATAGTTTGTGGTTTAATTATTTGTATTTTCTGGTCATCATAATGGGAGACCCAGACAATGGGTTTAGGGCTCTGCCCTCCGGAGGTCACACTAGGTACTACAAGTTTGTAGACACCGCCTCCTCCGCTTATAAACCCCCACCGTAGGAGACATCCTCAGTTTTAAACTTAGTGTGCTCGGAGGATCACGCTTTGCTTGCACTTCACTGCATTCTCACAGCTCACGTGATGGCGTATGAAGACAAGGTAAAATGGTCCCGCTCGGGACCCCCGACAGCCTCCCCGCTCACCCTCTGCGGAACACGCTGGTGGAGGTACCGGAGGGCTTTTAGCCTGGACACTTCAGTGTTCTCCCGGTACGCTGTCGCGCTCCTTCCTTTCCATCCCTCCATGGAGGCTCTGGTAAGGGGGAGCCTGGAGCCTTGCACAGCTCCGCTCCGTCCGAGGCCTCCCTAAATGGTGCTTACAGACCGGACGGAGCCAGCCCAGTCCGAGGCCTCCCTAAATGGTGCTTACACTCCGGACTGGTGCTGTACCCCCGTCCGAGGCCTCCCTAAAGGTGCTTACAGACCGGACCGGCACTGAGGCACCTGGTGTGTCTCCTGTGTGCCTGGGGGTAGTGTCTGTCACTGTGGTGTCATGACACTCAGACCGCGCGGTTACCCTCGGGTCCGCGGTTCTGGCGGTGACCCTGTGCTGGGGTCTCCCTGGCTGACCGCCCTGTGTGTCACAGGGGCTGAGGCTGTAGACTGCGAGTGTTTTTATGTGTACATGCAGTCTGAGAGTGTGTGTGGTGATATTCACACTCTTTTCCCGCGCTGCGGGCTCCGGCACCTCCATTGCTGAGGCAGTCTGGAGGAGGAGGAGGCAGCCCTTATGGTGACATCACCGCTGGGCGTGTTGTGTGTTCTTCCCGCGTGTTCCTGGCTCCGCCCACATCTTCACTGTCGGCGGCCATCTTCTCCCTCACTTCCCGGCTGGGATCTGGCTGCAGCGCGTGTCTGCACTTGCAAGGGAGACCGGAACTCGCGGAGGTCACACACACACACCGCTTCCTCCTACCGCTTTACTGCGGTCGGTAAGCCACCGGGATTCCCGGTTTGTTTGTGAACTTTGGCTTATATTCCCCTCACTGTGGAAATGTCCTCAGTTGGGAAGCATGCTGCTAAGGCGGCGGTGGTCTCCATTGCCTGTGTTACATGCAACGGGACACTGGTGGAGGGGTCCTGCAATAACTGCGGACGCCCAGAGGCCCGGTCTGCTGCTACTGAGTCTGCAAATCCGGGATTATACCCTGAGGTTCAGGTGATCCCAGGGCCATGGGAAACGCAGAATAAGATCAATGAATCTCTGCTGTCCCAGATGTCCTCCATGTCGCAAACCCTGGAGGCACTGCATAGGAGACTGGAGAACCCAGCTACTCCTCCTAGTTACCCCCGGGTGTCTCTTACTTCTGCTGTAAGACCCCCTAAGCGAGCCCGTGAGGCTTCTCCTGAGCTCCAGACTCTCTCTGAGGAGGAGCGTTCCTCTGATGGTGAGGAAGATGATGGGGGTTCTACTCTTGGGTCTATGTCTGAATCTCCAGATGGGGTGGAGGATCTGGTGTCCTCCATCAATGAGACATTGCGTCTTGTCACTCCTCCTGAGGAGGTGACTGTACACCCCAAGGAGATATACCAATGGCTGCGGCCAGAGGCTAGACCAAGTGGCTCCTTCATGGACCACACTAATTTCGGAAGGGTGATTAAAGCTCCCAGGTTGCATCCTGGGCGGCGTTATGTCCGTAAAACTAAGGACAATCGCTTTCCCTTCCCCCAGGAGGCGCTCCAGGAATGGTCGCAGTCTCCCAAGGTGGATGCTTCCATGACTAGGATTGCTGCGCGCTCCTTGTTTTCTGCCTCTGATAGCTCCTCGTTGAAGGATGCTACTGATAGACAGGTCGAGCAACTCGCCAAGTCTTCCTATGAGGCTGTGGGGTCTTCGTTTGCCCCTAATTTTGCCGCGGTCTGGACCCTACAAGCGATTACTATCTGTTTGGATGGTATCACTGATCTAGCTAGGTCCAGTCCAGAGGTCCTGGCTCTCACTGAAAGAGCAAGGGCCTATGCGGACTATGCCAGGACGGCATCTTTGGAAACTGCCACTCGCTCTGCTGTGGCCTCGGCCAATGCAATTGCGATCCGCAGGCTATTGTGGCTGCGTCTTTGGGACTCAGATGCCACATCTAAGAAGATTTTACAAAATCTTCCGTTCGCTGGTGACAGGCTTTTTGGCACCGAACTGGACAAATTGATAAAGGATTCTGCTGAGTCTAAGATACCGCAGAATAAGCCTAAGCCACGGTACACCGTGAAAAGGAACCCTAAGCAGTGGTCCTTTCGCTCCGGTTCACAGTCATCAACGGCGTCCACTCGCTCAGACCGAGGGGGCAAGCCTGCTACTCAGTGGCGTTCCAAGAGTCGTCAGAAGAAGCCGGCGGGGGCAGCGGCTGCCACCCCCAAGCCCGCTTCGACATGACTCGCTCTCTCATCCTGCCTCCCCACAGGTGGGGGGCCGCCTGTCCCACTTTCAGGACAAGTGGCTTCTTCACATTCAAGATCAGTGGGTTCGAGACGTAGTCTCAAGAGGTTACAGGATAGAGCTGACGTCACAACCTATACACCGATTCCATCGGTCGGTTCCATCCCCAGAAAAGGCTCAGGCTTTTCACCTGGTGTTGGAGGGACTCCGCAGAGACGGAGTGGTGGTCCCTGTGCCCACGGAAGAGAGGTTCAGGGGTTTTTACTCCAACCTCTTTATTGTCCCAAAGAAGGACGGCTCTTTTCGCCCGGTGTTGGACCTCAAGTTGTTCAACCGTCACGTGTTGGTTCGGAAGTTCCGCATGGAATCCCTGCGCTCAGTGATCGCGGCTGTGTCACAGGGAGACTTCCTAGCGTCCATCGATATCAGGGACGCTTACCTTCACGTCCCCATTGCACCAGCTCATCAGCGCTGGTTGAGATTCGCAGTGGGGGAAGAGCACTTCCAATTTGTGGCACTGCCATTCGGGCTAGCCTCAGCACCACGGGTGTTCACAAAGGTGATGGCCTCCATGATGGCTCTCCTGCATGCGCAGGGACACGCCGTCATACCCTATTTGGACGACCTGTTGGTCAGGGCGCCATCGGAAGACCTTTGTCGGGTGAGCCTGGAGGTGACCATGAAGTCCCTGGAACGGTTCGGGTGGCTTATCAACATTCAAAAGTCGACCCTGGTTCCGACCCAGTCATTGACATATCTGGGCATGGACTTCCACACGGACTCGGCCCTGGTGTCCCTACCTCAAGCCAAGCAGCTTGCGATCCAATCAGGAGTGCAGAATGTCCTCCTGTCTCCACAGTCATCCCTACGGGTATTGATGAGACTGGTGGGTCGCATGGTAGCGGCGATAGAGGCGGTGCCGTTCGCACAGTTTCGCCTCCGTCCTCTCCAGCTGGAGATTCTTCGCAGATGGGACAAGAGGACGATCTCTCTGAATCGGCTGGTGACACTGTCACAACCAACCAGGGACTCTCTACAGTGGTGGCTACAGCCACATCACCTGTCACGGGGCCGGTCCTTCCTAAAACCGTCATGGTTAGTGGTGACCACCGACGCCAGTCTGAAGGGCTGGGGGGCGGTGTTCTTGCACCACAGGGCTCAAGGCCTCTGGACTCAGTCGGAGTCGGCGTTGCAGATCAACGTGCTGGAGATCAAGGCGGTCTATCTGGCGCTACTGGCGTTTCAGAAATTCCTGTCAGGACAGCCCATTCGGGTACAGTCCGACAATGCGACGGCCGTCGCCTATATAAATCATCAGGGAGGGACCAGAAGTGCTCAGGCCCTCGCCGAAGTCCACCGCATTCTACTCTGGGTGGAGGAAAACGGCTGCCTGATCTCCGCAGTTCACATCCCAGGGGTCGAGAACTGGGAGGCCGACTATCTGAGCCGACAGGGGATGGACGCCGGAGAGTGGTCCCTACATCCAGACGTCTTCCGGGACATCTGCGGCAGGTGGGGCACTCCGGACGTGGATCTGATGGCCTCACGGCTGAATCATCAGGTGCCCCAATACATGGCGAGATCTTGGGATCCCCAGTCTCTGGGGGCGGACGCCCTGATCCTGAGCTGGTCCAGCTTTCAGCTGCCATATGTGTTTCCGCCTCTGGCTCTGATTCCCAGGGTCCTGTGGAAGATCAGGACAGAATGCAGAGTGGCCATTCTAGTGGCTCCAGATTGGCCCAGGAGGTCTTGGTACCCGGACCTGTGGCAACTGTCAGGCGGACGCAGGTGGGCTCTTCCAGAACGCGCAGATCTACTCGCGCAAGGCCCATTCTTCCACCTCAATTCCAGGGCCCTCAGATTGACTGCATGGCTCTTGAGGCCTGGCTGCTGACATCCAGAGGTTTCTCTCCTACAGTGGTTGCCACTATGAATCGGGCAAGGAAACCTGTTTCCAGGAAGATATACCACAGAACGTGGAAAATCTTTTTTACCTGGTGTGCCTCTGGTGGCCGCTCTCCGTGGCCTTTGTCTATCCCGACATTGTTGGCCTTCCTACAGTCGGGGTTGGAGTTGGGATTATCCCTTGGCTCTCTGAAAGGTCAAGTATCAGCACTTTCAGTGTTGTTTGACAGGCGCTTGGCGCTCCTCCCGAAGGTACGTCAATTTCTGCAGGGGGTGTCTCGGGTGGTCCCGCCCTATAGACGACCTCTGGACCCTTGGGACCTAAACATGGTCCTGGCGGCACTGCAGAAACCGCCGTTTGAGCCACTGAGAGATGTCTCTCTCTCTCGTCTGTCCCAGAAGGTGGTCTTTCTGGTGGCGATTACGTCTCTGAGACGGGTCTCAGAATTGGCTGCACTTTCGTGCAAGTCTCCCTTTCTGGTGGTTCACCAAGACAAGGTGGTGTTGCGCCCACGGCCTGAATTTCTGCCGAAGGTGGTTTCAACGTTTCACCTAAACCAGGAGATTGTTCTTCCATCATTTTGCCCCGCTCCCGTTCATCAGGTTGAGCGCGACCTCCATACTCTGGATCTCGTGAGAGCTGTACGCATTTATGTGTCCAGGACCGCCTCCTTTCGGAGTTCGGATTCCTTATTTGTCCTCACGATGGGTCGCTGTAAGGGGGCCGCGGCTTCGAAGTCGACCTTGGCCAGATGGATCAAGGCTCCCATTCAGGAGGCTTACCGGTCTTCTGGTTTGCCTCTCCCGGTGGGTTTGAAGGCACACTCTACTAGAGCTGTAGGTGCCTCCTGGGCCTTGCGACATAGAGCGTCTGCTCTACAGGTGTGTCAGGCGGCCACTTGGTCCAGCCTGCACACTTTCTCTAAGCACTATATGGTGCATGCCCATGCCTCTGCGGATGCGAGTTTGGGCAGGCGGGTTCTCCAGGCGGCGGTTGCCCACCTTTAAAGGGAACCATGTATTATCCGTCTTGTTGAGGAACTCTTCCCGCCCTGGGGTATTGCTTTAGGACATCCCCATTGTCTGGGTCTCCCATTATGATGACCAGAAAAAAGAGAATTTTGTTTACGTACCGTAAATTCTTTTTTCTTTAATCATCAATGGGAGACCCAGCACCCACCCATTTGTTCCGTTGCATGTTTTGCATTTGATCTGTTCTCTGTTGAGACAGTGTTTTCCGGGTTGTTACACCGTCTGTGCACGGCATTCTTCCCGATGTTTCGGGTGTGGTTTATTTTCTCCTCGCAGCTTATGGACTAAACTGAGGATGTCTCCTACGGTGGGGGTTTATAAGCGGAGGAGGCGGTGTCTACAAACTTGTAGTACCTAGTGTGACCTCCGGAGGGCAGAGCCCTAAACCCCATTGTCTGGGTCTCCCATTGATGATTAAAGAAAAAAGAATTTACGGTACGTAAACAAAATTCTCTTTTTTTATTGTAGTTTATGCTTTATTTTTTATTGTATTTTATTTTAAGAATTTTTAGCTGTTTTTATTATTTGTCGTATTTTATGTTTAATGTAATTTATTTGTATTTTTATAATTTTAGTTTGTATTTTTAGTTTATATTATTTTAAGTTTTATTTATTATTTTTGTTATTATTTTTATTGTAATATTTGTATCGTGTTTTTTATTATTTCTATTGTTTTTTTAGTTTTTTAGTATTTTTATTTTTTTGGTATTTGTTTTTTTTTTTATTGTATTTTATACTTTCAACATAAAAAGCGCCATGGAATTTAATGGCGCTATAATAAATAATATTAAATAATAATACTTTATCATATTTATTCATTGAAATTTAATTTTTAGTTTATTTGTATTTTTAGTTTTTGTTTGTTTTTGCTATTTTTATTTATTGTATTTTATATTACATTTTTTATCGTATTTATTTTATTGTATTTTGATTTTCATTTTTAGTTTTTATTTTATTTGTAGTTTGTTTTTGTTTTTTTTTATTTTTAGTGTAGTTTATACTTTAATTTTTATAGTATTTTTTATTAATTTTATTTCTATTTTAATTTTTAGTTTACTTTTTATTTTTATTGTAGTTTATACTTTAGTTTTTATTGTTTTTTTTATAAACTATATTTGAATTTTTGGTTTATTTGTATTTTTAGTTTCTATTTGTTTTTGTTATGTTTATATTGTAGTTTACACTTTGCTATTGTATTTTATTAACTACCGTATTTCTATTTTGCTTTTTAGTATTTTTAGTTTTCAATTTATTGGTGTTATTTTTATTGTACTTTATACTTATTTTTTATTGAATACATATTTATTGTACTTTTTAATAAGTTTAAGTTTTTGTATTTTTAGTTACTATTTGCATTTTTATGGTAGTATTTGTATTGTATTTTTTATACAAAATTTTTAGTTTGTTTTATTTATACTTTATTTTTTATTATTTGTGTGTTATTGTATTAGTTTTCTTTTTTGTATTTTTATCTTTGTATTTTTAGTTTTATTTATACTTTATTGATATTATTTAATTTTATTTTTTTCTAACTTTCTTATAGATGTTGCTGTAGAGCAGATTGATGGGGACGGCAATGGAGTTAATATCACATGGAGCAGGGACCCGAACGCTTCGTGTGGGTATTTGGTGAAGTGGGTCCCTTCCGGTCATCCCATAGATTCGTCGATGATGTGGAAGAGATTCTCCTCTAATTCTGCCAGCTGCTTCATCAGCTCAAGTAAGAAGAACAGTAGATCACAATGCATTGTCTGACGGGAGACCTATTGATCCCTCCCGGACCCCACTCATGTCAGAGTCTCGTCAGTCATGAACAACGGCACTTTTGTCTATGGAGGTTTCTTTTATTGTGATGTTCACTTAACTGCAATACCAGCTGCCACCATGGACAAGAGTGGCGCTGTCAGTGGAAATAAGCTTAACTTTTTACAATCTATTCTATGGGGAGTAGACTACAAAATACTTCCACAAATGTTGGCCATTGACTGTGAACAAGACTTATTTTGCATACCCCAAAAAAGTAATTTCCCTAACAATTTTATTCAAGACCATATTGCAAAAATAAGTACACCCCGATGAATTTTGTAGAATTTTGTAGTTTAAACTTTAGCTTTGCTCCTACTTAAAGAACTCAACCACAGGTAAGTCTAATTATTCTATTACAATGTAACAAAGAAAGCCCCTTCCCATTTCATGCTGTAAGCAATCGCACCACATGGAAGAGAAATGTCAGAAATAGCACCACATGGAAGACAAATGTCAGCAATGTCACCACATGGAAGAGAAATGTCAGCAATGTCACCACATGGAAGAGAAATGTCAGCAATGGCACCACATGGAAGAGAAATGTCAGCAATGTCACCACATGGAAGAGAAATGTCAGCAATGTCACCACATGGAAGAGAAATGTCAGCAATGTCACCACATGGAAGAGAAATGTCAGTAATGGCACCACATGGAAGAGAAATGTCAGTAATGGCACCACATGGAAGAGAAATGTCAGTAATGGCACCACATGGAAGAGAAATGTCAGTAATGTCACCACATGGAAGAGAAATATCAGCAATGGCACCTCATGGGAGAGAAATGTCAGTAATGGCACCACATGGAAGAGAAATGTCAGTAATGGCACCACATGGAAGAGAAATGTCAGCAATGGCACCACATGGAAGAGAAATGTCAGTAATGGCACCACATGGAAGAGAAATGTCAGTAATGGCACCACATGGAAGAGAAATGTCAGCAATGGCACCTCATGGGAGAGAAATATCAGCAATGGCACCTCATGGGAGAGAAATGTCAGTAATGGCACCACATGGAAGAGAAATGTCAGTAATGGCACCACATGGAAGAGAAATGTCAGTAATGGCACCACATGGAAGAGAAATGTCAGCAATGGCACCACATGGAAGAGAAATGTCAGTAATGTCACCACATGGAAGAGAAATGTCAGCAATGTCACCACATGGAAGAGAAATGTCAGTAATGTCACCACATGGAAGAGAAATGTCAGTAATGTCACCACATGGAAGAGAAATATCAGCAATGGCACCACATGGAAGAGAAATGTCAGTAAAGTCACCACATGGAAGAGAAATGTCAGCAATGTCACCACATAGAAGACAAATGTCAGTAATGGCACCACATGGAAGGGAAATGTCAGTAATGGCACCACATGGAAGATAAATGTCAGCAATAGCACCACATGGAAGAGAAATGTCAGCAATGGCACCACATGGAAGAGAAATGTCAGCCATGGCACCACATAGAAGAGAAATGTCAGTATTGGAACCACATGGAAGAGAAATGTCAGCAATGGCACCACATGGAAGAGAAATGTCAGCAATAGCACCACATAGAAGAGAAATGTCAGTAATGGCACCAGCTGGAAGAGAAATGTCAGCAATAGCACCACATGGAAGAGAAATGTCAGCAATGGCACCACATGGAAGAGAAATGTCAGCAATGGCACCACATGGAAGAGAAATGTCAGCATGGCACCACATGGAAGAGAAATGTCAGCAATAGCACCACATAGAAGAGAAATGTCAGCAATGGCACCACATGGAAGAGAAATGTCAGCATGGCACCACGTGGAAGAGAAATGTCAGTAATGGCACCACATAGAAGAGAAATGTCAGCAATGGCACCACATAGAAGAGAAATGTCAGTAATGGCACCAGCTGGAAGAGAAATGTCAGCAATAGCACCACATGGAAGAGAAATGTCAGCAATGGCACCACATGGAAGAGAAATGTCAGCAATGGCACCACATGGAAGAGAAATGTCAGCATGGCACCACGTGGAAGAGAAATGTCAGCAATAGCACCACATGGAAGAGAAATGTCAGCAATGGCACCACATGGAAGAGAAATGTCAGCATGGCACCACATGGAAGAGAAATGTCAGCAATGGCACCACATGGAAGAGAAATGTCAGCAATGTCACCACATGGAAGAGAAATGTCAGTAATGTCACCACATGGAAGAGAAATGTCAGTAATGTCACCACATGGAAGAGAAATGTCAGTAATGGCACCACATGGAAGAGAAATGTCAGCAATGTCACCACATGGAAGAGAAATGTCAGCAATGTCACCACATGGAAGAGAAATGTCAGCAATGGCACCACATGGAAGAGAAATGTCAGTAATGGCACCACATGGAAGAGAAATGTCAGCAATGGCACCACATGGAAGAGAAATGTCAGCAATGTCACCACATGAAAGAGAAATGTCAGCAATAGCACCACATGGAAGAGAAATGTCAGCATGGCACCACATGGAAGAGAAATGTCAGCAATAGCACCACATGGAAGAGAAATGTCAGCAATAGCACCACATGGAAGAGAAATGTCAGCAATGGCACCACATGGAAGAGAAATGTCAGCAATAGCACCACATGGAAGAGAAATGTCAGCAATAGCACCACATGGAAGAGAAATGTCAGCAATGGCACCACATGGAAGAGAAATGTCATCAATGTCACCACATGGAAGAGAAATGTCAGCAATAGCACCACATGGAAGAGAAATGTCAGCAATGGCACCACATGGAAGAGGAATGTTGCAATACCCTATTGAATGATTTACCATTGAAAAGTGAAAGCTACAAAAAGATCATAAAGCTTAAAGGGATCCTGTCTCCTCCAAAACGCCTCCTAAACTTCAAAATCATATCCCTGCAGCATATTATCACTAATCTCACACTCCATTTCTCTCTGAAAAGTATCCTGTGAAAGTGCATAAAAACGTTTTATAACTTGCTCATTAGTGATGATTATTAGCAGGGGGTATCTATATTCGTTAGCCCTAAGGGTGTGTTTTGAATGTGTGTCCTCGTCATAAGATCACGCCCTAATGGTGATCTTGTATTCATGTTGTATTCAGGCGCCCTCCCTGCTCTGCAGGGCGCTGCCTGGGCTGTAATGACGTGATTTGTGTCATTTCCAGTCAGGTAACGTCAGTACACCCACGCCGCTGTGTACTGCTTCAAGCACCGCATGCGCAATGCGGTGCTTGAAGCCTAAAGATAGTGATAGGATGCTGCAGGGACATGATTTTGAAGCTTAGGTGACGTTTTGGAGGTGACCGGATCCCTTTAATGATCAATCAGATACTGAAGTGATAAAAAATGTAACAAAGATGGAACTGCAGCATTTCACAGAGATCCCAGGCGACTATGGAAGCCACCACCTACACAGGATGACATATGATAAGTAGGGGGAAGAACATCCATGTGTAAATTCACTGTCTAAAGCTTTACTAGCCACTTCAACAGCAGCAAATCTTACAAGACGCCACTCTCCCTGGCAAGGGTATCAGCCATGATGGAAGCCGCTGCAGAGGCCCAAGCACAAAATAGCAGCCCTCAATGTGCCAAGGCCCCGGCTGAGTCTCCTGGGACTCTACTATGGAGGGATGAGACCACGGTAAGTGGTCCAGTGAGAGCTGGTGGTGACTGTGTCCCTATGTGGCTTAGGTGGTGCCATCCTTAAATATCAAGGTGGTCACATAGAATACTAGATATAGTAATATTTGATCGGGGGGGTGTACTAATTTTTGCATCAAATAATTTGCATAAAACTGAAGATTTTATAATGAAAGTATGTATTATTAACCTTTTATGTTATGGATTAATAAATGCTCAAAAATATGTTAATTGTTCTGTAGAATACTGACTTTTCAGAGGGGGTGTACTCACATTTGCTGAGCACTAGGTGTCGTGATTTGGTGTTGACCGCGGTACTAAAACATGGTTTTGTGCAACATTTTTCAAAGCTAAAACGATTCAGGATGTATTTAGCAATGTCATTGTTACCCGATCCTCAGGAGTTAGCTGAGACTCTCAATTCCCCTTTAGGTAGATATGGAATATGGACATCTTCGGTCGGCAGTGAGGCCTCGGGTGTCTGCAGATTTTTGCTTCTAGAATCCCAGGATACATTCTTTGAGATTTGTGTAACTTTGTGTTTATCTACATTCTTAGAACTTTTCCAACCTGGGCAGAAATACAATATATCCCTGTACTGCTGTAAGAATGATGACCACCAGCTACTGAAGGAAATGATCGTCTACTCCGAGGAACTAGGTGAGAAACCTGACAAGACCCTATAGATATAGAGCAATGGCCCCCTAACTAGGAGAGAAACCTGACAAGACCCTATAGATATAGAGCAATGGCCCCCTAACTAGGTGAGAAACCTGACAAGACCCTATAGATATAGAGCAATGCCCCCCTAACTAGGTGAGAAACCTGACAAGACCCTATAGATATAGAGCAATGGCCCCCTAACTAGGAGAGAAACCTGACAAGACCCTATAGATATAGAGCAATGGCCCCCTAACTAGGTGAGAAACCTGACAAGACCCTATAGATATAGAGCAATGCCCCCCTAACTAGGTGAGAAACCTGACAAGACCCTATAGATATAGAGCAATGCCCCATAACTAGTTGAGAAACCTGACAAGACTCTATAGATATAGAGCAATGCCCCCCTAACTAGGTGAGAAACTTGACAAGACCCTATAGATATAGAGCAATGCCCCATAACTAGTTGAGAAACCTGACAAGACCCTATAGATATAAGAGCAATGCCCCCCTAACTAGGTGAGAAACCTGACAAGACCCTATAGATATAGAGCAATGCCCCCCTAACTAGGTGAGAAACTTGACAAGACCCTATAGATATAGAGCAATGCCCCCCTAACTAGGTGAGAAACTTGACAAGACCCTATAGATATAGAGCAATGCCCCCCTAACTAGTTGAGAAACCTGACAAGACCCTATAGATATAGAGCAATGCCCCCCTAACTAGGTGAGAAACTTGACAAGACCCTATAGATATAGAGCAATGCCCCCCTATCTAGGTGAGAAACCTGACAAGACCCTATAGATATAGAGCAATGCCCCCTAACTAGGTGAGAAACATGACAAGACCCTATAGATATAGAGCAATGCCCCCCTATCTAGGTGAGAAACCTGACAAGACCCTATAGATATAGAGCAATGCCCCCTAACTAGGTGAGAAACATGACAAGACCCTATAG